>SJYV01032085.1:259265-580417 GCA_006410875.1 Neotragus pygmaeus | reverse complement strand
TTGTGAAGGGGTAGGTGGTGGGGGTGGGGGTGGAGGTGGAGCATGAAGGTTTCTATCTCCATTATTATCTTTGTATGTACACACTCAACCCCTGACTGTTAAAACTTGTTTTGAAGGAGGAACTGGGAAATAATGTGCAAGATGAGCTCAAAAAGAGAGGAATCTAGTACTTGGTAGCAAGAGTATTAATCAAGTTAGGCTGACTTAAGAAATGTGCTTGTTTACAGTAGCTTGGTTCCTACTTTCTTTTCCTGGAGAGTCTATTTATATGATAAACGGTATCTTGGGGGATGGTTTCTTGCAGAATGATTTAGACTGTTTAATGCTTCTAAAGATAATCTCTACCAGGATACAAACCTCAACAGTCCTTGCCATAAATTGGATGCACATCATTTCAGAATTTGTTGTTATCTCTAAAGCATCATTTGGGTTGCTCTTGTAGATATAATGAAGACCAACCAAATGAGAACAAAGGCCTTTGCTATAGTGTGAGGTGGAGCTGCTTCTGTCATTTGTGTTTTGGTAAAGATTTAAAGGCATGCAGAGGAATGGTGAGGTTTTATAGGGGACAAAAAGGAAGGCTTCAGATGTGTTCTGATTGATGACTGTGGACATGGGGAAGCTGTAGGTAGATAACTAGATGTGAGATATCCTATGTGATTGGTTAGCAGTACATATTTTTCTCTGGTTGATTCTAAGATGGAAGCAGGAATAAAAATTAAAGAGGCTGTCAGTTATTAAGACCTGCATGTTTGAGGCTGACTGTTACAAGGATTATTGTTTAGTTTCCCAGGTTGTTACTAGAGATAACAGCATGACTTCCTACAAGTCTGACTTGTAGGAGGCAAACAATGGTAGACAATGATTTGGTTTCCTGGGCAAGTCGCTTGAAGTTGCAGGAGTTAGATTTCTCTTTTTATATATGGTCTGACCATTGTCCATTTGTATATTCAGTCTCTCACTCCCTAAAATGAGAAATGAAGTTCACATTTTGAGAGAACTGAGCTCTTCAAAGCATCAGACTTCCATTTTTGAATAGCATTTTTAGTTTTCTCATGCCTGAAATAAATCATCACCAAGATAAGAAAACCTTTGGGAGTCTCAGATTATGTCTTGTACTTTGGGCAAAAAGTGACATGAGTATAGAAATTTCATTCAAATAAGGCAACTTAAATTATAGAATTCAAGTTGAAAGTATGGCAGTATGAAAAAAATAAAGAAAAAAGACTACCATATGTTTAAAACTTCTTCTGTACTTTTATTAGTTAAAGAGGATAGCTTTTAGTCAAGTCCAAGAGTGAACCAGGCTGTCTTGAAAGTTGCAGTAATAATTTCAGGCCACCAGATCACCATTTTGGAAGCTGTCTGGTGGCTCAGATGGTAAAGAATCTGCCTGCAATGTGGGAGACCTGGGCTCAATGGGGTCAGGAAGATCCCCTGGTGAAGGGAATGGCAATCCATTCCAGTATTCTTGCCTGGAGAATCCCATTGACAGAGGCGCCTAATGGGCTACCGCCCATGAGATTGTGAAGAGTCGGACACAACTGAGCAACTAAAACACACATTGATATTCTCACAGACCAAAGAAGCTTACCTTAAGTGAGGTAAGCTTAAGTGCCCTGGATGCTTTCTCTGAAGGATACAGTATGAACCTGGATGATCAGTCTTAGCAATAAAGAACATATGATTGATGGATTTGATAATATTCAGTATCCTAGGTTGAATGGTTTTAAGCCAGCAGAAAGAGCTAATTTTTTTTCTAGGTGCTAGTAATGACGTTTAGTCGTATATCATATACTAACACAATTAACTAAAATATACCGTTCCTGAAATGTGTTACAACTGAATGCACTATATTTTTCATATGATTTGCAATTTCCATGGAGAGCTCATTTGGATTACGTTTATAATATTCATTTAGCAAACTCCATTAGCAATGTTTACAAGTGCTTATGGATCTGGTAAATGAGTTTGCGGATGTGCTGTGAACGAAGCTAAATGCATCCATTTGTGTATGGGATCTAATTCATAAACTCATTCCAATCAGGTAGGATGTGTAGCACATTAAACTCTAACCTTGGAGTCTGGATTCCTATATGGTTCCTACGTGGTTTCTTAGTATGACTAAATTGATTAACCTTCTGGTGTCTTGATTTCCCCTGAAGGAGAAAACTCATTGAAAAATTGGATTAATATGAGCCACTGAGCATAAGAATTCTTAAAGGCATATACACAAGTAAACAAATACACAAAATAGAGAGATTGAGTCAGTCTCTTCTTAGTCTGAAATTAGCTTTTTAGTGCAAAACTGTTTTAGCACACTGAGGGTTTGAGAATGTTTGTCACATTAATGGGAATATTAACTTTATGAATTATCCTGGTAAACTGAAAAGCTTTGTGCTTCTTGCAGAAGGGCTTAAGTTAAAAACTAAGTGTTTGTACTTGGAATGGCTGATTCTTTGATGGGAAATGTCTAGAGGCCTATTAGAATAACAAAGGTCCTTTGTTAGACCATTGATGATCTGCATGAACTATGGATTTACTAATTCTTGAGATTCAGATTTCTAGGTCATTGTTTATGCTAGGTCAAGACAGGGATGTGGGGATGTGGGACCTGGGAAGGTAGTAGGTCAATGATTCTGAGATCTATGTAGATCTCCCAGGATTAGGATTAGGAAGAAAGCCTATAATGATATTAACTAATATTTATTGATATTTAGACAGGCTCTAAGCACTAATCCTCATAACAATTCCACGAGGGCAGCACTATTATTTTGATCTTTATTTTGCGAATGAAGAAACTGAGGCTTAGAGGAATTAAGTAATGTGTTCCACGGTTACACAGCTACAAGGCCGCAGTGCCAGATTTTGAGTTCAGGTGCTCTGACTCCAGACCCCCTGCTCTTTACCACTGTATGGAAGATAGTTTCCTTAGAACTCACATTAAGATACAAAACTGGCTGAAATAGAAGAATCAGCAGTCTTTCCCAAGATTGCACTTGTTCTTTTAGATAAAAGTTCTAATTTTGGCTTACTGAAGACATAGGGTAAAATTCCCCATCTTGAATCTTATTAATATCCAGAAATTTGAGTCATCTTTGATATGGTAAGAAATTTATCAAACAGTGCCATCCAACGAGGATATTTTCTTGTCTTCTTTCAAAATCAAGTTGAGAGTTTCAGTTATTATTTTAAATTTTTTTCACAAATATAGCTTTTTTTTTTTTCCATGAAACACAGATGCTCTTAACTCCCTAGCAGTCACCATCTGTACCTCAATTTACATTTCCCAAAACACTGGTGACATCTGTTTAAATGCCAATCTCCTTCCAACTTAGTAGGATTTTTAGCTCAAAAGTGATATTCTATTTGTGATTTGAAATTTCAGAGTTAAGCTGATTCTAATCAAAATACTCAATGGCTTTATAGGTGTATAGGCTTTATCTGCTACTTTGAGAAGGTTCCCACAAAATGGAGGCAAATATTGAAAGTGATCTATCATTTCCAGCAGAATATGGGACCATTTTATCAGGTTAGACTTTTCACCTATGGGAAGAGGAAGGGATGGGTTCTGAGTTGTCATGGAGGGTATTCTGGGTGATTAGAAATTCTCCTGGAGAATTGCTATCCCTGATCCTTTCCACAGGTTGATGCCCCTTTCATATAAGGATGTCTGACTTTCTTTGATGAATCATTTTGTGAGAAGAGGTATAGAAAATATGTCTGGGGATAGACATAGTGCAGAAATAGGACTGATGGCTGGTTGAACATTGGGACTGAGAGATAATCATGAGCTGTGGGATATATATACATACATATATATATATATATTTTAAAGAAATTATGTCCTAAGTGCACATTGTTCCTTCACAATAAATACCCAGAGAAACTATCAACTTAATCTAATGGTGCTATAACTATTCAAAACATTCTTAGAGTTACTTTGAAATCAGGGACATATTTTTGGGGGAAATTCTCAGTGATAGTAGGCTTCCCTGATAGCTCAGTTGTTTAAGAATCTGCCTGCAATGCAGGAGACCCCGTTTCGATTCCTGAGTTGGGAAGATCTGCTGTAGAAGGGATAGGCTACTCACTCTAGTATTCTCGGGCTTCCCTTGTGGTTCAGCTGGTAAAGAATCTCTGCAATGTGAGAGACCTGGGTTTGATCCCTGGGTTGGGAAGATCCCCTGGAGAAGGGAAAGGCTACCCAATTCGAGTATTCTTTTCTGGAGAATTCTACGGACTGTATAGTCCATAGGGTTGCAACGAGTCGGACATGACTGAGCGACTTTCCCTTTCACTTAGTAATATCAAATTTTGAGAGAAAATTGGATTTTTTGAAAAATACAAAAGTCATCTGGCATATGGTATTGCTGTTGTATAAAGTGAGTTTAAGGGGGCAGTTTTTCCTTAGTGGTTTACTAACTCACTCTAAGAAGAGAATTTCAAAAGATGAGCTTTAGAAAACTTGTAAACAATGGGAACATCAGAAACTAGATTATGTATTCCTTTACGGGGAGGGAGGTGGGAGGGGGGTTCAGGATGGGGAACACATGTATACCCGTGGCGGATTCATGTTGATGTATGGCAAAACCAGTACAATATTGTAAAGTAGTTAGCCTCCAATTAAATAAATTTATATTAAAAAAAGAATTCATTTGGAAGTAAAAGTTTTGTCGTGTCTATGTTTTGAAATCAGACAGAACTGGGCTTTAGATCTGAACTTCATACATATATCAAATGTGTGACCTGTGCTTTTTAACTATGTTAAGCCTCAGTTTTCTGTGTTAAGTGGAGGTAATAACAATACTTACCTGGTATTAATACTGGCAATAATAATACTTACCTAGCATTGTGAGGATTAAAGAGGGTGATGTGTGTAAAGTGTCTTGCCCTGTGCTCAGCATATAATAGTGTTACTTGCTCAGTCATGACTGACTCTTTGCAACCCCATGGACTGTAACCCACCAGGCTCCTCCATCCATGGGATTCTCCAGGCAAAAATACCAGAGAGGGTTGCCATTTCCTTCTCCAGGGGATCTTTCCGACCCAGGGATTGAACCCAAGTCTCCCACACTGCAGGCAGATTCTTTACCATCTGAGCCACCAGGGAAGCCCAACATATAGTAGGCAGCCAGTAAAAGTGATGCTGGGTCATACATGCCCTCCTTTATATGCTCAAGGTAGACATACAGATTAAAATCTCATGTGATGCAATGTGAAGTATGAGAATGCACCGGAGCCATGTTCTACCATTTATTTGGCTATAATGGTCCTAGGCAAGTAATTTAACTTGTATAGTCCTGAATTCCTTCTTTGTAAAGTGTAGGTATAATAATACTTCTTTTCCCATTCATTACCATGACTATTAGAGGCAATATACATAAATAATTTATAGCAATAATTATGATTAGTTTAGAAATGAATCTTGGGATAATAACCTTTTAATGAGGTCTAAATTGTTCTATGAAGATGATAATAAGTTTAATGTTTACTACATATGCATTTTGAAACTAATATTTGCACAAAAAACCAAAATTTTAAACTAGATCTTGGGAATTTTTCAAGATGGCAAATATCTTTGGGCATGGCTCTCATACCTAGATTTGTTTGTTTCTAGGTGCAGACCTAAATTATCATAGGCTAGATTGTCCCACTTATATCTCTGAATGGATTTCATAGTATTTTCATCCAATGGCCTTAATTAACGATGGAGCCCAGTGGAAAATCACTTCCATGGTTAGGAGTTTTTCGTTAACTACATTCCAAGACCTTAGAAGATAGTTTCAGTTGTGAAATATTTAAATGCATGTTTTAAAATTCAAATAAAAATTTTAATAGAGATAGAGTACCATTCTCTTCCCAATTTTCAGCATTGAATTTCCCCTGAAAAGTCTTTTAAGAAATTATTATAACAAAGGAAAATTAGATCCTGTAGCAGCATCTCTCTTTCAAGAGGAAAGCATATTCATATTTTCTTTTCAGTTTGGCAAAAATGTCTTAGTTAAAATGAGATGTCTGACTCATTTCTACAGCCAAATAGTTCTGAAATAAAAGTTTGGAGTTACAAAAAAAAAAAAAAAAAATCCAGTTCAATTCTGAAATAGGCTTAAAACTTGCTGATTTAAATCAGACCAAAATGTTTAGAAATAAAATTATAGTGAATAAGTAGTTTTCAAAGAAAAAAATTTAAAATAGAATCTTTTCTTCAAATTGACTCTTACTGAGAAGTCTAAAGTGAGAAACAGATAGAATCAAGGCTTCTTGAGTTAAAGAAGGGAGAGGCCCACCCTTTACCCTTCTAACTTCTCCTTCCTTCCCTCTTCCATTCCCTCCGATCATGTGACACTTTCCCAGAGTCCCTGGGATTCCCAGAAGCATGATTTGGGAGCTGTTCTTTTGGTTTCATCTGGCTGTTCCTTTGGTTTCATCTAATGGCCCTTTAAAAAATAAAAAGACAGTCTTTATGCATAGAGTGTTAATCCTGTCAACTTGAGTAGGCAGGAGACAGACATGTTTATGCTCTGACAGCTCAGTTCTCTCTGGTTTGCCCAATGTTTGATAGCAGGGGTTCTGAAGATAGACAAGTCTGTCTGCAAGTTTGATTTCTGTTGGTGGTGAAGTTTCTCCTGGTTGATATGGCATATTTTCTCTAATGAGTTTCAAATCAAGAGGACAGGTACCATAGTCTTAAAAAGTAGCTCTACTGATGTTGGATAACTGAGTCATGTTGTTGATTGTCAAAGTACAATGTCAAAGCAATGGTGTGGTGGAAACTTGAGTACTCAGAAAGAACAGAGACCCTTTGCAGCATGTTCCAACTGATTAGTAAAGATTGTTTGGACCTTGGTGAGGCAAGGGATGGGGAAATGTCACCAAGATACGATCTCTGTCTCATGCCCTGTAAAGTGTTGATGTGGCTTGTGCAGAGTCTCTCAAGTGTCCTTCAGTTAGCATCTGGATTTTAGAATCCAACAGCCAGAAATCATCTCACTCAAGGAGTATAACTGGAAGTAATTATAGAATGATGCCCCCAGACCCCAAAGTAGACAGAAATTGCTTGGGACTGATGCCCCATATTAGCCTGAGTGCAAGGGACCTCACTGACAGAGGGAGGAAATAGTGAAGGAGAGGCTGACATAAATAATGAACTGTGCTGCTGCTGCTTCACCTCCTGGTTCTGTGCTAGTCAAAAAACCTAGTGGTTGATATCAGAGGCCTGTAAGGAAGCACTCAAGGAGAGAAACCTACAGGAGAGTTTTACGCTTCCAGTCCGACTATGACTCTACTTTCCTTAGGTTATGTGTCTTTGGGCAATTAACTTAACTTCTCTAATTAAACCTTGGTTCTCACAGTTATACAGTCAATTCCAGTGTTTCTCAAGCTGTCTTTTCTGAAGGACCAGGTTTTTAAAAACATTTCCAATCCATCTATAGACCTATAGTTTTGTAATATACAATAAAAATGAATTTCTAGAAATACTTAAAATTTATTCTTAAATTCAAAAGACTAAAGTTACTGTATCAAATTGCTTTTAAGGTTTCTAAACATTTGCTCTCAATTTCTGTAGTATTTTATTGCAAATCAGTAACAATTTGTGGACTGACATCATTAACAACTTGTAGACAAAAGTTTGAGTGTCATTGGTACAGATATTAATGGTATTCACCTTATATGAGGGTGTTGTGAAGTTAAATGGAATAATACATATGTTTGATAACCATTTTCATAATTTTTGTATTTCCTATAGGTTTAGCCTTTGGAAAATGCATTTTGCCACCAGTAAATTCCTACTTTTATTATCCCTTAACACATAAAGGGTACTCAGAGATAAAGATTCTGTCTGCCAGTGTAGGAGACACAGGAAACATGGGTTTGTTCCCTGGGTTAGCAACTCCAGTATTCTTGCCTGGAAAACCCCATGGACAGAGGAATCTGGAGGGCTACAGTCCATGGGGTTTCAAAGAGTCAGACAGGACTGACCACACACATATGCATGTATTTCATAAAGGGTACATTAGAGGAGAGAGAAAGAGTGGTTCAAATCAACCTCTGTGGAGAGACTGAGGAATGATAGGTCTCAGGAACAGTAGATGAAGGTTCAGGCTTTGGAAGTTGATCCATTCACCAATTACAAGTCGTGGAACTGCTACTTTAAAAATAAGAACTGAAGACATCCCAAATAAGCTTAGTTTGGGTGAGAGACATATCTGCAGCATGATCAATCAGCATGATGCTCCAGTGATTGGCAGGGATTTCATTCCCTTTGCAAGAACTGCCAGGCAGGTGAGCAGCACAGGCGTTAGCACTTGGGTCTGGAGGAGCTGGAAGGCTTTAAGCAAATATTGAGAATGTATTTGGTCCACTCATGACGAAGGTTGAAAGCTGGAATGAGCATAACAAAGGGTTATGAGCGTTCACCGAGTGCCTAAGGCTGCGAACAGATAACAAAGGGTTATGAGCGTTCACCGAGTGCCTAAGGCTGCGAACAGAGGCGTTCGAAGGCTTCCTTCTGACCACCTGTTTCTGGGAGCAAGGACTGTTGTTTCATGATAAGACTNCTGCGAACAGATAACAAAGGGTTATGAGCGTTCACCGAGTGCCTAAGGCTGCGAACAGAGGCGTTCGAAGGCTTCCTTCTGACCACCTGTTTCTGGGAGCAAGGACTGTTGTTTCATGATAAGACTCCCTTTAGAGTTTCGCCAAAGCTGTGTTATGGCTTCGGCGGTGGGAACTGTATTTTATGCTTGAATGCTTTGATGTTTTATCGAGAAAAGTCTGCTTTATGCTTTGCTCCCCGAGACTGTATATTTGTGAAATCTGGATAATAAAATTTGTCAGTCCACCAGAGGCTGTCCCTGAATGTCCTTTTCAGAGTGCGGCCCTCCGAGCCTTACACTTGGGTTTGGGAACACACAGACTCGGGTTTGAAAGTCTCCTGCTTATTGCTAGTGTGACCATAGATGATGTTATTTATGCTCTTCAAGCTCCCATTTGCTTCTGTATAAAGCGAGGACTAATAATAGTGCCTGCTTTTCTTAGTGCTGCCTAAAGGATTAAATGAAAATTCCTATCAGTACTCAATAATTTTTGAATGAGTGATGATAGTTAATAAGGCCAGAGTGAGCATCTCAATTTTAGCCAAGCTCTGCTAGCACACGGCCAAGATTTTACTTGGAACGATGGACCAAAGGGGTCACTCTCTTGGACACAGTAGAAGAAAAGAACCCCAAACCCTGGTGCACCACTTTAAAAAGGTTTCTGACCCTTAAATTATGACTTTCCCTATCACTATCTAACATTCTCTCTCCTTCCCTTCACCCCAGCTGTGAAAGAGATGGTTATAATATGGAGAAATGAATCAAAGTCTTGAATATATCATCCAAGGTGAGGAAAACTGCAGGGGTTGAACAGAAGTCTGGGAAAGCAGGAGTCCATCTTTTTTTTTCCTATCTTACACAATGTGCAAAGAATATCCATGATTAAAATTCTTAACACGATTTCAAAGCATCACCTTCCTAGGTAGATGACATGAAAAGGCAGATTATCGAGATTGAGGAACCATCTGACTCAAGTGGCTCATTTGTAAGAGCTTGAGTAACACTCCATAATGAATTTGCTATTTACTGATAGAGCAGTGCATTCATTTGGCATTAATGGGCAGGGCCAATGTACAGTCGTAGTTATTTTATTTAAATTCAAGCTTTGGTACCAGGTGACTAAATTGCTGCAAAAGGAAAGTGACATGTCAATATCAAAGGTACTTATTGCCATACCATCTAGTAGCTGAAAAACAGAAAGAAGATATGAAAAATAAGGTGAAACTATAAATGCTGGCTAATGATGATAACTATGATGCTACTAGTAACACTTTATTTGGAAGGCACAATTAGTGAAAGTAGATTTCCTGAAAAGGTATTGGCCCACAAAGCGTGAACATAAGCTGCAACATGGGCCAGTGGTTCTCAAATACTTCTCCTAACTTTTACAATTATGGGGAAAAATTCATTAGGTATAATTTTTAATGGAGCATCCATAGGCTTCAACTCTCACCCCACCTTCAATCCAAAACTCTTTAGTTGTTTTTGGAGTCTTCAGGCCAAATGGTATCTCACATGTGCCCTAAAATGAGCCACCTCAGATGTTTTGGTCTCCTTGTAGAAGGACCTTAACAGTGACTCTGTCCTGGTGGCTCTCTGTAAGAATGCTTCCTTCTAGTACAACTCCACTTTCTCTGGGAGGCTGTCTTGACCACGCAGGCTGTGGTCTGCAGCAGAGCAGAGACGATAGTTCTTCATCACACAGTCTTTTGTAAACATAGGTCTCCCATTTTCTTACAGTAACCTCTCTCTTATAGAAACTCAAAATCAGGCTAGGTTTTGTGTTTTTGAAGCAGGAAGGCAGGTGAAGGTAGAAACCATGCCATTTGCTGTATCAACTTCATCTGACTCCTCCTAGGGACTCTATGCAGTCCCTGGAAACCGTCCTTATGCACATGAAAATTGGCAGAGTGGAGAAGATCATCCAGCTCCACTCACCAAATGCATCTGGATCTTGGCTCCAGTCCAGAGAAGGGCATCCTTAGATTAAAAAATTGATTAAGTCATATATATCATTTATACCTTCACATATATGGATTTCAAAGATATTTTTCTAGGAACATACTTGGATAGGAGAAGAGTTGGAGAATACTGGAAAAGATTGGAGTGAAGAGATAAAACATCAAGGATACTAAATCCAGTTTTGATGACATCACAGTCATACTTTCAGATGGCCCTGCTTACTCACCTTTAGCAAAATTTAAGACAAGTCAGAAATGAGGTGTTTTTGCTTATTTGGTGTAACTGTAGCTAAAGTAGACCAAATACTGAAAGGAAACTTAGGTTCGAGTGTTTTCATTTGAGTCAGCCACTGTGTGTTCTGCCTTGGTATATGGCATTTCTAATGTTGGGGCTGAATCAAGACCTCCTTTGAAAAATGAGATGGAAATCCTTAGACTGGTTATCCATTATTCTATGATTATGAGCAGTGTCCTCCCAAAGACAAGTCATACATTTCCACCTTTGATGCTGCAGTTCTTCTCTGAAGATAATGTTTCAGAGGAGAGCTGCAAAGGATTCTTATACTTTTGACTCTGATGAGAATGCTGGTCATTTTCTGAAATCTGTTTCTCCAATGTCCAGGTCACTTCTGCTGTAGACTTGGCCTTTGGCAAAGGTGGTTAGGAGGAGGCATGTTGGGGTCAGGAAGGATTTGTTCAGGCCTGGCCTGTGCCTCACTCAGAGTCTCTTGACCTAACTCTAGATCTTTTCCAATGGAGTGAATCCAAGGCGATTGTGCAGACAGTTGGAAGCACAAGTATAGTCAGGGCCAGATTTCCTCCCTTTGTCATCACCAAGGCCTTTTAAAAAATTGTTCTTTTTCCCCTTCAGGGACTTCAGACATTAGCAATTTTATTTAACAAATAGCATTTATCAAGTAATAATTGCTTTGTTTTCTTTGTTTATTAAGATAAGCTAGGGAAAACTGCCAATCAGAGTTTTTGATTGATATATGATAACCAGTGTTATTGATTTGATATAATGCCATAAAAATTAAACAAAACAAAATGAAAGAAAGCCTAGTGTGTTTGTACTTATGTTTATTTTAGTTATGTATATTTCTACCAGGTTTTCAAAATACTAAATATAATTCACAGATGTCTATTATTGCTTTTACTCAAACTTTGAATAACACCAAAATTTAGGAGAGCAGGATGGAAAAGTTTCCTGGGGTCTACCAAGTTTGATATATGGAGAGCCACATCATGCCTTTGGAGACTTTGGGGCTTTTGGAATACAGTCAGCATTTCAGGGTGAATGATAGGGGCATATCTACTCCTCAGATATATTCTGGTTCAAAAATTTTGTCCAAAGAGTGGTGGCTTTCTTCAAACTACTTGCAAGACTGGTTATTTCACCCAGTCTCTTTCTAACTATCCTGTTTCACTTGCGTTTTTCAGCCTTGACACCGCAGAGAGAATATTGCACTAACCTGGTTCTATTCAACGTCAGTGAGCTGTGTGGGCAAATTTAGCCTATGTAACAACTTCCACAAGTCCTTATTCATGAATTTCTGAGCAAAAGGAAATATACTATTGTAGTGAAATGTAGCGCTTACTACTCAGTCTTGTCCGACTCTTTGTGGCCCATGGACTGTTGCCTGCCAGGCTCCTCCTCTGTGGGAGTCTCCAGCAAGAATACTGGAGTGGGTAATCATCCCCTTTCCAGGGGATCGTCCTGACCCAAGGATTGAACCCGGGTCTCCTGCATTGAAGCCGGATTCTTTACCATCTGAACTACCAGGGAAGCCCAGTGAAATATGGGGCTTGAAGAAATAATGTGGTGGGATTTGGGTGTCACTTCAGCCATTTTCATAGGCCCCTGGTTTAAGTTCTCACCTACACTTGCCAAACGGAAGAGTGAAAACAAAGTGAATGAGTTCAGCAGTTTGCCTCCATCACGGAGATGTCTGTTAAGGCATTTGTACCTTATGAGCAGTTTTGAGGGTAACCACGTATTAGTATACACCTATAGAATCTTATGTCATCTTTGGATTGGTGATGAAAGTAGGATAGAAAATGGGAAAATAACTTAGATTATGATATTTTGGAGAGAAGAGTAGAATCTTGGATCCATTGAATTGCTGACCTTTTGTGGTTATTAATAATTCAGGTAAGAGACTTCTCATATGTAAGTTTAACTTAAAATACATGTAACAGGCAAGGAAACACAGAAAACTTTTGGGAAGCGGTGGTGGCTCAACTGCCTATTTAAACCAAACATACATTTGATTGTTTTTAAATATTGATGCCTTTGCTGTTATTACAAAACACTGAGTAGGAGTTCACACAATGAGGGCGACATGTGAACGTGTCAAGTTAATGTCAAAACAACAGCCTTGAGCAGTATCGCAGTCTGACAGGTTTCAGAATGGAGTGACTGCTGACTGGACTGCTCTGAGGTTGAATTAGGTCTCTCCTCATAAGGACTTTGCTATTTTCTTGGGTGTCTGCAGCCTGGAGTCATGTCAGACTTCACTGATTACATCCCTGTGCAGAGAGGGAGGGCATGAACTTTGCCAACAGGAGGGATGAATATGTATGGTGTTTTTCTTTGGATCAGGCTGACTGCAACCTCTGTTGAGAGCAATTGTATGACAGTATGCTTGACTTTCTTAGCACGAGGCCTGCCAAATAAAGCATCGGGGTTACATCTCTCATATAAGGACCATCAACCAGCCAAGGCTGTACTTCCTAGTGCCTGGAAAGTACTTCTCTCATTGTAGGGCCACTGAAAATGCTATTTCCTTTGCCTGGAATAGTTTTGACTTCCCCTTTACTCTGGTCATGTCTGACATTTACCCGTGATGTAAATCTTGGCCTAAATGTTGTTTCTTCAAGAGGCCCTCACTGATTTCCCAAACTATGTTAGGAGGACCCTTTAATACATGCCCTTCTGTGCTCAGTAGCTTAGTTATGTCTGATTCTTACAACCCCTCGGACTGTAGCCTTCCAGGCTCCTTTGTCCATGGGATTTCCCAGGCAAGATTACTGGAGTGGGTTGCCATTTCCTCCTCCAGGGGATTTTTCCAACCCAGGCATTGAATCCATGTTTTCTGCGTTATCAGGCAGATTCTTTGCCACTGAGCCGCCAGGGAAGCCCATACACCTTTATATCACCCTTCTTCCCCCATTGTAGTAATCAGGATTTTCCAGAGAAATAAGAACAACAGGATCTGTGTGTGTGTGTGCGTGTGTGCGTGTGTGTGTGTGTGTGTGTTTGGAGAGAGAGGGAAAGATATCAACTGATTGGTTTTAAGAAGTTGGCTTACGTGCTTATGGAGGCTTAGAGAGTAGATAGCATATTAAAACGCAGAGACATCACTTTGTCAACAAAGATCTGTATATTCAAATCTATGGGTTTTCCTGTAGTCATGTACAGATGTGAGAGTTGTACTGCAAAGAAGCTTATAAATTAGTGCTTTTGAATTGTGTTGCTGAAGAAGACTCCTTAGAATCCCTTGGACTGCAAGAAGAGCCAACCAGTCAATCCTAAAGGAAATCAACCCTGAATATTCACTGGAAGAACTGATGCTGAAACTGAAGTTCCAATACTTTGGCCACCTAATGCAAAGAGTCAACTCACTGGAAAAGACCTTGATGCTGGGAAAGACTGAGGGCAGGAGGAGAAGGGGGTGACAGAGGATGAGATGGTTGGACGGCATCATTGACACAGTGGACATAAGTCTGAGCAAGCTGCAGGAGATGGTGAAGGACAGGCTGCAATAATCTGATACAGGCACTGTCATGAGCATCCCAAACGAGGAGGTTGTAGTATTGACAGATTAAGAAACTTGTCCCCAAACAAAGAGCTTATAAGTGACTAAGCCAGGATTTGGGTCTAGCTATTTGACTCCAAAATCCACATGCATAATGAGTATGTTCCACTGGCTCTGGTAACCCCATGTGATAATCTGTAAAGGAATCATGAGGTCATATAGGCTTGAGGGTCCAGCTGAAGTTCAAGAGAATAGTGACAGCCTCAGTGGAGGTAGAAGCAAGGTCTCTGATATCTGATGACAGAGAATACTGGAAAATCTTTTCAGTGAGTAGAGATCTCTAAATTAGTGAGTGGCATGTGTGTGGTATGGGAAAAGTGGTAGAGTCTATCCACACCTGTCAGGGTGTTTTAGTTAAGTCACTTGCTGCTCTGCCTAATATGTGCTCTGACATTTTGAAGAATAGGGTACAGGCTTCTTGAAGGAGGCAGGGTGATGACAGCTGAATTTCCATGTGATATGCATAAGGGATTCTCTGAGACAGGGATAATACTGACAGCTTGGTCCATCTTGCTTTCTTCTGAAAATTTCTAAGCATGGTTCACACACACACACACAAATCTGTGCATTGATATTTTTATGTGGTTATCAAACAATCAGGTTGATAAGATTGGTGAGGATGAGAAGAATAATAGGGAGTCACATATCAAAGAGAAGCCGGGACACCTGCTTGTTCAGGGATTGGCACCATCTCTCCCACAGTTGTCTGCCCTGTGATTCTCTCTCACTGTGGCTGGGCAGGAAGGACAGAGTCCACTCACCTGAGCTCTCAGAAGCAGGACCATTGCTTCAGTCCTTATGCCAAGAGGTCTGTCTGCCTTGTCTCCTCTTCTTTTCAGTCAGCTTGTGGGGAGAGGAGATCAGGCCTTGGAAGACTTGTTGCAGTTAAACAAGTCTCTGTTGTCATATCAGAGAAGATAAATTTGTGGTCTCGTATCAATGTATGGAAGAAAAAAAGCACTCAGCTACGTATTATTTTTTTTAAACAGGGAAAAGAGCTAGATTGCTAACTAAATAAGTGTTACCAGATTTCCAATAGGTGATAATTGCAAAAGAAAATCTACATGGGCTATTATTTTGCACTAAAGAGTGAAAAAGCCATTGGAGTTTCAAAATGATAACCCTTTGTCTTCTAGTGTATAGNTTGCTAACTAAATAAGTGTTACCAGATTTCCAATAGGTGATAATTGCAAAAGAAAATCTACATGGGCTATTATTTTGCACTAAAGAGTGAAAAAGCCATTGGAGTTTCAAAATGATAACCCTTTGTCTTCTAGTGTATAGAAGAGTCTTTGGCAATTCTGAAATGCCTGACCAAAATGACATTCACTTAGGTTGAACTAAGCTAGCCATCTAATTGTCCCCATGTTTATTCTGTTCATAGACAGTCGTCACCTGAGCCTCTGGTACTACTCCTAACAGAAAGCAGTAGTTGCATTACCCAACAGCATCTGCTTTGATACAGTGATCAAGTGGATGCCTTACTCTATGGTAGTGTGTTCAGTATAATGCAACTGACTTTTACTTGACTCCAGATAGAAAGATGCAGGAACTATCTTAGTCTTGGATAAGATAGAGTCAGTTGTGCTTTTTGCTCTCCCATCCTCTGTGTAGAAAGGAGACAAATGCATAAGTAATTTTGGCATGATGCAGATTGAACTGTAATGTAGGTACATGCTGAGTGCAATGAAAATTATTTAGTAGTGATAATATGGGGCTTCCCTGGTGACTCAGATGGTAAAGAATCTGCCTGCAATGCAGGAAACCCAGGTTCAATCCCTGAGTTGGGAAGATCCCCTAGATGAGGGAGTGGCTACTTACTCCAGTATTCTTGCCTGGAGAATTCCATACTAGGAGCATTCGTATCTTTCATAAACTTCTGTGATGATGGACCTATAAAATGGGAAAAGCCTGAGATAGATTTGACCTATAATAACTAGCATTTGAGCTATATCTTATCTAGAACATGGACCCACAATAATTTATCTAACATAATATTAGTTATCATTTTTGAGTGCTTATTATGTGTCAGGCTCTGTCCTCCATGGTTTATATAGAATATTCCATTGAATTCCCATACTCTATGAGATAGAAACTGTTGTTTCCTCCATTTACAATTAAATAACATGCTGAGAGAGATTAAATCAGTCTCCATTGCCAGGTACTACTAATGGTGAAGCTAGAGTTAGAAACTGGGTTTGACTTACTCTAAAATAACTCCATGTTGCTGTGTTTCATATCTGCATATATGGAATGAATGTACCAAGATACAGTGATCTCTAGTGTATAATATTTTCTGTCTCAGTAAGCTTCGTCATGGCCCCAAACTACTTCTCCTCAGGTTTCCTCATATCACAAAAGAAATAGTCTTGGGTCAAAAAAAAAAATTTTTTTTTTTTTTGCAGTTTTGGTGCCAGGAGTGCTTTTATGCTAGAAATGACACTGTCAGATTCATGAACATGAGCTGGGTATGAGAGATTGTTATGGAGTCCAAGCTAATGCTGCTTGTCCCATGACAGGCCAATAAATTGAGAGATAGGTGTTGGAGCAAAAATAGGGATTTTGTTCATCAAGCCAGCAAAAGAGTGTCCTGAAGACCCATCTTACCTGAGTTAGAATTATGGTTTCTTTTATCCTAAAAGGACAGCAGATGTGGCTGATTGTTGCAAACTTCTTCGATGCTGGAATCCTTTGTTCTTATAGTGTCCATATAGGTGTGGTCACAATGTTCCTATAAACCTCCAGCAAGTTAGTTGTCATTTTTTGTTGTGAAACTTTTTATCTCTATATGAATGGGAAAGTATTATACCCTTAAAGGTCAGAGCCTTGAAGATGGACTATCATACATATTAATATTTCAGGTTAGAAGCACTATTCTTTTACATATGTGTAAAATTAGCATGAGTAAGCATAGGCATTAGAGGAGAAGGGTTAGAGCTGAGGGAATAGATCCAATATGGAGTCAGGTTTGTTCTTGTTCTTCTCTGTTACAATACTAGTTTTGGTCATTTTTTTTTTTTAATAGCTCATTCTTGCAGAACATCAGAATTCTGGAAGAAGTAGGACAAGCAATATGGTAGCTACTAACAAAAGGAAAGTTCTTTAACTTCCTTCAATTAATAAAATATAGATATTATATTTTACTTAAAACCAATAAAAAGTCATTTTAAAATGTACTTCTAAACATGAAGACACGGAAGGATGTCCTTTGGAAAAGTGTGCAGTATGAGATCTGGACTGACTGAACACTGTCAGTGATGAAACTGTGATTTAGTTGTGTCCAATGCTGTCTCAGAGAAGGCGATGGCACCCCACTCCAGTACTCTTGCCTGGAAAATCCCATGGACAGAAGAACCTGATGGGCTGCAGTTCATGGGGTCGCAAAGAGTCGGACACGACTGGGTGACTTCACTTTCACTTTTCACTTTCATGCATTGGAGAAGGAAATGGCAACCCACTCCAGTGTTCTTGCCTGGAGAACCCCAGGGACAGAGGAACCTAGTGGGCTGCCGTCTATGGGGTCGCACAGAGTCAGACACAACTGAAGCGACTTAGCAGCAGAAGCAGCAGCAGCAGTGCTGTCTGAGGTTGCAGCGAGAGGCTTCTCGCTGGCCCAAGTGAAAATTGTGAGGCAAAATAGTTGCTTAACCTTTTCATCATAAAGGTAGCCTCTGGTCTGCCTGAAAGTCTGTAGGCCAGGATTTGGGTTTTAACTTTGCTGCTCAATTACATTTGTCAGTTTCTCTCTGTGTCTTCTGTCAAGTGGATGTGAGGGCTCTCTGACTGTGACTTTGGAAATCACGTTTTATTCAGTTTAGGTCTTTCAATGCTTTGTGTGCATCTGCCACTGAGAAGGAGAGCATCCTGTGGCGAAAACTCAGCTGTGAAATGGGACTAACATTACTTATCCATCTACCATCTTGTTGGAAGTTTTCAACTAGATAATGGATATGAAAGCTCTTTAACTCAGAGTGCGCCTAGCATGGGGCTAGGCACATTGCCTATACTAATTTATACAGCATCTTCACAGATTTATGTTGTTTTATCTTCATAACATCATCTGCAGTGGGAAAAGAGGTAGCATCAAATCTGTTTTACAGATGAGGAAACAGGTCCAGAGTGATTGTGACTTATTGGTAATCAAGAGTGAATTAGCAGAATCAGGACTGGATCACAACTCTGCTGCTGGGCACTTTTCCCTTTAAATATGACATATTATTTTACTTTGAATCACAGAATAATGGAGAACAAGGAAATTGAGTCTTTTAAAGTAGTTTTCAAAATGTTCTAAAAGACAAAAAACTTTTTCCCCCATTTAAAGCAGATTTTTTGAGACTCGTATTAGAATAAACAGGTCTGTTTGAGAGATAATTCCTCATGGTATTTTATTTTATTCTTTTGGTGGGAAGTTGAATTTTTTTCTCTGCAGTAGGAAAATATTACTGTTTTAAGTGAGGTTTGGGAATGTGAAAACAGGCTCTCAGATGAAAATTGTATGGGGCTCTTAGCATTCTGAAAAATATTTGAGTCATTATGTCGCAGTTCTAAAATTGAATTAATGCTATATTTAATAAGACAAAACAGCCCATGAATTATTACACATTAATTCATACTCAGTGTGTTGCTAGGCACATGGCTGAAAGCTGAGTGCAGTCAATGCAACTAAGCATGAATACATCATAATTCACACACCAGAAAGTCCCACTGTAATTATAAAATGCTATTAGAAAGCATTATTAAAAATATTTAGATATATTAAGTTTTATACCTACATGATTCATTATATGTGGTGTTCTCATAAAATCAGCAGCTCTCTCTCCTTTTTCATTCCCATAATTTCAGGATTTTCATCTTGAATCCTAGATCTCCACTTGTCTCATCAATAAACTCCCTAAGGCTAGAAATCTTATTCTGTAGTTTTCAGCTGGACAGAAACAGATCTTTCTCTTAAGCAAGAAGTGTCATGCCAAAATGTGTGGAGCAATGTTTTAAGTAAAGGGGAGTAGAAAAGGGTTAGAAATTATATTGCAGTTTCACTGGAGACAAAACGATGGTCAGGCTGGTGGGTGCAAGTGGATTTTCCCAGGAAGATGCTGTGGGGCACTGAGGAGGGAGAAACAGAAGGAAGCCCTGATGCTAGTTCCAGATATCACCAGGATGGTGGGGGAGAGTAAGTTAAAGGCATGATTGCTGTGGCCTGCTTTTATTTTTAATTTCATGAAGAAGTATGGTTTGTGTTAGGAAGATTGCATTTAATGTTGGTAATTGTTGATGAGATATTAAAAGTCAGCTCACTCACAAATACATGTATAGTGTTTCCTCAGGAACTACATAGGCATCAATCTCCAGTGACCTAGAAGCGTAAGGGAGACCAGTGGAACTCAGGACAGAGAGCTCTGGGTTCTCACCCTCAGGCCTAAACATGATGAAAGTAAAGTTGCTGTGATGTGTGCAATAAAACTTTAGTTTATATAATATATTAAAATGGTAATATTTATGAAAGAATAAACAGTTGACTGGTTCATAAGATATTTTTATAGTCTTATTGATACTTGTGTAGCATAATATTTTACTTCATTAAAATGAATAAGTGGAGACAAATTGACCTTTTACCTCCAATCATTAGAAAAATAAGATTTTTCTTTTAATAATTATAAAAATAATCTTAGCCTCTATTTTTTTCCTGAAAATCTATTCCTATGCTACCATATTAAGTTGTAATTCTATAGTCTATATTATTAAAGTATATTATGAAGTTTATAGGGGCTTCCCAGGTGGTGCTAGTGTTAAAGAATCTGCCTGCCAGTGCAGGAGAGGCAAGAGACGTGGGTTTGATCCCTGGGTGGGGAAGAGCCACTGAGGAGGAAATGGTAACCCGCTGTAATATTCTTGCCTGGAAAATTCCATGGACAGAGGAACCTGGTGGGCTACAGTCCAGGGGGTCGCAAAGAATCGGACACGACAGAAGCAATCTTGCACGCACCTGTGTGCAAGTCTAGCTATTATATTAATACCTTGTCTTATAAACTTCATGCATATGTGAGTGCTAAGTTGCTTCTGTTGTGTCCAACTCTTAGCAACCCTGTGGACTGTAGCCTGCCCGGCTCCTCTGTCCAAAGGATTCTCCAGGCAGGAATGGTGGAGTGGGTTGCCATGCCTTTCTCCAGGAGATCCTCCTGACCAGGAGATCGATCTTGTGTCTCCTCTGTCTCCTGCATTGGCAGGGGGGTTCTTTACCACTAGCACTGCCCAGGAAACCCAATAGTTAGATTTACATACTATTAAAAGCCAAACCAGGAGGGATATCGCTAAAATTAATGAACCAAGTTTAATTTATGTTTCTATTATCAAGACTACTTGTAAGAACTTCCACCTTGATTAGAGTCCATAGTAAATAAAAATATGCTCAAATTTTTTGAGAGCGTTTGAGTTGCTCAAGTATCACAGAACATTAGACTTGTCCAAGACATTCATCTGTTCAAACTAAGGTTGGGAAAATGAACTTCATTAAACAATAAACCAAAATACAAATTAAAGATCTCTATTGTCTCTATCATACATTTACTGGTTGTGATTTTCTTGCACATATTGTATTGAATATACAGCCATCTTCAGCCATCTTAAACATGTTTACAGGTCCCTCAGTAAACTATAAGTAAAACCACTGCACTTAACGTTGCTAGTTCTGTTCTCAACCCAGTGCAGTAGCTCTCCAACTTCCAAAGAGTGTCAATATCACTTGGCCAGTTAGTTAAAACCCAGATTGCTGTACCCTAACCCCAGAGGTTCTGATTCAATAGATCTGGGTGGGGCTCAATAATTTGCTGTTTCCATTAAGTTTCCAGGTTTGTCAAACTGTTACTGTTGCAGCTTTGAAACCACACTTTGAGAACTTCTGTTAGTGGTTTTCACACTTTGAGAACCACTGATGGTTTTTTTTTTTTTAATACAATTACTGTTTTCTTTGATGTTATTAGCATACAATTTGGTGTTTGTGGAGCCTGGCAGAAATAAATTGAGTTTGTGATTTGTTTTCTTGATGACCAGTACCATAAGTTAATAAATCTAGATTGAAAGAAGAACATTTAACATAGGATTCCTTCTAAGCTCTTTATGGGCATTAGTAGGTCGAAGGCTTTCAATCACAAAAGGTATATGCATACTCGTGGTGTATGAGTTTTTTTTTTTTTTTNCCTGCCCTCCCATCATTGGGGGCCGCTCGGCCAAGCTTAGAGGGAAATGCCTCGTGAGCCCAGCTCGCGTGTACCCCAGGGGCCGCATTTCCATTTTATTCCCAGAAGCAAAGTTTTGCTGCTGCCGAGGACCCCACCGCAGGAAACCCAGAGCTAAAGACTTCTTCCCTCTGGGCTAATAAATTCTTAATGGAGGCTGCGGCTCCAGAAGACACAGCGCTGCCCCCAGCTCACCCCCAGCCTGGGACCAGGCCCTGTGTGTGTGCGCGCGCTCGTATGTGCGCACGCACATGTGTGTGCACGCTTGCACGTGCATGTGTGTACATGCGTGCATGTGTGGTGTACACGCACGCGTGTGCCTGTGTGTGGTACATGTGTGTGCGCGTGTATGTGAATGCACGTGCACATGTGTGTGCACTTGTGTGACTTCCCCTTCGTGTCTGTGATAGGCTGCAGTGCCCCCCCAAAGACATTGGGTCCCAACGCCTGAAACTGTACATGTGACCTGATGCGGGAAAGGGGCTTTTGCAAGTGCAGTTAGGTTAAGGCGTGTGCACTGTGGTTAGTGGGATTCCCCAGGTGCACGTGCAGCGCAGTCCTGAGAGAGGATCTGACGTGGAAGAGGCCACGTGACCACAGAGAGCCCCCTGGAGCTGGGGCGCACCGGCTGCCCCCAGGATCTGGAAGGGCCAGAGACCCTCCAGGGCTCTGAGTCTGGGGCCCTCCGTGCCAGACCTGCTGGCTCGGGCTGGTTTTGAGGGTGGAAGTCAGGGCAAGGGTAGGTGGCAGAGGAGAAAGAGGAGCCCAACATGAGGTGAGTCTGGGGAGCCCCGTCCCTTGTGTCCACAGTCTGGCTCAGCCCATATAGGAAGCGTTATACCTCAGCCTTGGGGTCCGCTGGTGTGCAGGAGGGTCCCCTCAAAACTCAACCTGGGCCTCAAGCCACATTTCTTGGAGCTGTGACCCCAGCGAACAGAGCAAGTGACCAGGGTGGAGGAGATGATGGGCTGGACTGCCGAGGGAAGGCACCAGGGCCACAGGGCAGTGTCCAGCACCGTGGCCTGTGTCCTCCAGGAAGGCCCGCAGACCCTCCCCACTCTGAAAGACGCAGGCAGCCCGGGGACGGTTCCCACGTCCTGGCAACCACCGTTTGTCTGTGTGGCTGGAACCCCAAGCTTCAAAGTGCCGGCGTGCTGATCCAGCCCCCTTCCAGTATTTTTTCAGGGGCCTGCTTTGAAACGTGTGGTGTTTCTCCCTTTCTTTTGAGGCAAATGGCTGATTGATTGCCTTTCATCTCCTACTTTGAGTAGCTGTAAGAGCTACTTTATATAAACATCAATTACCGGCACGTAATAAATTAAGGGTCCCTCGCACGGCACGCATTAGAGTCCGGCCTGATATCAAAGCGCCCCCATCACCCAGCAACGGGAGGGTGGGGGCTGATGAGCCGCACGAGGCTGGTGGAGATGCTGGTTTAATTGCAGATCTGCAAGAGGGTCGCAGGTGGAGGGACCCCAGCCTCACGTGCTTGTCCCCAGCCTGGCAAGCAGGGGAGCAGTCATGCAGGTCACTGGTCAGGGCTTTTGAAAGTCTATCCTGCACTCCTCCAGACCCCAGACCCCAGCATGTGGCATTCAGGTCTCCTTGGGGACCTCTGCAAGCCTTCGAAACCCTCCTCCACTTTGACCTCTGTCTGCTTTGTCCATTGCTCTGCCATCTGGTCCACTGGCCCATCGTGGGCAGCTCCTGGGCATCGCCCAGCCGGGACTCTGCCCCACCCTGACTCCTGTCTCCTTGGGACCTGTCCCTCCCTCTCCCCGTCTGCACAGAGAGCAGTTGAAAGCGAAGACCCTGATTCTGCATGGTTTCACTGCCTTCCCCACCCAGCCCCTTTGCAGCTGGGGGTCCTCGGGCCACTTACTCACCGGCTCTGTGCCCCGTTTGCTCCTGTGTGTAGCGTGGAAGGTCCCTTCGGTTGTGTCTGACTGTGCGACCCCATGGACTGTAGCCCACCAGGCCCCTCTGTCCATAGGATTCTCCAGGCAAGAGTACTGGAGTGGGTGCCATGCCCTCCTCCAGGGGACCCTCCCGACCCAGGGATCGGGCCTGCATCTCANGGTTGTGTCTGACTGTGCGACCCCATGGACTGTAGCCCACCAGGCCCCTCTGTCCATGGGATTCTCCAGGCAAGAGTACTGGAGTGGGTGCCATGCCCTCCTCCAGGGGACCCTCCCGACCCAGGGATCAGGCCTGCATCTCATGTCTCCTGGTGGGCAGGCTACTTCTTGACCATCAGCGCCTCCGGGAAGCCTTCAGCATGTGCGCACGCAGTGTGAGGAGGATGGCGTTTGTGAGGCGCACCTAGAGACTCCAGCTGTCCCCGCCGCTGTGGCTGCCACAGGACGCAGCGCATGCTGGGGCTCTTCCTGGCCACCCATCAGTGCTGAAGCCCCCCGGACCTCCCCCCACAGGAGCCACTTTTCTCTCCACACCCCCGGCTCCTGCTCCTCAGCCTGAGCACATCCCCAGGCGTCCCCTTGTCTTGATGGTCGACTTCTAGAAAGACTTGGAGCACCTCCTGCCTCAGGCTTCAGCCCCCGCCCCAGGAAGCAGGACCTCCCTGCTTGTACCCTCGTGGCTCGAGCACCCCGACAAGTTGCCTCCCCTTGAGAGCAGTTGCTCTTAGGGGTTTCCCCACCCCCACCCAGCATCGGCATCCCCTGGACATGGTATGATAAACAGCGCTCTTTGAGAGCCTGAGAACCTGCATTTCTGCTCCCAGGTGACGCTGCTTCCCTGTGGGAACCCCACTTTGACAACCAACACAGGGCCCTAGCGGCCCATGGGAAACCAGGCTTCCCGGAGTGGTTCCAGGGTGTGGTTTGCGGACAGCCCCCTCCCAGATCTTTCTCCGTCCCCGGCTGCTCTCCCCTGCTCCTCCTCTCCCCCACCTGCCTTCTCTCCCCTCCCTTGCCCTCCAGTTCAGTCTCAGAGGAGGCCCAAGGACCAGGAGCCCCCAGGGCCTCCCAGGAAACAGGCTCCTGCCTCCTTGGAGCCCCTTCCCCTTCCTGGCGTTGCAGGAGATCTGCCCCCACNTGGCATCACCGACTCAATGGACATGTGTTTGGGTAGACTCCGGGAGTTGGTGATGGACAGGGAGGCCCGGCATACTGCGGTTCATGGGGTCACAAAGAGTTGGACATGACTGAGCGACTGAACTGACTGATTGACCTTATTTAATCTTCTCAAAAGTTCTATAACAAAGATCTTAATTATGCTAATTTTAAAGTGTGTTCTGCCTATGATCCTACAATCAGTCCCTGATGGAGTCAGGATTCGAATCTAGGCTTTTTGACTCTGGATCCTGTGCCATTTCTACTTGCCGTAACATTTCTAAGTGTCACCTAGGACCTTGAGACTCTGGGGTCATATGACTCTGGAAGCCTCAACTGCTGAACCTAAGTCTGAGTTTTTAACTCTTCTTACCTAAATTTTTTGATTTAACACCTACTGATCTTGAACCCAGAGTGCCTACTTGTTCCTTTATACCTAACCCTTGATACTTTTCTGCTTTAAATGTCCTTATTGGATTTGATCTGTAGCTCACTGTTGTTACTTTCATTTGCCCTTTCTGTCTAGCAGTTCAGGTCCTTTTTTAGCCCAAGAGATTCAAGCTCCATATAGAATGATAAGGCAAATGTAATAAAACATTATTCTTTTTTAAAAAATATAAATTTATTTATTTTAATTGGAGGTTAATTAGTTTACAATATTGTATTGGTTTTGCCATACATCAACAAGAATCCTTGAAAAGCAGATGGTTGTTGTCATTTAGTCACTAAGTTGTGTCCAACTCTTTGTGACTCTATGGAGTGTAGCCCAGCAGGCTCCTCTGTCTATGGGATTTCTCAGGTAAGAATTCTGGAGTGGGTTGCCATTTCCTTCTCTAGGGGATCTTCCTGACCTAGGGATTGAACCTGTATTTCCTGCATTGGCAGGTAGATTCTTTACCACTGAGCCACCAGGGAAGCTCCAAAAAGCAGATTACCCCAAACTTAATATCAGCAGGATTTTCTCCAGCTTTGATTCAAAAGATTGACCACTATGCCAGTGGACTAGAGAGATTTCCCTAATTGCTGAATTTAGGGAGAAGTCAGATCATCATGATTATGGCAATGAGTGAAATCTCCACTCTTAAACCAGAGCACTAGTGCATAAGTATATGGTTTATAGGTCCTTTGAGATATTAATTATTGATCAATCAAATATGGAGCAATATTAAGTATGGGTGCCAACTGAGGATGCCATTCTGATAGGGCTCATTCCTGGCATTAAGAAGACTAGGTTCATAGTCTTCAAAGCTGTTTTTTTTCCATACACCTTTTAGATTGTATGAAGATGACTTACTCTTCAGTTGTCCAAAGTGCCAATTATAATGGTAGAAGACAAGTGAGGTACCCAACAACCTCAATCAGCATAAATGAAGGTACGGACCATTAAGCTGAAGAATACATGGCGTGTCTGTCTGACTAAAGAAACACCAGTGATGAAAGCAGAGCAATGCCACCAGAAACAGGGGGGCTGAGGTCGCCTGCAGGCCCATGGAGAGTTAATATTAGCCCTCTTTAGACATGAAAAATAATAATTAAACACTGCTTGTCAATTAATGCCAACTTAAAGAAAGGCCCTACACTTAGATTAAGTGAGGAGCATGGGTTGCCTGAGAACAGCAAGAAAGGAGGAGGGGAAAGGGTATAAAATAATGGAAGAGATAAGGTAAAAAGGGAGAATAATTAAACACACATGCACTTTTGCAGAGTTGGGGCACTCATATATCTAATTAGAATTTCAATGCAGGAGCCCAATTTAACCTTAGGGAGTCTTTATATTCATGTCACTGTTGTACACAGCAATCAATTCAACTCTGGCATCTTACTTGCAAGTTGAATTTTTATATTACATTAGTGGAGCCCCGATCTCTTTGTATTTTTAATGGATATTTTCTTTCTTGGAGCTTTGGTATGTGTTTTGTCTTCTAGAAAATTCTATGTTGAGAGGAACAATAGCCATTTAGATACTGGAATTCAAAAGAGTCAGTGGCTTCTTGACATTAATCCATTTCTTTCTTCATAAATGCAGTTGTAGTACTTCTGGAATCATCCTTAATCATGTCTGCTTGAGAGAATTTAGACGACTAATCAATGTATGTTCAACAAAACAGCCTGGTGCACTAAGCAGTGGATAGCAATAAAAGACTCCAGAATTCTGTCTCCTGTGACTGACTAGTGATTAACAAATCATCTAACAATTGAGTTCCTCCCAAATCTCTAACATGGAATTTTGACTTTGTCCTCTCCTCTTATTGTCTTCAGCAGATTCATGTTTAGTTGGCAATTTCTAATCTTGGAACATATTATAGACCCAAAGCCTGTTGCTCTATATAGCTAAAAAGTCAGTAGTTCTAGACCTCCATCGTATCAGATGGGGAACTGAAACCAGAGGGATTAAGTATTTTGCCCCAAATCAGAGGGCTTGGTAGGAAGTGATTTAAAATCACTTAAAAATCGTGATTTAAGTCATATCATGTAATGTAGAACTCAGCATATAATTAAGTCCTCTTAAGCAGGAATTTATGAATTCCCATGCTGTACCTTTTTGGCCAAGCCCTAATATAAGGCTGTTTATTGGGTCAGATCTAAGTATTATTGATGCCTGTAATTTGTCTCTGACAATACAAGTAAGAGACTATTATGTCCCAACTCCTGTTGTCTTTAATGTAGTTTTCATCTGAGATCTCGGAAACTAAATGTGTTTTGGCCTATCTCAATATATGCATGGTTTCATCTGACTGGCAGTATGTGGGCAGAATCAGCAACCAATACAGACTCTAAATGAGCTTGCCAACTTAGAGCAATGATGAGGCATAGAAAGGTGCATTCTGTACACCTGGGTACCAGCCAGAGAGCTAGAACGAAAGATTGTGGATCCGGGTAGCAGCTGGGAACTGATGGGGAGACTGGCTGTTTACCCAGGACATCCTCAATTTCTTAGTCTAAAGAGACTGAAGGAAACATTGATTATCATTGCCTGAATACGTGTGCTGGGCAGCAATGTGCAGGCACGGCTAGTCTTGGGCCACATTCTGTGGTGGATTGTGAGGCTAAGAGAAAAAGAAATCCCTCAGCTATATATGATCAGATACACATTAATTCATACCAGATCATTTAATTGCAATATTACAATATACTAATATAATTTGGCACTTGAATCTCTGAGGACAAGGCCTGTGTTTTTTTTTTTTATCTCAAGCACTACTCACTGCCTGGGACATTGGAGAGGCCAAATAAATGTTTATCTAAATGGTTTTATTCAATTCACTACTGTAAAAGAATGGTTTTGCAATGCCAAAGAATGTTCATACTACTGCAAAATTGCACTCATCTCACACACTAGCAAAGTAATGCTCAAAATCCTCCAAGCCAGGCTTCAACAGTATGTGAACCATGAACTCCCAGATGTTCAAGCTGGATTTAGAAAAGATAGAGAAACCAGAGATCAAATTGCCAACATCTGTTGGATCATGAAAAGAGCAAAAGAGTTCCAGAAAAACATCTACTTCTGCTTTGTTAACTATACCACAGCCCTTGACTGTATGGATCACAACAAACTGGAAAATTCTGAAAGAGATGGGAATGCCAGACCACCTGACCTGCCTCCTGAGAAATCTGTATGCAGGTCAAGAATCAACAGTTAGAACAGGACATAGAACAACAGGCTGGTTCCAAATTGGGAAAGGAGTACATCAAGGCTGTATACTGTCACCCTGCTTATTTAACTTATATGCAGAGTACATCATGTGAAATGCCTGGCTGGAGGAAGCACAAGCTGGAATCAAGATTGCTGGGAGAAATATCAATAACCTCAGATATGCAGATGACACCACCCTTATGGCAGAAAGTGAAGAGGAAGTGAAGAGCCCCTTGATGAAAGTGAAAGAGAAGAGTGAAAAGCTGGCTTAAAACTCAACATTCAAAAAACAAAGATCATGGCATCCAGTTCCATCACTTCGTGGAAAATAGATGGGGAAACAATGGAAGCACTGACAGACTTTATTTTCTTGGGGTCCAAAATCACTACAGATGGTGATTGCAGCCATGAAATTAAAAGATGGTTGCTCCTTGGAAGAAAAGCTATGACTAACCTAGACAGCATATTAAAAAGAAGAGACATTACTTTGTCAACAAAGGTCCATCTAGTCAAAGCTATGGTTTTTCCAGTAGTCATGTATGGATGTGAGAGTTGGACTATAAAGAAAGCTCAGTGCCAAATAATTGGTGCTTTTGAACTGTAGTGTTGGAGAAGACTCTTGAGAGTCCCTTGGACTGCAAAGAGATCAAAGCGGTTAATCCTAAAGGAAATCAGTCCTGAATATTCATCAGAAGGACTGAAGCTGAAGCTGAAGCTCCAATACTTTGGCGACCTGATGGGAAGAACTGACTCACTGGAGAAGACCCTGATGTTAGAAAGATTGAAGGCAGGAGGAGAAGGCGATGACAGAGGATGAGATGGTTGGATGGCATCACCGACTGGATGGACTTGAGTTTGAGCAAACTTTAGGAGTTGGTGATGGACAGGGAGGCCTGGTGTGCTGCAGTCCATAGGGTTGCAAAGAGCTGGACATGACTGAGTGACTGAACTGAACTATAGAGGTACTTACAATTTTCCAGGTGGTGGGGAAGAAGCAAAGGTAAGCCACACATAATCATTACATTCAAGGAGTTTACAAATTCTAATGAGTGAAATGCAAATGATAATAAAGATTAGAAAAAGTGTTGCAGGGGGGTGAAACTGGTAGATATTACATTAGACAAAGAACAGGGGAGGCCTTCATGGTAGATACACATAAGCCGAGCCATGGAGGACAAATAGAGGTTGAGAGGTGATGGACTGGAAAGGAGAAAAGAACAAGATAAGTCTAGCCAGGACTTGAGAAAGTTCTAGGTCATGATCAAAATGTGTCCTCAGAGGTGGAAGAGGAGGAGGTGTTTGTGTTTCTGTGTGTGTGCATATGCACACTCTGTGAGTATGTGTGATAAATTCATGAATTTATCTGGGAGAAAACCTTGGATGAGTTGGTTTCAGTAAACAGTGAGAGTCACTTAGTCACAACTATGTATTAGTGTACCTTCCAAGAGTATACCAAATAGAGGGTGAGATGTCAGTTATGAAGTTACTGTATAAACTTAAGCTGGAGATAATAAAGGCCTGAAAAAAATGTATGGCAGCCAGAAATGTAATGGATTCAAGAGATAATGTAGGGTTTATAATGAAAAAAAAATTTGTAGATCAGTTGAAAGAAGGTGATGAGGAAGATTAATTATCACAAATGACTGATATTTTATACTAGAGCAATATGAGATCCCAATGACATTAACTGAAATAAGGATAAAAAGAAAGGAAAATTTAAGGGGTTGAAAAAATTGAACAGCTACCTAATTCTCAAAAGATGGAACTTGAATCAGAGGTACTTTGTTTTTTATCCATCTCCACTCTGAAATCCTAATCACCTCTACCACACTGAGGAGTTGGTTGGCCGCATGCAAGTTATGGAAGGTGTGAGCAAGACTCTACCGGAGTGGAGGGGGAGCAAGCATAAAGCCTTGTGCTCTTTGGGCCTGGAGAGACCCCTACAGGCTGCAGCAGAGTACTCAGAGTGTGAGGACTAGAATACTATGCATTGGAGAGGAGTCAACTTGAGTCACCCTTAGGTCACTCCTGCGAAAGAGCAACACCCTCAGTAAGTGGCCTTACTGATTCCCAGAAGCTATGAGGAAGTGGCATCTTACTCTGGAGGCTGGAGGAACCCCAGCCTTGACTGCAGTAGAGAATGGGGAGGGGCTTCCTTCCAATGCCCAGGTAACAAACTGGCAAATTGACTGCTGGATTTGACCTGTGGAAACAACGTTCTTCTTTTTGAGGCTCCCCACACTCTGGATATGAGATTTTAGAGTGAGTTAGAAATTAACAAAGAAAACTCAGCAATGACAGGAGAAGAATAGCATCTAGAATATGTAACTCCTAAGAGAAATAGAACAGCTAGTGGAGACTGAAAACAATATAAACAAAAAAATAGTAAGAAAACAAATGCAGTTTTAAATCTCTTACATTCTTGGAATTAAAAAACACATAATTTTTGAATTTAAAAAATCAATACATGAAAAGGAGGAGAAGATTTGAGTCCTGAATTAGTGGCCTGGAAAATTAGGTGAGAGGGGAGAAAAAACAGCTGAGAACAGAAATGGAAAGGTAGAGAAATCAAGAGGGGAAAGATAAGTGATTTTGGAGAACAGGCACTCAAGATACAAATAGGAATTCCAAAAGAAGAAGTAGGAATCAGTGGAGATGAGCAATAATAAGACAAATAATAGAAGGCAATTTCTCTGTACTGAAGGAAGATTCAAGCCAAAGAATCAAAAGGTTCACTGAATTCCTGGCATAATTGTTACACACACACACAAGCAACAAACTAGTCTTAGCCCAGGAATCTCTGAGTTCAAAGGATACAAGGAGAGACAAGGAACCAACTGTTTTAAAAATAAGGAATTAGGAATTAAACTGGCAGTTAGACCTCTTATCTACAACACTGGAAAATAGAAGGTAACAGAGTGAAATCCAAAGATAGCCAAGAGAAAAAGAAGACAATCCAAAAATTCTGTATCTAGTCAAAATATCCCTTATTTTTTTTGGGGGGGGGGGAAGCTGAGGATGCATAATAATTCGGAGAATGTATTATCTACATACCATATCTGGGGAGAATAATCAAAATCTCCAACAAAGAATAATTGAATGAAAACAGACGATGAATGTATATGTGTAAAATTGTATGTGTAATATTGTAGCATGATGGGAACATATAAGTGCTAAATAAAGATTCTTGAAATAGAAGTAATATGACTAATGATGCAAACTTTAGGAATGGGGCCTGGCATAGTAGAGTGGGGAAAGAGGGAAGTAAAAACATTCTAATGACTACTGATTGGATCTAATCAACATGGATCCTGTTTTATTTATATTTTTGACATTTGGTCATCGTTAATTTTTTTCATATAATTATGATTTTTTAAAAAAAAAACTAGTACATTAAAGAATCATTTATTTTGATTAGAGTCTTTTGGTGCTCCCTTAAATTTTGTATCCAAAGTCAGTGCCTCACCTGTCTTAACCTGGTCCCAGTCTTGCCAGCAAAAAAAGGAAATGGAAGAAGAAGACAGCAGAGTCACAGAGCCAAGTAAGAAGAAAGTTTTAAGAAGGGCATCAACAGAGGTAGCATAGCATGCAGGCTGAGCAGAGTTCATGGGGTCTTGTGCTAGGCAAACTGTGGTACTAGTTGCAGTCACCTAGTAAAGTCTAACTGAGCACTTTTAGAAGTAGAAAGTGAAGTGAAAGTGAAGTTGCTCAGTCATGTCCGACTCTTTGTGACCCCATGGACTGTAGCCTACCAGGCTCCTCTGTCCATGGGATTCTCCAGGCAAGAGTACTGGAGTGGGTTAGAAGCTACTGATAAACATAATGATTAAGCATGGTATTGGTTTTATAAATGAGAAAGTCAGTTGTTAACAATTCCAATAAGCTTTTGTCCCTAAGGATGACATCACAAAAAATTTCTGTGAAGAGAAATGACTTGAACTTAAGGCATCACCAAAAGCAAATAGCTGCTACTTATCTTTGGCTATTGAGGCAACACTGAGATGAAACTGGTCTTTGAAAGAAAGTTTCTAGGAAGTCCATGTCTCCTTGGATGTCGCATAGCCAGGGAAACAACACAGGCTTTCAAATATCATTGTTATCCCCCTCTCACATGGGTTGCCATGACTGTGGAAAATGATGTGTTCTCCTTTCTTATTCATCCTTCATTACACACATGCACTTCTGAAGGAATAAAAATAGGGAACTTATAGACTCTTTCTTTTTTACGGCCCCTCTTCAGACCAGACTCCCTTTAGGACTTACTCTTCCTGTATATACTTCTAGAAGTGTTGCCAAGGAAACCCAAAACAAAGACGACTTCAGGCACTGAAAGCAGGAAAATGCATCAGCACCTCAAATCTTTGTACATTACCATGGATTGACAGTCTCCATCCTTTTTCTAACTGAAGTTATAAAGAACAGCCTTAAAGCACTCCACATATATATTTTTTTAATTCTAGGATGCAGTCAATAGGGAGTTTTTTCTCTTATCTTTTGGCTACTTTACAAGTGTTTTTGCCATTATTTCACAGTTTATGTATCTGAAAGTAAACATTACAATAATAGCAACTCTTCATTTTTAAAAAAATGAAAGGATTAAATGAAGAAAATGTAGTTTTTTTATTTCATATTGACTTCTGTAAGCATCACCTCTACCAAATATTGCTGTGGCTTATATGTTAATTTTAGAACTCCCAAGGCTAGTGTAAATATCAGTGGAACAGATCTTCTGTTGTTGCTTGTCAGAGTATATAACCCAATAAATCTGCTAACATCTCAAAATCTTTTGTGTATGAATTGGCTAGTTGTAGAAGTTAATTGTCATAGCTGAATAAGGGTCATTTTCAACACTGCAAGTTGATATATCTGATTTAATTCATTAGATTGTCTTTTGCATCATGTTGTTAGAACAGGAAGAATGCACTGGATTAAATAAGAGTCTTCAGGGGAAAATAAAATCCTGATACTTGACTAGTGACATGGGCAGTGCATGGCTAGATAAAAATAAGCAGATTTTTTCATTAAAAAAGAAGTATATTGTATAAGCAGAGAGGTTTTGGAGTAAAATCTGGAATAAGATCTGGTGAAAACTAGGAGGAATGAAGGTGGATATAGTAAGAGTATCCATTTGGGATTTGGAAAAAATGGTCATGGAAATAAGATTTGAAGCTGAGTGGGTGTGCGCCTCTGTGTGTCTGTTTTCCAAAAAACCAAGTTTAACCGTCCCTGTGGTCATCTCCTTCTGAAGGGCTCTATTTTCTTGACTGTATCTTGTCTCGAGGTATTATTTTTGAGAAACCACACGCAGCCTCCAGGGAAGAGATAAATGTGATGTTGTGAGAAGTGAAGGGACTCGTACACCAGCCACCTGTGTCATATGGAGGCAGCCCAGAGAGGTAGCACTTTAGGAGGTGTGGCAGCTATCATATGATAATCATATCCTTGGAGAATCACAGATCCAGGTAGTTCTTCTTGCCTCACAATGCCCTAGGGTGTGATTATCTTATGATAACCATCTTAAAGATGTCTTTTTTGCTCAATTAACACATACTTCCATGAAAATTAGCTATCAAGATGAGTTACAAAATACTGATATTTAACATGACAGATTAAAATAGTACAGATGTCTTCATCCAATTATTTCAATTTGCATTCTGGACAAGGAAAACTACTTGGATGAGTCACGCAAGTTGCTAACATTTATAGGTTTTGTAATTGTATATGATTACCAGATTTCTTCATATTGGGCAAACTCTGTATTTTGCTGACAGAGCTGTCTTTTTGAAAGGCAAACCCAGGCAGGTTTACATGAGTGTCTTCAGCTTCTATCAGTTTATTCTGTTTGGACCTGCCCTTTTGCAAAACTTCCCCAGGGATCCCAGTACATTTTCTCATCTAATGTATGGCGTGCAATGAGGAGGAGCCAGACCATTTGCTTTTCAAGCATTTGCTGGCACAGAGTTAAAACATACTACTTATCATGTATGCACAGAGGCTTGGAATTTCTTGAGAATAAATGGGGCAGTGAAATGAGGAAAAGTTTGTACATTGTTGAAGGAGTTGGTATTGATCTGAGTTCTCCCTGATTCCTGGCAGAGTTCAGTAATGCCTCTATGGACCGCGGGTTCCTTCTCTGAAAGTAAGCATATCCGTTCATATAATCTCTAATTTTCTTTCCAGCTTAAAATGTCCGTGCTTCTGCAGTGACAATACATATGACCTCCTGATAGAGGAGGGTGCTAAATGGTTAGGTGTTTTCTATACCAGAGGTATAGAATTGGTATAGAATTTAAAGACTCAAGAAACAGTTTACAGTTAACCCCAGGTTAACCTGGGGTATCCTCTAATGCACATTAATGAAGTCTCCTTTATGTACAGTTGGGGAGATCCCCTGGAGGAGGAAATGGCAACCCACTCCAGTATTTTTGCCTAGAGAATCCCATGGACAGAGGAGCCTGGTGGGCTACAGTCCATGGGGTTGCAAAAAGTTGGACATGACTGAGCGACTTATACTATACTTTCTAAAATGCTTGGGGTGGTAGTTCTCAACTGGATGCAAGGACTGTTGACAATGTCTGGAGACATTTTTGGTTGTCACACTGAGGGCAATGCTATTGGCATCTAATGGATAGAGACCAGGGATGGTGCTAAACGTCCTAAAATGCACAGGACAGCTCCCTGCACCACCTCCCAGCCCCCTCAAGAATTACCCAGGCCCAAATGTCAAGTGCTTAGATTGAGAAATCTTGCTTAGGGCAAATTCCTTACATCTCTAACCCTGTTTCCTCATCTGTAAAATGGAGGTGATAATACGAACCTAATGGAGTTTCTGTGAAGCAATGCACATAAAGTAGCTAGCCCTGCATACACGTATTGGGTTGACAAAAAAAGTTCATTTGGATTTTTCCATAAGATGATACAAAGACCCAAAGGAACTTTTTGGCCAACCCAATAATAAAGGCTCCTTAAGTGTCAGCAATCATCACTAATTTAAAAATTAAAAGTGCCAATAATATTTTTAAAATATGCTTGCTGCTATTGTTCAGTTGCTAAGTTGTATCCAACTCTTTGCGACTCCATGGACTGCAGCATGCCAGGCTTCCCTGTCCTTCACTATCTCCCGGAGCTTGCTCAAATTCATGTCCGTTGAGTTGGTGATGCCATCCAACCATCTCATGTTCTGTCACCCCATTCTCCTCCTGCCCTCAGTCTTCTCCAGCATCAGGATCTTTTGCAGCGAGTTGGCTCTTCATGTCAGGTGGCCAAAGTATTGGAATTTCAGCTTCTTCAGCATCAGTCCTTCCAATGAGTATTTGCTGTACACGTGGAAGAAAAATCCTTTTGAGTCGGTTTTTCAGTGACTCTTCCAAGTATGCCAACAACTTGAGAGGCGTCCTGGACCTCTGAAACAGTGTGCCACAGTGGTTCAGAATATATGGTCCCTGAACCTGCTGCATCAGCATCACTTGGGAACACATGAGAAATACAAATTCTTCAACCCCTTCCCAGATCTACTGAATCAGAAATTCTGATGATGGAGTCCAGGAAACTGTTTTAACAAACCCTCTCGGTGATTCTCATGCAAGTTAAAGTTAGAGAGTCACTGCTCTACCATATACGTTGGGAATAAGTCCTCAATGAGGGAATTAGATCTCATCTTTTAAATTATTCAACACCTGGTTGAGTGCCTTGTATGTGGTATGTACTTGGTAACATGATTGAATGGGATGAAAAGCTAATTCATGAGCAGGACTTGATCCTACATTTTTGACAATTGTACCTGCCGTTTGTCATTGACTGATGTTGACAGATACAGCTGAGTTATACTCACGGACCCTAATCTCTCTGTCTGCCTGTACCAGGTGTAAGGCAGCATGCCTGTGGGCTAAAGAGGCCACTTGTGCTTACAAGTTGAGACCTGCCAGCACAGCTCAAGTGATCCTACACCTTAGTTAAGGCCAAACAGAGGGAGAAGTTTCATTAGAAATAATTAAACTCAAATGCAACAAACCCAGGAGTTTGACAGAACTGCACCTGTGGCTGTCATCAGATCATTCCTCTGTTGTTTATATTGGAGCAATTTTGCAACTCATAGACAAGTGTTTTGGGGATGTTCATGTATATATTTGGATTAAAGATGTAAATTTCATTTTCTGAATCTCCTTTTTGGTATTCAAAATTGAATGTAGCTGAAAATATAAATCACACTGTAGAAATATTGAACCAAGAAGAAAATATGATGATTTAAACTTAAAGTCATCCTCTACTCTTGTTGCATGGATCTAGAAGAGGGATTCAGATAATTAATCATAGTAAGACTTGTTGAAACCCTAGTAGTTTATAGGTCAACGTGTCTGGTGATAGGTTTTAAAATTATAAACATGAAAAGTTATGAGAAAGGCAGCTTCTTGGAAGATAGTTTAAAAAATACTCACTACATGAAATGTGAAAGTTATTATTCATAATTGTACACTGGACATTCAAGAGGCCATCATTNCAACGTGTCTGGTGATAGGTTTTAAAATTATAAACATGAAAAGTTATGAGAAAGGCAGCTTCTTGGAAGATAGTTTAAAAAATACTCACTACATGAAATGTGAAAGTTATTATTCATAATTGTACACTGGACATTCAAGAGGCCATCATTACAGTTAGGCAGGAGAATGTTACCAATGTTATTGAGGCTTCCTTTAGATCCTTTGTTCATTGCAAACCCCTGGCTGCTATAGTGTTAACCCCAGTAACCCGTCTACTGGGTTGTGCTTTAAAAAACCTTAATACATATGTACTTATCCATAACTTACTTATTTTTAGAGTTTGCTGGGTTTTTTTACTTTGTTATAAATATCACACCATATGCATCTTCTGTGATCTGCTTTTCATTCAGTTTTATTCATGTAGTTATGAATTCTATGCTGATAGTCCATTTATGACTGTATTATAGATTATTCATTCTCCTGTCCAGTTTGGATGTTCATTCATTCATTGATTTATTCGTGATTAAATGGTACTAATTGGAAAAACTCTCTTGCATATATATCCCAACCACTTTATCTGGAAGGGAAAGTAGTTCAACCAACATTTTAAAACTTGGAGTTCAAGGCACCCTCTAGTCCTTGCATTTTGGTGATTTGTGATCTTTACATACTTCTGTTTAATCTACTAGATGTGAGTGTTTTTGTGGGCAGGAATATATCTATTTATTTTCTATTTCTCTAGCACCCAAGATAGTTCTTGATGCATCATAGATGCAGAAGTGGGAATGGTTGTAAGTGACAGAAAAGCTATTCAAACTGGGTTAATTTGATTCATTTTTTAAAATAATATATTGATTGATTTACCTGAAAGTCTCAGATGTGACCCCCTAGAAACTTCAGGCTTCTGTCCTCATGGCATCCTGCCTTTAAAAAGAGGGAGACTCCTTTGTAGCTCCTGCTGAAATTTATGGATCCATTCTCACTGGCCTAAATTGGTTCATTTGCTCATCCCTGTGCTGATGACTGTGATCCCAGGTTAAGAAATGCTATGAGTTTCTTATGCCCAAGTCACATATTCCAGCCTTGGGACCCAATCCAGATGGTCTTTACTAAGAGTAGGAATGAAATTCTCTCAAAGCAAAATTCAGAGCTCCCAAGGGAAGAAAAGGACTTCCCTGTAGGTCAAATGGTAAAGAATCTACCTGCAAGGCAGGAGACCTGGGTTTGATCCCTGGGTGGGGAAGATCCTCTGGAGAAGGGAATGGCAATCCAGTCCAGTATTCTTGCCTTTAAAATTCCATGGGCAGAGGAGCCTGGCAGGCTATAGTTTGTGGGGTTGCAAAGAGTTGGACATGACTGAATGACTAACACTTCACTTCAAAGTGAAGAAATAGATGTAGAAACAATAAATGTCTACTATGATAGATCCTTAATAAATTCTAATTGAAAAGAGTAGACAAAATTTCAGAGAAGGCAATGGCACCCCACTCCAGTACTCTTGCCTGGAAAATCCCACGGGTAGAGGAGCCTGGTGGGCTGCCATCTATGGGGTCGCACAGAGTCAGACACGACTGAAGCGACTTAGCAGCNTTCTTCACAGTCCAGCTCACATCCATACATGACCACAGGAAAAACCATAGCCTTGACTAGACGGACCTTAGTCAGCAAAGTAATGTCTCTGCTTTTAAATCCATGAAAATCTGATGAAAAGAGATTTAAAGAACTTTTGAGAGTTTAATGCTGGTATTCCTTTTAACTGTTCACCTGCATAAAACAATGTTAAATGAAGTATACTTTTTTTGGAAAAGCATTAAAGAATGTCCATTTGTAAAATTAGGCATTATGGAGAAAGGAGAATAAAAAAATGAAAATAAAATTGTTACTGGATGACAGAATCAGTAAGATTTGCAGTTTAACTCACAGGAAACAGGCATATGCAGATGATAACTTATCTCTTTCATCGTTCTGAGTATATTGTCAGTTTTATATTTGCTTAGTAATAGCCATATTTACTCATTTCTATTGTACATCTGTATCCTATTTTACTTGTACATTAAAATTAATTATCTTGGAAGCCCACAGATTAATTTGGTACATGCATGTGTACTCCTTTAAGCACCTATAAATAGCAGGTCTTAGATTCTTGCCATCCCACATGGAGTCTGCTATGTTCTTTTTGTGGCTTCATCTTCCCAAGAACTCAAAGCACAGTCACTCGAGATATGTAGGTCACAGTGGAGGTCACCAATTAGAGTGACTGATTGCCAGCTCTCTCCTAGGTTTTTGAGGAGGCAGAGCAATATCATGGCAAGAATGTGGTCTGTGAATGAGACCTGAGTAAGTCTCCAGGTCTCCGTTTCTACATTCATACAATGAGGGGGTCATTGTTTCAAGATTTCTTCAAATCTAATTAAGAAGTGGGGTAAACAGAGAGTGTTGTATGGAGTTGAAATTGTTAAACTGACTGGGTTTGAATCCTGGCTCCACATACTTATTGCAGTGGGGGCTTGTTATTAACCTCTTTAACCCTCCATTCCCTCTCCTCTAATAGGATAAAGCAGTAGCTCTTTTTTTAAATTTAAATAAAAAAAACTTTATATTGGATTATAGTTGATTTACAATGTTGTGTTAATTTCAAGTATAGAGCAAAGTGATTCAGTTATGCATATGCATATATCTGTTCTTTTTCAGATTCTTTTCCCATATAGGGTATGATACAATATTGGTAGAGTAACTCTTTCACTGAGTTGTTATGGGTGTTAATGAACCCCTCTGTAAGGCAATTGGTTCTCAACAGACTAGCCCTTACTGTTGTATAACCTTGATCAAACTAACCTTGCTGTGTCACTTCATTGGTGAAAGGAATCAACATTGATACTTCTTTAAAATCATTTTGAGAATTAAATCCATCAATACATGTAAAGGACTTAGAATAATGCCTGGCTTGTAGCAAATATAATAAATATTAGAGGAAGAAGGGAGAAATTCTAATTGGCAGCATCAGATAGGGTGGGATTTAGATGAAATTGATTAAAGGATCATTTAGTTTTTGACTTCTCTGGTGGCTCAGACGGTAAAGCATCTGCCTACAATGCGGGAGACCTGGGTTCATCCCTGGGTCGGGAAGATATCCTGGAGAAGGAAATGGCAACCCACTCCAGTATTCTTGCCTGGAAGATGCCATGGATGGAGGAGCCTGGTAGGCTACCGTTCATGGGGTCGCAGAGTCGGACACAACTGAGCGACTTCACTCACTTACTAAGTTTTTGACAGACTGGGAAGATAAGGACATTCAACCTATAGGAAAACAGCACCAGCCAAAGAATCCACTGAAAATGCATGGCATGCTGGGCGATACTTTTAAAAAATATATTTATTTATTTGTTTTTGGCTGTGCTGGGTCTTCGTTGCTGTGTGGGCTTTTCTATTGTTGCAGCGAGCAGTGGCTACTCTCTAGCTGTGATACATGGCTTCTCACTGGAGGGGCTTCTCTTATTGCAGAGATCATGGCCTCTAGGGCTCTTTGTACGTATGGGCTCAGTAGTTTCAGTTCCTGGACTCTAGAGCCCAGGCTCAGTAGTTGTGGCGCACAGACTTAGTTGCTCTGAGGCATGTATGATCTTCCCAGGTCAGGAATTGAACCAGTGTCTGCCACATTGGCAGGCAGATTCTTTACCAGTGAGCCACCAGGGAAGCCCTGACCCTTGGTTTTATATATAACAGAAACATATATAAATGGAATAGGAGATGAAATTGGCAACAGAGCTTGGGGCTAGTGTGGAGAAGGTTTTGAGTGCCATGCTCTTATGTTAGCACATTTTGAAACTGTTTCCTGGTTAAGTAGTTTGATTTCCAGCCTTATCATAAGATGTTGAGCACCTTTTCAATAAAATTTCTTCTGTTCTCTCCCTTCTTCTGTGTTCCCTTGGCATGTTGTACCTAGAATATCTTAGTTATATATAGTGATATAGAATTGTGTTATAGAATGTTTTAGTTATTTGTTTTACATATATCTTTCTCCTCCTCTAGACTATCAGTAACTTGGAGGCAAGAACCAGCACTGAGTCACATTTGTATAAAGAGCACATAACAACCCCCTGGCCTAGTGTTAACTCTGGACACAACTATTTCCCTCTTAGTGAGACCTCTGTGCTGACTAAGGCCTGGGACTGCTCTGAAGGATTTAATGGGAGACATGTGAACTAGGTCTCAGTGTTTGATCATTAGACAATGAATAAACACATTTTAGATTGATCAGGTTGTATCTGATCTGTACCTAGGTAATTTTATCACTTCACTGTTCCTTTAAATGTTACCTTAATTAGGAAACAAAACAAAAACTCTGCCTTCTTTATTTATTAAAAAGAGTTTTAACAGTTTCTTAACATAAAAATATAAAGAAGATATTGAAAATGTTCTCCATAATCTACCTACCTAGATATAGATAGCCCTTGCTGATACTTAAGAAAAATAAAAGTTATGGACGTATATCTTTAGATTTTCAAAATGATCAAGAGGGCACAAAATAAAAAGTGACAGCCTTTTCCTAGTTTGCCTTCCCCAATCATAATCATTTCTCCCTAGATTAACTGCTATTAATTTTTTATGATTCCTTGATTTATGACATGTATGTTTTGTTTCAAATAATATGGATTCTGTTATTTTATGAATAACTTTTTGCCCTAGACAAGGCATGTTTGCAATTAAAGTGTGCGTTTTAATTTTTATAGTTAGGATGACATGCAAATCCACCTTAATTGACTATTGCCAGCATGCTATTGCCTGGATTGGAAGAACAGTCTCAGGAGGAAGTAATATCTTCAGGGGTTGCCTAATAAATCTAGACTATTTAGTGGACTCAGAGTTATAATGGACCTCTTTTTAATCCTTACCATTCTGCTTAAACTGACTTTAACATGTAGAATTAGAATTAAATATGATTTTTATGGACTTCCTAGGTGGTATCAGTGGTAAAATACCTGCCTGACAATGCAGATGTAAGAGATGTGGGTTTGATCCTTAGGCTGAAAAGATCTCCTGGAGGTGGGCATGGCAATCCATTCCAGTATTCTTGTCTGGAGAATCCCATAGACAGAGGAGCCTGACAAGGTACAGTCCATAGGGTTATACAGAGTTGGACATGACTGAAGCAACTTAGCATTCATGCATGATTTTTATACCTGCAAACAAGTTGGAAGCGTTTATTATATCTTGAACCAAATCAGAAAGGCCAAGTTCCAGCAGGTAGCTTTCTCTGGTGGTAACTACAATGATGACTGCCTGGTGAGGGCAGCAGAGGGTTAAAGCCCAGGAGGCTTGGGAACCCTCCCTTGGAAAGGTGGCTGATTAGTGACAAAAGTAGAGAGGTGAGAGGAACCAGTCTGGGGAAAGATAGTCTGGGGAAAGATAGGTCTGATCCTAGAAGTCAAGACAGACATAGGAAGGAAGACAAAATGGAAGTGAAAATTGTTGCTGAATCTGGAAGCCAGGTGACCCCTTCTGTGGCAGTGATTCAGGACTCCCTGGCTGACCCTGCCCACTCTAAATAGCATTGTTTCAGTGGTTGTGGGCCATGACAAACTTTTCAGCTAAAGCCATGTCTCACTTCTCCCTTCCTTCTGTTATCTTCAGTTAATCCTTAAACACCAGGCACTCTGTTGGTCCTAAAGAGAAAAAAAATATATCTCTATCATTGAGGAGCTTATAGATTTTTATTATTGATGAAAAAATAAATAAGTGGAAAGCAGTAGAAATATACTCTAACAATGATGCCTTATTTCACCGATTCATTCACACCAAACACTGGGGGAAGCGATGGTTCTCTGGTGGATAGACAAATATTAATAATTGCTACCCAGAGAAATGTGACATTAGATGAAGGAAAAGTATGCAGCTGTGTTCATGAATCAAGGCAAATTGGAAGTAGTCAAAAAAGGAGAAGGCAAGAGTGAATGTCAACATTTTAGGATTCAGCGAACTAAAATGAACTGGAGTTCAGTTCAGTTCAGTTCAGTCACTCAGTTGTGTCCAACTCTTCGCGACCCCATGAATCGCAGCACGCCAGGCCTCCCTGTCCATCACCATCTCCCAGAGTTCACTCAGACTCATGTTCATCGAGTCCGTGATGCCATCCAGCCATCTCAACCTCTGTCGTCCCCTTCTCCTCCTGCCCCCAATCCTTCCCAGCATCAGAGTCTTTTCCAATGAGTCAACTCTTCACATGAGGTGGCCAAAGTACTGGAGTTTCAGCTTTAGCATCATTCCTTCCAAAGAAATCCCAGGGCTGATCTCCTTCAGAATGGACTTGAATGGGTGAATTTAACTCAGATGACCATTATATATACTACTGTGGGCAAGAATCTCTTAGAAGAAGTGGAGTAGCCCTCATAGTCAACAAAAGAGTCTGAAATGCAGTACTTGGATGCAATCTCAAAAATGACAGAATGATCTCTGTTTGTTTCTAAGGCAAACCATTCAATATCATAGTAATCCAAGTCTATGCCCCAACCAGTAATGCTGAAGAAGCTGAAGTTGAACGGTTCTATGACCTACANAGCTTTAGCATCATTCCTTCCAAAGAAATCCCAGGGCTGATCTCCTTCAGAATGGACTTGAATGGGTGAATTTAACTCAGATGACCATTATATATACTACTGTGGGCAAGAATCTCTTAGAAGAAGTGGAGTAGCCCTCATAGTCAACAAAAGAGTCTGAAATGCAGTACTTGGATGCAATCTCAAAAATGACAGAATGATCTCTGTTTGTTTCTAAGGCAAACCATTCAATATCATAGTAATCCAAGTCTATGTCCCAACCAGTAATGCTGAAGAAGCTGAAGTTGAATGGTCCTATGATGACCTACAAGACCTTCTAGAACTAACACCCAAAAAAGAGGTCCTTTTTATTATAGGGGACTGGAATGAAAAAGTAGGAAGTTAAGAAATACCTGGAGTAACATGCAAATTTGGCCTTGGAGTAAGGAGTGAAGCAGGGCAAAGGCTAATAGAGTTTTGCCATAAGAATGCACTGGTCATAGCAAACACCGTCTTCCAACAACACAAGAGAAGACTCTACACATGGACATCACCAGATGGTCAACACTGAAATCAGACTGATTATATTCTTTGCAGCCAAAGATGGAGAAGCTCTATACAGTCAGCAAAAAAGAAAAAAGACTGGAGCTGACTGTGACTCAGATCATAAACTCCTTATTGCCAGATTCAGACTTAAATTGAAGAAAGTAGGGAAAAACCACTAAACCATTCAGGTATGACCTAAATCCCTTATGATTATACAGTGGAAATGAGAAATATATTCAAGGGATTAGATCTGATAGAGTGCCTGGAGAACTATTGATGGAGGTTCATGAAATTGTACAGGAGGCAGGGATCAAAACCATTCCCAAGGAAAAGAAATGCAAAAAGACAAAATGGTTGTCTGAGGAGGCCTTACAAATAGCTGTGAAAAGAAGAGAAGCTAAAGGCAAAGGAGAAAAGGAAAGATATACCCATTCGATTGCACAGTTCCAAAGATTAGCAAGGAGAGATAAGAAAGCTTTCCTTAGTGATCAATGCAAAGATAGAGGAAAACAATAGAATGGGAAAGAGGAGATAGCTCTTCAAGAAAATTAGAGATACCAAAGGAACATTTCATGCAAGAATGGCNTCGATTGCACAGTTCCAAAGATTAGCAAGGAGAGATAAGAAAGCTTTCCTTAGTGATCAATGCAAAGATAGAGGAAAACAATAGAATGGGAAAGAGGAGATAGCTCTTCAAGAAAATTAGAGATACCAAAGGAACATTTCATGCAAGAATGGCACAATAAAGGACAGAAATGGTATGGACCTAATAGAAGCAGAAGGTATTAAGGAGAGATGGCCAGAATACACAGAAGAACTATACAAAAAAGATCTTCACGACCCAGATTATCACAATGGTATGATCACTCACCTAGTCATACATCCTGGAATGTGAAGTCAAGTGGGCCTTAGGAAGCATCCCTACAAACAAAGCAAGTGGAAGTGATGGAATTCCAATTGAGCTATTTCAAATCTTAAAAGATGATGCTGTTACCAGCAAATCTGGGGAACTCAGCAGTGGCCACAGGACCGGAAAAGGTCAGTTTTCATTCCAATCCAAAAGAAAGGCAATACCAAAGAATGTGCAAACTACTGAAGAATTGCAGTCATCTCATTGCTAGTGAAGTAATGCTCAAAATTCTCCAAGCCAGGCTTCAGTAATATGTGAACTGTGAACTTCCAGATGTTCAAGNTTTTTTGTCATGAAGGCTTTGTTGTTCTCGGTGATTGAGTTTATATTCGACCTACAGAAGTCAGTTTAAGTTCTGCAATCAAATACAATCTTTTCATTTTTAATTGGAAACTATATATCAAGTTTCAGTACTTGGCAATTCAGTACACTCAGAAGACATCCCCCTGAAACTTTCAAAAAAAAAATTTTCACTGTTATCTCTCTGATATAAGTAATATTAAAATGAGTATCATAGTACACAAAGCTTTTTTCTGGGTCTCATATTACTTCCCTAAATTGGCTCCTTAGAAGTTAAAGTACTTCTGGATGGAACAAAGGAAAAGTTTTAAAGGAGTCACATATATTGCCAAATTTCTTTTCATAATTGTACCGACTTTTAATTCTATCAACAGTATATGAGAAAAACTAATCTTACTGAATCCTTACCATTACTAATCCCTGCAATGTATTGTTACTTTTGTTATTATTATCATCTGCTTTAATGAACTGAGGCTTAAATATTTATTTTTTAAAATTACTGTCAAAATTGAACATCACTTAAAAATCCATTTTTCTGTATTTTGAAATGGTCCACAATGCCTCTGCCAGTGTCATCATCTATGAACTCACAGAATGCCTTATCCACCATCAAAGCATTTCATACAGTATTGCATCTGATCAAGGAACTCACTTCACGGCAAAAGAAAAAAATGTATCAACGGGCTACAGCCCATTGAATCAACTGTGTATACCACATAACCCATCACCCAGACATGCCTGGCTTAATCTAAAGGCAGAATAACTTACTGAGGACTCAATGCCAATTGGGAGGCAACACCCTGAAAAATGGGATTCTCTCTTACAGGATGCAGTTTATACTTGGAATCATAGATGCTGTATTCCTCATAACTAGAATACACAGGTCCAAGAATCAATTTGACAATGTAGAGATGGCTACTTTCTCTATTATGCCTCCCAACGCACCCAAAGAATTTTTGTATCCCATTCTGGCAACGTTGAGCTCTGTTGGTTTTGAGATCTTAGTCTCAATATGGTTATTGGCTCCACCAGGTAACTTAACAATGATTCTGCTGAATTGAGATGAAATTGCCAACTGTCCATTTTAGGCTCCTTATTTATGTTACTGAAACAATAAGAAAAAAAGGGAGTTATCTATGAATGGTGTGGTCAATCCTAATTGTCAAGGGGATATTATGCTACTATACGCAAAGAAGGCAAAGTGGACTATGAATGGAACCCCAGGGATTTGCTAAGGCACTTCTTGAAAGTGAAAGTGAAGTCACTCAGTTATGTCCGACTCTTTGCAACCCCATGGACTCTTAGCCTACCAGGCTCCACCGTCCATGGGATTTTCCAGGCAAGAGTACTGGAGTGGGTTGCTATTTCCTTCTCCAGGGGGTCTTCTTGACCCAGGGATTGAACCTGGGTCTCCGCATTGTAGGCAGACACTCTACCATCTGAGCCACCAGGGAAGTCTTCGTATTTCCAACAGTAAAGGTGAATGGAAAACTACAGCAAGCAAAAATGGCAAAATGACTAAGGACTCAGACCCTTCAAGAATGAAGGTCTGGGTCATTCCACCCTTACTGCTCCAAGTTAGAGAAATTCAGAATGGGTAGTGAAAGAAGAAAATCAAATATATCAACTATAACATCATGACCAGTTACAGAAACAAAAACTGCAGTAGCTTTGGATATTATCTCTATGCTTTGTTATATGCATGTTTATTTGTACAAACTAACCATTTTTTTCTCTCTTTTCAATTTTAAAAAGTTTATTCACAACTTAATGGAGGTTTAGTCTTTAAGTAACAGAATATTCTATGGGACCATGACTGAATTTGAGATAATTAATATGCAATGACTGTTGGGACTATGAATTTTCTCATTTTGGAAAAGAGTGAGAACTCTCTCACTTGCAAATACAGATGTACACATCCTGTTAGGTAGAAACATAAAGTCATTTTGTTGTTGTCAAAAAAATCCAGATGTGTGTAGAATGACATATACAGAAGCTCTATACCCAAAAGAGTTATGGCAGCTATCAATTTATTGTCATTCAGCTCCAAATTCACACTTCAATATAAGTTCTGCAATAATGGACAGAACCGCTATAAGTATTTCTCCTTAAAGTCTGCATAATGTTAAGTTTTCTCAATTGAGGGAACTGGAGGGACCTTGCAGGATGACGGGCTCTCCTGCAGTTTCCGCTACAGTATGGTGGGTCAGCAATGTAGATATGAGGACATCTGGTGGTGATGCGCCCAGTTACACATCCAGAATGGGCTGTACTCTGGTGATCACACAGCTACAGCATGGCATAGTAACAACCTTCTCTCAGCCCTCTGAATACACATATCCTGCATTCCAGGCCTCCTGCCCATAACAATGCCCTTGGCTCTTTCATTCTTTCCTCAAGTCTGCCTCCCACAGTCCTCTTGATGTCAACCCTCCCAACAGGGAGACTGTGTACTCCAGGCCTCCAACCCACACCAGAGCCCACTCTCATTACACAGCTGCTGCTGCTGCTAAGTCACTTCAGTCGTGTCCGACTCTGTGCAACCCCATAGATGGCAGCCCACCAGGCTCCCCCATCCCTGGGATTCTCTAGGCAAGAGTACTGGAGTGGGTTGCCATTTCCTTCTCCAATGCATGAAAGTGAAAAGTGAAAAGTGCATTACACAGCTAGCCACAGCTATAGTTCACCCCCACCCCACCTGCCTCCTGTTCGCCCTGGACAGCAGCCAGCTCTGACCTGGCAAATCTGCAGGCACTACTGAAACTGCCATTCAGTATTCACATACTCCACAGAGACCTGTACTCCAACCTTGGAAATGGGACCCAGATGAGGGTCACTTCCAAGTGTGACCTCTTAGGAGCCCCCTCAGCCCTAGGGTACCTCACAGAGTTTTCTTATATCCTATAGTTATTCTTCCATCACAGTTTAATAATTCTTTATATTAAATCTTTCCTGTTTAAGTCATTGTATAGTTTTACTTCAGATTGGATTTTAACTGCTACAGTCTCTGTCTTCATAGAGTTTATAGTCCAGCAAAGAAGATACACATTTTAAGAAAAATAATCAACCTTATTTATAACCAGGAAAATGTTAATTCAGACTACACTTAGATGAAAGTGAAAGCTGCTCAGTCGTGTCCANCTACAGTCTCTGTCTTCATAGAGTTTATAGTCCAGCAAAGAAGATACACATTTTAAGAAAAATAATCAACCTTATTTATAACCAGGAAAATGTTAATTCAGACTACACTTAGATGAAAGTGAAAGCTGCTCAGTCGTGTCCAACTCTTTGTGACCCCATAGACTATACAGTTCATGGAATTCTCCAGGCCAGAATACTGGAGTGGGTAGCCTTTCCCTTCTCCAGGGGGTCTTCTCAACCAAGGGGATCAAACCCAGGTCTCCCACATTGCAGGCAGATTCTTTACCAGTTGAGCCACCAGGGAAGCCCAAGAATACTGGAGTGGGTAGCCTATCCCTTCTCCAGGGGATCTTCCCAATCCAGGACTACGAACCAATTTCTCCTGCATTACAGGTGGATTCTTTACCAACTGAGCTATCAGGGAATTTTACAACTGCTTGACTATTAAATGTTAAGGAGTCTGACAGTACCAAATGCTGGGTAGGATATAGATCAACAAGAACTCTCATACATTGCCAGTAAGAGTATACATTAATAGAATCACTTAGAAAAATAATTTTTCATTATTATTTTTCATTATTTTGTAAATCTATACATTCATATACCTTTTAAAATTAAATTTTATTTTTTTAATTTTTAATTGGAGGATAATTGCTTTAGAATATTGTGCTGGTTTCTGCCATACAACAACTAAAATTGGCCATAAGTATACATATATCCCTCTCTTTTGAGTCTCCCTCCCACCCATGTCACAGAGCTCTGTATTATATAGCCATATACCTTTAACTAAATGATGTTTACACATATAGACCTACTTCACCCATTTTCCCCTCAAGAAAATCTAAATCTAGATAAATACTAAAATTTAAATATTAAAAATCACTCAATAGTATTACAGGACCAATTTTAGATTTAAGCAAATATGTATAAAAGGAAGGGCTTTCTCTTTCTTGTACTTTTTTTTTGTCAGAATGATGAAAACTTAGACCTGCGTTTTTAAACAAACGATATCACAAACTATGTAGTGTTATTAATCCAGCATCAAATTGTAGATATGGCTAAATTGACATAGTTATTATTCAGTCTTCCATATTAGCTTCAAATGATTTCATATTACCTTAATTACCCTAATATATAATTTATAAAACTTTTAAAAGTTTCAAAGATCAATTAAGTCAATATTCCACTTACTTTACCTGAATATCCCATTTGTGGTGTCCAACTTTTATGACCTGATCTCTGGGGAATTCCAGCACATAATGGAGATTTTAGTATTTGAGGATAACTACTATCTCGTGCAGAGGATGAGCTTGTACCAAGTGTAACATTTGATGCATGTGTATTTTCTGCAAAAGATCTTTTGTTTCTAAAGTATGAACCTAAATTCAAAAAAATTTAATATCAGTTTAAAGTTCAGAATTATGCAATGTGGTATAAAATCTCTATAATCACTAAAAAGCTTTACCTCATAATGATTTTTAATATAACAAATTATGACAAAGTTAACATAAATAACATTGTACTAAAATATAATGAAAAGTGCTCACTAATATAGCTTTTTCTTATGCAAGCTCATTGAGATTACTCTTGCTAATTAAAAACTACCTTCTAAGCTTCAAATACATCTTTGTATAGTAATCATACTACTTTTCCTCTGTTGACTTCTTCATTGAAACTCTCTCCTCCCAGACAATTGGTATAAAGAGAATTTAGGCTTACCTGGGTTCAGTTCCTTGTTTGTTACTTACTTATTGGTATAAGATATTACCTTCTTTTTTAATTAATTTATTTTTTATTGAAGGTTAATTGCTTTACAGAATTTTGTTGTTTTATGTGAAACCTCAACATGAATCAGCCATAGGAATACACATATCCCCTCCCTTTTGAGCCTCTATCCCATCTCCCTCCCCATCCCACCCCTCTAAGTTGATACAGGGCCCCTGTTTGAGTTTCCTGAGACATACAGCAAATTCCCATTGGCTATTTTACATATGCTAATGTAAGTTTCCATGTTACTCTTTCCATATATCTCACCCTTTTTCTCCCTCCCTCCAAGTCCTTAAGTCTTTTCTCTATGTCTGTTTCTCCACTGTTGTCCTGTAAATAAATTCTTCGTACCATTTTTCTAGATTCCATATATATGCGTTAGAATATGATATTTATCTTTCCTTTTCTGACTTACTTCACTCTGTATAATAGGTTCTAGGTTCATCTACCTCATTAGAACTGACTCAAATGCATTACTTTTTATGGTTGAGTAATATTCCATCGTGTATTTGTACCACAACTTCTTTATCCATTCATCTGTTGATGGATATCTAGGTTGCTTCCATGTTCTAGCTATTATAAATAGTGCAGAAAATGAACAATGGGATACATGTATCTTTTTCAATTTTGGTTTCCTCAGGATATATGCTAGTAAAGTAATGCTCAAAATTCTCCAAGCCAGGCTTCAACAATACGTGAACCATAAACTTCTAGATGTTCAAGCTGGTTTTAGAAAAGGCAGAGGAACCAGAGATCAAACTGCCAGCATTCGCTGGATCACCAAAAAAACAAGAGAGTTCCAGAAAAGCATCTATTTCTGCTTTATTGACTATGCCAAAGCCTTTGACTGTGTGAATCACAATAAACTGTGCAAAATTCTGAAAGAGATGGGAATACCAAACCACCTGACCTGTCTCGTGAGACACCTATATGCAGGTCAGGAAGCAACAGTTAGAACTGGACATGGAACAACAGACTGCTTCCAAATAGGAAAAGGAGTACATCAAGGGTGTATACTGTCACCCTGCTTATTTAACTTATATGCAGAGTACACCATGAGACACACTGGGCTAGATAAAGCACAAGCTGGAATGAAGATTGCCGGGAGAAATATCAATAACCTCAGATTTGCAGATGACACCACCCATATGGCAGACAGTGAAGAAGAACTAAAAAGCCTCTTGATGAAAGTGAAAGAGAGGGAAAAAGTTGGCTTAAAGCTCAACATTTAGAAAACTAAAATCATGGTATCTGCTCTCATCACTTCATGGCAAACAGATGGGGAAACAGTGAAAACAGTGGCAGACTTCACTTTTGGGGGGCTCCAAAATCACTGCAAATGGTGACTGTAGCCATGAAATTAAAAGACGCTTACTCCTTGGAAGGAAACTTATTACCAACCTAGACAGCATATTAAAAAGCAGACATTACTTTGCCAAACAAAGGTCCATCTAATCAAGGCTATGGTTTTTCCAGTAGTCATGTATAGATGTGAGAGTTGGACTATAAAGAAAGCTGAATGCAGAATTGATGCTTTTGAACTGTGGTATTGGAGAAGGCTCTTGAGAGTTCCTTGGACTGCAAGGAGATCCAACCAGNTGAACTGTGAACTTCCAGATGTTCAAGCTGGTTTTAGAAAAGGCAGAGGAACCAGAGATCAAATGCCAACATCCGCTGGATCATAGAAGAAGCAAGAGAGTTCCAGAAAAATATCCATTTCTGCTTTACTGACTATGCCAAAGCCTTTGACTGTGTGGATCACAACAAATACTGGAAAATTCTTCAAGAGATGGGAATACCAGACCACCTGACCTGCCTCCTGAAAAATCTGTATGCAGCTCAAGAAGCAACAGTTAGAACTGGACATGGAACAACAGACTGGTTCCAAATTGGGAAAGGAGTATGTCAAGGCTGTATATTGTCACCCTGCTTATTTAACTTACATGCAGAGTACATTATGTAAAATGCCTGGCTGGATGAAGCACAAGTTGGAATCAAGATTGTTGGTAGAAATATCAATAACCTCAGATATGCAGACTTTATTTTTTGGGCTCAAAAGTCACTGCAGATGGTGACTGCAGCCATGAAATTAAAAGATGCTTTCTCCTTGGGAAAAAAGTGATGACCAACCTTGACAGCATATTAAAAAGCAGAGACATTACTTTGCCACAAAGGTCCATCTAGTCAAAGCTATGATTTTTCCAGTAGTCATCTATGGATATGACAGTTGGACTATAAAGAAAGCTAAGTGCCGAAGAATAAATGCTTTTGAACTGTGGTGTTGGAGAAGACTCTTGAGAGTCTGTTGGACTACATGGAGATCCAACTGGTCCATCCTAAAGGAAATCAGTCCTTAATATCCATTGGAAGGACTGATGCTGAAGCTGAAACTCCAATAGTTTGGCCACCTGATGAGAAGAACTGACTCACTGGAAAAAACTGTGATGCTGGGAAAGACTGAAGGTGGGAGGACAAGGGGATGACAGAGGATGAAATGGTTGGATGGCATCAGCAACTCAGTGGACATTGGTTAGAGTTGACCCCAGGACTTGCTGATGGACAGAGAGTTTTGCTGTTCTGCAGTCCATGGGATTGGAAACATTTGGACACAACTGAGTGACAACTGAACTGAAACTTGTGTCACAGAGAACCGAACGAGACTGATGAATCTGGGGAGGCCTCTCAGAGAAAGTGATGTCATTTTTTAATTTATACAAATGTTCAACTTAAATCCACATTTTGATAATTGCTCTGTAAATCATAGTGCTGTAAAATAGTAGTATGCATTATGGTAAATGCAAGTAAGTATATTTCAAAGGCATTTAGGAGTTAATCCTGAGAAAAATGTTTTCCATTAATGTAGCACTGTTTAAATAATTCCACTAAGTGAAAAGTTTTTCTTATGATAGATATAATTAATTGTTGGAAAGCAGGTAATCTGTTTAACATCAAAGGAAAAAATTGTGCTGATTTTTGAAAAACATTGTTTAACAAAGAATCAAAAAACACTTGAAATAAAAAGGCAATAATATAGGGACTTCCTTGGTGGTTCAGTGGTTAAGAATACTTCTTGTGATGCAGGGGTTGTGGGTTCAATCCCTTGTCAAGGAACTAAGATTTCCAAATGCCCTGAAGCAGCTAAGCCAGTGTGCCACAATTACTTGGCCCATGCACCACAACTAGAGAGTCTGAGCACTGCAACAAGAGATTGCACATGATGCAGTGAGGATCCTGCATGCTGCAACTGAGACCCCAAGCAATTAAAGATATATATATATGCATAAATATATATGTATGCATATATACATATAGGACTTCCCTGGTGGCTCAGACGGTAAAGCGTCTGCCTACAGTGTGGGAGACCTGGGTTCAATCCCTGGGTCAGGAAGATCCTCTGGGGAAGGAAAAGGCAACCCACTCCAGGACTCTGGATTTTCTCCTGGAAAATCCCACGGACAGAAGAGCCTGGTAGGGTACAGTCCATGGGCTCACAAAGAGCCAGACACAACTGAGCAACTAAACTTTCACTTTCACTTTCAGTCGCTCAGTCATGTCTGACTCTTTGTGACCCCATGAATTGCAGCACGCCAGGCCTCCCTGTCCATCACCAACTCCTGGAGTTCACTCAAACTCACATCCATCGAGTCAGTGTTGCCATCCAGCCATCTCATCCTCTGTCGTCCCCTTCTCCTCCTGCCCCCAATCCATCCCAGGGTCAGAGTCTTTTCCAATGAGTCAACTCTTCACATGAGGTGGCCAAAGTACTGGAGGTCCAGCTTTAGCATCATTCCTTCCAAAGAACACCCAGGACTGATCTCCTTTAGAATGGACTGGTTGGATCTCCTTGCAGTCCAGGGGACTCTCAAGAGTCTTCTCTAACACCACAGATCAAAAACATCAATTCTTCGGCACTCAGCTTTCTTCACAGTCCAACTCTCACATCCATACATGACNAGTCGCCCTTCACGGAGGTTCGGGCTGTGTGCCACGGTCACCCTTCACTGAGGTTCAGGCTGTGTGCAGCCGTCGCCCTGCTCAATGTCCTAGATGTGTGCCACGATCACCCTGTGCCTTGGTCCAGCCTGTGTTCTGTGGTCGCCCTGTCCCGAAATCCGGGCTATGTTCCAGGGTCGGCTAGCGACAAGTTACTGGCTCTGTGCCGTGGTCGCCTTTCACTGTGTTTCAGGCAGTGTGCAATGGTCGCCCTTTGCCAAGGTCCAGGCTGTGTGCCGCAGTCGCCCTGCTCCGAGGGCCAGGCTGTGTGCCATGGACCCCTGCGCTGAAGTTCATGCTGTGTGCCGCAGTCGTCCTGTGCCAAGGTCCAGCCTCTGTGCCTAGGTAGCCTTGAAAGGAGTTCCGGGCTGTGTGCCACGGTAGCCTTGTGCCGAGTTCCGGGCTGTGTGCCGCGGTCGCCCTGTGCCGAAGTCTGGCCTGTGTTCCACGGTCGGCTAGTGACGAGTTCATGCTGTGTGCTGCAGTCGCCCTTCACTGAGTTTCGGGCAGTGTGCCGTGGTCGCCCTGCCCTGAAGTCCGGGCTGTGTGCCACAGTCGCCATCTCCCCAGGTCCGGGCTGTGTGCCACGGACACCTTATTCCCAGGTCGGGCCAGTGTTCTGCCCTTGGCTTGCGACCTGTTCCCGGCTATTTGCCGTGGTTCCTCTTTGCCAAGGTCCGTGATGTGTGCCCTGGTAGCCTTCTCCAGAGGTCCGGCCTNGCATATAGGTTTCTCAAGAGGCCGGTCTGGTGGTCTGGTATTCCCATCTCTTTCAGAATTTTCTGCAGTTTATTGTGATCCACACAGTCAAAGGCTTTGGCATAGTCAATAAAGCAGAAATAGATGTTTTTTTTATATAAAGCAATAATATAAAGCAAACAGCTACCTGAAGTAGTCTTTAGAAAAATTTCGCATCATCTTAAAAACTTACATAGGATTCTTCATAAATCTGAAAGTTGTGAATGTTTTCATTGGAACGGGTTTTATAGTTATGTTCCTTAATCCCCTACATTTTCAAATTGACATGCTTGTAGCAATAACATAAGTCTAAAAATTTTTCAGGAAAAAATAATTGGTGAGTCATTTAAAAAGTGTATCCCCAATTTAGATAAAAGCTTCATCTTTTAAGATATATAGAGCAACATTTTGATGTTGAATCTGAATTCTACTTCTGCAGTATAAATAAATGAATTTAGAGAAAGACAATGGAGAAGGCAATGGCAACCCACTCTAGTATTCTTGCCTGGAAAATCCCATGGACAGAGGAGCCTGGTAGGCTGCAGTCCATGGGGTNGTATCCCCAATTTAGATAAAAGCTTCATCTTTTAAGATATATAGAGCAACATTTTGATGTTGAATCTGAATTCTACTTCTGCAGTATAAATAAATGAATTTAGAGAAAGACAATGGAGAAGGCAATGGCAACCCACTCTAGTATTCTTGCCTGGAAAATCCCATGGACAGAGGAGCCTGGTAGGCTGCAGTCCATGGGGTCGCTAATAGTTGGGCACAACTGAGCGACTTCACTTTCACGCATTGGAGAAGGAAATGGCAACCCACTCCAGTATTCTTGCCTGGAGAATCCCAGGCACAGAGGAGCCTAGTGGGCTTCCATCTATGGGGTCGCACAGAGTCGGACACGACTGAAGCGACTTAGCAGTAGCAGCAGAGAAAGACAAATACTGTATACTATCACTTATATGTGGAATATAAAAAGATAAGGAAATGACTGTAACAAAATACAGACTCAGATATAAAGAACAAAATAGTGGTTACCAGTGAGAAGAGGGAAGGGAGAGGAAGAAAACAAGAATATGAGATTAAGCAATATAACCTACTATGTATAAAATAGGCTACCATGATATATAGCACAGGGAATATAGCCAATATTTTATAAAACTTTAAAGTGAAATATAATCTATAAAAACTTTAAGTCACTAAGTTGTACACCTGAAACTAATATATTACAGTTAAATAAATCCCTTACATGTGACCTTCAAGTTGCACATTTTCAAAGATGCAAACATGCATGGCAGCCTCTGTATGCCAGCTGTTGTACTCATCTGTTATTCTTTTCAAAGTAATACTGTAAGATTAAAAATTTTTTCTTTAGTTTTGTATTTGTTTATTATGTACATATTATTTGTGTGAAAATTATTATAAAACTATTATAGTACAGTTCTATCGCACGTATAGCAGATTATGTTAGTTGGGTACCTAGGCTAACTTCTTTGGACTTATGAATAAATCATATTTAAAATCATGCTCATGGAACAGAGCCTGTTCTTATGTAGGTGCCTTATTGTATTGTAAATCAGCTATACCTAAATAAATAAGTAAATTAATAAGTAAACTTAACAAACGAAGTTTTTAAAAGTATTTCTTTTATGTAGTTTGAAAATGAAAAGAACTTTCTACATAATCATGATACAGAATTGTTACCAGTATATTTGAGGTTCTTGCCTCAGCTCAGAAAGAATTCAAAGATGAGGCAGAGGAGTCAGGAAAGTAAAGTGGAGATTTATTTAAGCAAAAATATACTCTCAGAGGGACAGTGGGCAGACAGGTGAATAGCTGCCCTGGGTTTCCTTGGCAAGCCAGTTATGAGGAGAATACAAATGAAAGGGCAGAATATTCACTGGGGAAGGAGAAGTTTAGAGGTCATATTGTTGCAGGAAGGCGGACCCCTTCCAGGGCCCGAAACTGGGCTCCTGTCTAACGCTCGGAAATGAATTGTCCAAGGAGACACACGTGCTGATAAAGCAAGAGATTTTATTGGGAAAGAGCACCCAGATGGAGAGCAGTAGGGTAAGAGAACCCAGGAGAACTGCTCTGCTGTGTGGCTCACAATGTCAGGTTTTATGGTGACGGGATTAGTTTCCGGATGGTCTTTGGCCAATCATTCTAATTCAGAGTCTTTCCTGGTGGCGCACATATTGCTCAGCCAAGATGGATGCTAGCAAGAGGGATTTTGGGAAGTGGATGGACACGCAGTGTCTCCTTTAGACCTTTCCCGAACTATTCCGGTTGGTAGTGGCTTATTAGTTTTGTATTCCTTATCAGGATCTCCTGTCATAAAACAATTCATGCAAATGGTTACTATGGTACCTGGCCAGGGTGGGTGGTTTCAATCAGTGTGCTTCCCCCAACAATATTCCCTGATTTTCATCCCAGGTCCACCTTCCTGTGGGGAGGAGGGACTTTTGTGCTTATTATCTTTGGTAGGAAGTGTTCTGGTGTCCATGCCTAATGAGTACTTCTTATCTGAAAGGCTGATTTTATTGTAATGGTGGCATAATGAGCAATAAGGTACATTTGATGCAGGAGACTCCACCTTCCCCCACCTTTCTTTGGCTGCCTCCAAGTCACTTATCACCCCGAATGTGTGGTTTCCTGTCAGTCTGGAGGTTCCTACTTTTCTTTGTCTGCCCATGGAACCCTGCTGATTCCAAGGTACATAATTTCCTGCCACCTGGCTCCCATCCCCCTTTCTCTGCTCATATCTAGCCACCTGTCTGCTGTAACAGAATCTTTAGTTATACAAATAAGGGAGAAAAGGAGTTGATGTCTTCAAAAATAGTGGGTAGATATACATGGGGAAAATCTTTATATATTTTAGAAGGAATAAATAATTATCTCTTTGCATACAATGTTGCATTTTCTAAAAGTATTTCTCATATTATTATTTCCTTACATGGTTTCTCAAAGAGAGGTAGTAAGAGCCAGGGCTGCTTTCTTCAGTTTTCAGAAGAGTGACGCTCCGAAATTTCCAAAGGTTAAGGAGACATCCTGGACTCTATTATTGAGGCAGGATTAGATGGGCTCCCTGGCCCTAGGATAAAGCAATTTAAGGTTCATTCCCAATGGACTGAAACACCAAGAGGAGAATAGCAGGACAATTAAGGGAGAACTCTGGGCCCTTCCCAGACCATATATTTTTCATTCCCTAAGTCAGGATACCTCCCCCACCACATGCGCGCAGAAAGACTCCTTGCAGATCAAAAAGGGAGAAATGTCAAGGGATGCTCTATCCATATGCCTGTATGGTAGAATCCATCTTGGCTCAGAGATGCATGCTCATACATGGAAGGTTCTTGAGATATACCAAATATGGACTGTGAACCAGGAAAATCAAAATGATTGGCCAAAGGAAACCAGGAAGAAATGCTCTATAAAAGTAATTCAGACTGCCATGAGGGTGCAATTCAGTGACTCTCTCTCTCTGAATTCACCTGTGTGTCTGTCCACACATACTGTAGTCTTTTTTCCTCTTTGTAAATACTTTGCTTGCTTCACTACTTTCTGTCTTTGTGGAAATTCTTTTCTCCAAAGCCAGGGGCCATGGCCCTTGTCATTAACCACTAATCTAGTGGCTAGGATCTGGTGCTTTCACTACCGCAACTTGGCCTCAGTCTTTTGCTGGGAACCCAAGCCCCACTCAAGCCTTTGCAGGTCAAGGCCACCCAAGATCATTATGAGACTTACTCCAGTATTCTTGTTCCCACAACTCAAGTATAAACTGCCGCTGTTACAGCTGTATATGGGCTTGCTTGGTGGCTCAGTGATAAAGAATCCGCCTGCAATACAAAAGATGTAGTTCAATCCCTGGGTCTGGAAAATCTCCTGGAGGAGAGCACAGCAACTCACTCTAGTAGTCTTGCCTGGAAAATCCCATGGACAGAGGAGCCTGGTGGGCTGCAGTCCATAGGGCTGCAAAGAGTTGGACACGACTGAAGTGACTGAGCGTGCATACACGCATGGTAGAATATGGGATGTTAACCGTGTTTGTAAAGACTCTAAAAGAAGTGAACAATGTTTAGTCATATTTGTAAAGATGAAGTTTTGATATAAACATCTCAAAAATGTGACCAAAGTGTTTAGTGACCAAGAAGATATTGGAAACTAACAGCTAATATCATACTTGGCTGTGAAGGGCTGAATGCTTTCCCCCAAGATCAAGAACAAGGCAAAGAGGACTACTCTTATTACTTCTTTTCAATATTGTCCTGGAGGTTCTAACCAGGGTAATTAGGCAAGAAAATGATATAAGAGGCATCCAGATTGGAAAAGAAAAAATAAAATCATCTGTATTGATAGGTGATATGATCTTGTATATGTAAAATTTTGAGGAATTCATGGAAAACTATTAAAACTAGAAAACAGTTTCAGTAGGTTGCAGTATACAAGATAAATATATGAAAATCAGTTGTATTTCAATTTGTAATAAATAACCTGAAAATGAAATTAAGAAAATAATTCCATTTACAATAATATTAGAAAAGAATAAAGAAAGCATTGTTGATCAGTTGCTAATTTGTGTCTGACCCTTTGCAACCCCGTGGACTGCACCATGCCAGGTTCCTCTGTCTTCACTGTCTTCCAGAATTTGCTCAGATTCATGTCTGTTTAGTCGCTGATGCTATCTAATCATCTCATTCTCTGCTGACCCCTTTTCCTTTTGGCTTCAATCTTTCCCAACATCAGGATTTTTCCAGTGAGTCAGCTCTTCCCACCAAGTGGCCAGAATACTGGAACTTGAACTTCAGCATCAGTCCTTCCAGTGAATATTAAGGGTTGATTTCTTTTAGAATTGACAGGTTTGATCTCCTTGCAGTCCACGGGACTCTCAAGAGTCTTCTCCAACACCACAGTTCAAAAGCATCAATTCTTCGGCACTCAGCTTTCTTTATAGTCCAACTCTCACATCCATACATGACTACTGGGAAAACTGTAGCTTTGGCTAGATGGACTTTGTCAGCACAGTGATGTCTCTGCCTTTTAGTATGTTCTCTAGGTGTGTCATAGCTTTTCTTCCAAGAAACAAGCTTGTTTTAATTTCATGGCTGCAGTCACTGTCTGCAGTGATTTTGGAGCCCAGGGAAATAAAATCTGGCACTACTTCCACTTTTTTCCTCTTCTATTTGCCACAAAGTNCTGTAGCTTTGGCTAGATGGACTTTGTCAGCACAGTGATGTCTCTGCCTTTTAGTATGTTCTCTAGGTGTGTCATAGCTTTTCTTCCAAGAAACAAGCTTGTTTTAATTTCATGGCTGCAGTCACTGTCTGCAGTGATTTTGGAGCCCAGGGAAATAAAATCTGGCACTACTTCCACTTTTTTCCTCTTCTATTTGCCACAAAGTGATGGGACCATATGCCATGATCTTAGTTGTTTTCATGTGAAGTTTCAAGCCAGCTTTTTTGCTCTCTTCACCCTCATCAAGAGGCTCTTTAGTTCTTCTTTACTTTCTACCATTAGAGTGGTATCATCTTCATATCTGAAGTTGTTGATATTTCTCCCGGAAGTCTTGATTCCAGCTTGATTCATCCAGCCCAGCATTTCATATGATGGTATGTGCATATAAGTTAAACAGAGTAACAGTATACAACCTTGTCATACTCCTTTCCCAATTTTGAACCAGTCCATTGTTCTATGTTTGGTTCTAATTGTTGGTTCTTGATCTGTATACAAGTTTCTCAGGAGACAGATAAGGTAGCTTGGTATTCCAATCTCTTTTAAGAATTTTCCACAGTTTGTCATGTTTCACACAAATGCTTGACATGTAAAAATAAATGCTTTTCCAGAATTCCCTTCCTTTCTCCATGATCCAAAGAGTGTTGACAATTTGAGCTCTGGTTCCTCTGCCTTTTATAAACCCAACTTGTACATCTGGAAATTTTCAGTTCACGTACTGCTGAAGCCAAGCTTGAAGGATTTTGAGCATAACCTTGCTAGCATGGGAAATGTGTGCAATTGTATGGTAGTTTGAATATTTTGTAGCATTGCCCTTCTTCGGGATTGGAATGAAAACTAACCTTTTCCAGTTTTGTGGCGACTGCTGAATTTTCCAAATTTGCTGACACACTGAGTGCAATATTCTAACCACATCATCTTTTAGGTTTTAAATAGCTAGGGTGGAATTCTGTCACCTCCACTAGCTTTGTTTGTAGAAATGCTGGCTAAGGCTTACTTGACTTCACACTCCAGGATGTTTGGTTCTAGATGAGTGACTACACCATCGTGGCTATCCAGGCCATTAAGAAGTTCTCTGTACAGTGTATTCTTGCCATCAGTTCTTAATCTTTTCTGCTTCTGTTAGGTCCTTGCCATTTCTGTCCTTTATTGTGCCCATCCTTGCATGAAGTGTTCCCTTGATATCTCTAATTTTCTGGCCAATCTTTCTTATTCTATTGTTTTCTTCTATTTCTTTGCATTGTTCATTGAATAAAGCCTTCTTATCTCTCCTTGCTGTTCTCTGGAACTCTGCATTCAGGTGAGTATATCTCTTCCTTTCTCCCTTGCCTTTAATTTATCTCCTTTCCTCAGCTATGTGTAGAGCCTCCTCAGACAACCACTTTGCCTTCTTGAATTGCTTTTTTGGGGGACAGTTTGGTCACTGCCTCCTATACAATGTTATAAACTTCCATCCATAGTTTCCAGATCTAATCACTTGAATCTATTCATCACCTCCACAGTATAATCATAAGGGATTTGATTCAGGACATACCTGAATGGCCTAATGGTTTTCCTTACTATCTTCAGTTTAATGATCTCGGTTTGTTTGCAAGGCAAACTATTCAACAGCACAGTAATCCAAGTCTGTGCCCCAAACAGTGACGCTAAAGAAGCTGAAGTTGACTAGTTCTATGAAGAACCTCTAACACCTTCTAGAACTAACACCAAAAAGGTTGTCTTTTTTACCATAGGGTATTGGAATACAAAAGTAGGACGTTAAGAGATATCTGAAATAACAGATATATTTGGTCCTGGAGTACAAGTTAAGCAGGGCAAAGGCTAACAGAGTATTGTCAAGAGAACACATTGGTCATAGCAAACACCTTTTTCAAACAGCACAAGAGACAGCTCTACACATGGACATCACCAGATGGTCAATACCAAAATCAGATTGATTATGTTCTTTACAGCTGAAAATGGAGAAACTCTATACAGTCAGCAAAAACAAGACCTGCAGGTGACTGTGGCTCTTCTCTTATTGCATGAGCTCTTTATTGCAAAGAGTATACACAAGGAATAAATTTACAAAACAAATGCAAAACAAAATTGAAATCCACAAAACATTGATGACAGAAATTAAAGAAGACCTCAATAAATGGAAAGACATTTCATGTTCATAGATTGGAAGATCTAATATTGTTAAGATGCCAATACTCTCTAAATTGATTTACAGATTGAACACAGTCCCTATAATAATTTCAGTTAATTTCCTTGCAGAAATTGACAAACTGGTCTTAAAATTCATATGGAAATTCAAGGAAGCTAGAAGAAACACACACTCTTGAAAAAGATGAATGTTGCAGGATTCACACTTCCTGATTTCAAAACTTACTCTAAAGCTACAGCAATCACGACTGTGTGGTAGTAGCATAAGGAGAGACCTAAAAATCAATGAGATGAATTAAGAATCTAGAAAAGGGAATACCACGTGGCTTAGTGGTTAAAATTCTGGACTTTCACTGCCATGGCCCAGGTTCATTCCCTGGTCTGGGAACTGATTTCCTTGAAGTCGCATGGCCAAAAAAAAGAAAGAAAGAAAGAAGCACTCACTGGATCAATTGATTTTTGGCAAGCATTGCAGTACATTTGAACATAAGAAAGAGTAGTCTTCTCAACAATTGGTGTTCGGACAATTGAATGTCCACATGTAAAAGAATGAAGTTGGGTCCTTGCTGCTGCCGCTGCTAAGTTGCTTCAGTCATGTGGTGGGCTGCCATCTATGGGGTTGCACAGAGTTGGACACGACTGAAGCAATTTAGCAGCAGCAGCAGCNGTCCACATGTAAAAGAATGAAGTTGGGTCCTTGCTGCTGCCGCTGCTAAGTTGCTTCAGTCATGTGGTGGGCTGCCATCTATGGGGTTGCACAGAGTTGGACACGACTGAAGCAATTTAGCAGCAGCAGCAGCAGGGACCCAACTTCATTCTTTTACATATGGACATTCAATTGTCCCAACACCATTTGTTGAGAAGACTATTCTTTCTTTTGTTCAACTGCATTGGAATGCTTGATCTCCATATAAAAATGTTAACTCAAAGTGGTCCAAAGATCTAAAATTTTATATCTAAAAATGTAAAAATATCAAAAGAAAGCAGGGGTGAATCTCTGTGGCTTGGCTTTGGCAATGGCAATGGTTTATTAGATATGACTTATAAAACCCCCTGGTAGCTCAGATGGTAAAGCGTCTGCCTACAATGTGGGAGACCCGGGTTCGATCCCTGGGTTGGGAAGATCCCTTGGAGAAGGAAATGGCAACCCACTCCAGTATTCTTGCCTGGAAAATCCCATGGACTGAGGAGCCTGGTAGGCTGCAGTCCATGGGGTTGCAAAGAGTTGGACACAACTGAGCAACTTCACAATTCACATAGCAACCAAAACAAACAAACAAACAAAACATAAGTTGGACTTCATCAAAGTTAAAAACTTTTTTGCTTCAAAGGCCATCCTCAAGAAATTGAAAAGACAGCCCAGTTACTGGGCGAAAATATTTACAAATCATTTATCTGATAAGGGATGTGTAGCTATAATATGTAAGGAATTCTTACAACTTAACAACAAAAAGACAAACATCCCAATTAAAAAATAGGCAAAGGATCTGAATAGATACTTCTTCAAACAAGATACATGGGTGGTCAATAAGCACATGAGAAGATTTTCAACATCATTAGTCATCAAGGAAATGCAAATAAAGCCCAGTGAGACACCACTTCACACACACTGGGATTGCTGAAATTTAGCAAACAAAGAATAGCAAATGTTGATAAGGATATGGAGAAATTGGAGCTCTCTACATATGTTGCTGGAGGGAATATAAGATGGAGCCTTTACTTTGGAAAATAGTCTGGCTGTTAAACATAGTTACAGTATGACCCAGTAGTTCTATTCCTAGATGTATACTGGAGAGAAATGAAGACAGATATCCACATAAAAACTTGTACATGAATGTTCATAGCATTGTTTTTCAAAATAGCGATAAAGTACATGAACTGAGAAAGAACTTCCAGATGTACAAGCTGGATTTAGAAAAGGCAGAGGAACCAGAGATCATATTGCCAACATCTGTTGGATCATTGAAAAAGCAAGAGAATTTCAGAAAAAAATGTCTACTTCTGCTTCATTGACTACATAAAGCTTTTGACTGAGTGGATCACAGCAAATTGTGGAAAATTCTTCAAGAAATGGGAATACCAGATTACCTTACCTGCCTCCTGAAAAATCTGTATGCAGGTCAAGAAGCAACAGTTAGAACTGGACATGGAACAATGGATTGGTTCCAAATTGGGCAAGGATTACATCAAGACCATATATTGTCACCTGCTTGTTTAACTTCTATACAGGGTACATCATGTGAAATGCCAGGCTGGGTGAAGCACAAGCTGGAATCAAGATTGTGATCTGCATAACCTCAGATACGCAGATGACACCACCATTATGGCAGAAAGTGAAGAGGAACTAAAGAGCCTCTTGATAAGGTGAAAAAGGAGAGTGAAAAAGCTGGCTTAACACTCAGCATTCTAAAAATGAAAATCAAGGCATCCGATTCCATCACTTCATGACAAATAGATGGCAAAACAATGGAAACAGTGAGAGACTATTTTCTTGGGCTCCAAAATCACTGTGGACAGTTATTGCACCCATGAAATTAAAATATGCTTGCTCATTGGGAGAAAAGCAATGACAAACTAGACAGCATGTTAAAAAGCAGAGGCATTACTTTTCCTACAAAGGTCTGTACAGTCAAAGCTGTGGTTTTCCCGATAGTCTTGTATGGATGTGAGAGCTGGACAATAAAATAGGCTGAGCACCAAAGAATTAGCGCCTTTGAACTGTGGTGCTGGGGAAGACTCTTGAGATTCCCTTGGACAGCAAGGAAATCAAACCAATCAATCCTAAAGGACATCGACCCTAAATATTCATTGGAAGGACTGATTCTGAAGCTTCAACTTTGACCACCTGATGTGAAGAGCTGGCTCATTGAAAAAGACCCTGATGCTGGTAAAGATTGAAGGCAGGAGGAAAAGGGGATGCCAGAGAGTGAGATGGCTGGATGACATCAGCAACTCAATGGACATGAGTTTGAGCAAGCTCCAGGAGATGGCAGAGGACAGAGAAGCCTGGCATGCTGCAGTCCATGGGGTTGTAAAGAGTCAGACACAACTGTGCGACTGAACAACAGCAACAACAAAATCAAGTTTCATCAGCTGATGAATGGATAAATAAAATGAGGTATATCTATGTGATGGAATATTATTTATCCATAAAAATGAATGAAGTGCTGATACATATAACTAAATGGATGAACCTTGAAAACAGTATGCTAAGTGAAAGAAACCAGTCACAAAAAAAACCCCACATATTTTATAATTCCATTTAAAAGAAATATCCAGGATAGGTAAATCTATAGAAAGTAAGTTAGTGGTTGCCTAATACTGGTATCAGTGGTGGGAGAAAAATGGAAAATGACTACTAATGGGTATGGGTTCTTTTTCTAGGGTAATGTCTTAAAAGGGTTGTACTGTACACTTTAAATTGTATATTTTGTAAGTTATATATTAATAAAGCTGTTACTAAATAAAAAGAGGACATTGAACTATTCTAGTAATGATAAACAGATCCTTGTGATATAGAGAAGACATATAAGACTTAAGCACTATGTTAGTGGATTCAGTCTAGATCCTGAGTACTTTTTGCTATCGGGAAGCTCCTGGCAGTATTTTATCTGGTGTCTTCTTTCAGTTCCTCTTCTTTTGTTTGGATTCTTTTAAATTCTTTGACTGCATGACAGATACCAACTTAAGTTAGAGAAAAGAGGACAATATTATAAAGGTATGGTGTGAAGTCACTGAGTCATGTCCGACTCTTTGTAAACCCATGGACTGTAGCCGGCTCCTCCCTCCATGGGATTCTCCAGGCAAGAGTACTGGAGTGGGTTGCCATTTCCTTCTCCAGGGGATCTTCCCAACCCAGGGATCGAACCTGGGTCTCCCCCATTCCAGGCAGATGCTTTAACCTCTGAGCCACTGGGGAAGCCCATTATAAAGGTATAGGTGCCTTTTATAATATCCTGGAGAAGGATTACATTTGAGTCTCAGAAAAAGCCTAGAAAGAAAACTTGGAGAGCCAGCAGGGCTCCAGGAAATGCTCTCTTTTCTTTCACTCACTCTGTTACTTATTCTCTCTGGCATGATATTCTCTGATCTCAGTTCATAGGGTGGAATTTAGACATGTTTAAGCTCCCTTCTTCTGAGTTAAATTCACCCATTCTGGTCCGTTTTAGTTCGCTGATTCCTAGAATGTCGACGTTCATCTTGCCATCTCCTGTTTGACCACTTCCAATTTGCCTTGATTCATAGACCTTACATTCCAGGTTCTTATGCAATATTGCTCTTTAAATCATCAGATCTTGCTTCTATCACCAGTCACATCCACAGCTGGGTATTGTTTTTGCTTTGGCTCCATCCCTTCATTCTTTCTGGAGTTATTTCTCCACTGATCTCCAGTAGCATGTTGGGCACCTACTGACCTGGGGGGTTCCTCTTTCAGTATCCTATCATTTTGCCTTTTCATACTGTTCATGGGATTCTCAAGGCAAGAATACTGAAGTGGTTTGCCATTCCCTTCGCAGTGGACCACATTCTGTCAGACCTTTCCACCATGACCCGCCCATCATGGGTGGCCCCACACTGCATGGCTTAGTTTCTCTGAGTTAGACAAGGCTGTGGTCCTACTGTCTGCCCTTTGATGTCCTCTAATCCCTTCTAGCAACACCTACCGTCTTACTTGGGTTTCTCTTACCTTGGACATGGAGTATCTCTTCATGGCTGCTCCAGCAAAGCACAGCCACTGCTCCTTACCTTGGACGAGGGGTATCTCCTCACAGCCTCCCCTCCTGACCTTGGATGTGGGGTAGCTCCTTCCAGCCACCGCCCCTGGCCTCAAGCATGGGGTAGCTCCTCTCGGCCACGCTTCTGCATGGCCACACTTAAATTAGATCAGATGACCATTATATCTACTACTGTGGGCAGGAATCCCTTAGAAGAAATGGACTAGACATCATGGTCAACAAAAGAGTCCGAAATGCAATACTTGGATGCAATCTCAAAAATGAAAGAATGATCTCTGTTTGTTTCCAAGGCACACCATATCACAGTGATCTAAGTCTATGCTCCAACCAGTAATGCTGAAGAAGCTGAAGCTGAACGGTTCTATGAAGACCTACAAGACCTTTTAGAACTANCCTATTTGGATCCAGTCTGTTGTTCCATGTCCAGTTCTAACTGTTGCTTCCTGACCTGCATACAGGTTTCATAGCCAGGTCTTACCTGACGCCCAAGGAGAGCAAAATCCAGAGAGCAGCTCTAGTCCAGGTTTGTAGAGTAGGCCCCAAGTAAATCAGTCCCCTTTCCTGTAAGAGTCTGGCAGGTACCCAAAAGTCCCTTGAGGATTCAGACTCTGGAAGTGAAGTCCTGAGACCCTGTCCCCTCCTTGAGGCGCCTCTTCATTCTGAGCTTAGTCCCTGCACTCCGGTGGAGCACAAGCCGGTGAGATGAATCTCTCAGTAACATTTTCAATTAGTTACTAATGTCTGCAAACTGGAAGGTGTCACACGCATTCAGAGCTCCGGTGCTACACTTTTCAATGTAATCTAACTGCTCGGCACCCGCACCCCGCAGGCTGCGGAGGCTGCCAGAGCTGCCCCTGTGAGCCCCCGCTCGCCATTCTGACTGCTCCCTTTCAGTCTCATTCCACCCTGTTTCAGCCTCTCATTTTGCCAACACAGCCCCTGTGGGAATTTAATATTTCTGCTCCTAGGCTAAAATGATCAGAAATACAAAGTGGCTGGCCTGTATCAGCTTAGGGTCTGCAGAAACGNCACCGAAGAATTGATGCTTTTGACCTGTGGTGTTGGAGAAGACTCTTGAGAGTCCCTTGGACTGCAAGGAGATCCAATCAATCCATTCTGAAGAAGATCAGCCCTGGGTGTTCTTTGGAAGGAATGATGCTAAAGCTGAAACTCCAGTACTTTGGCCACCTGATGCAAATAGTTGACTCATTGGAAAAGACTCTGATGCTGGGAGGGATTTGGGACAGGCAGAGAAGAGGATGACAGAGGATGAGATGGCTGGATGGCATCGCACATTCAGTAGACATGAGTTTGAATGAACTATGGGAATTCGTGATGGACAGGGAGGCCTGGCGTGCTGCAATTCATGGGGTCGCAAAGAGTCGGACACGACAGAGTGCCTGAACTGAGTGACTGAACTGAAGCTCCCTTCTTACCCATTCTCATTGCAGCTATATACAGAAATGAACTGGCTTCTTTCATTCTCATTTCCAATTTGAAAAGATCAGGAATCTGATTGGTCTATCTCAGGTCAGCTATTTTCTTTAAGTCCAATTAGCAGTTGTCTTGGGGTGGAATCTTACATAAATGTCTTCTGGATGCCCACTTTAATGAGGCTCAGGACAGTTTGGGAAAAGGCAATGGCTTATGGGTTTAGCAGATATTGGGAAGGAAGACTAGCATGTTTAGACAATATTATGATAATAATGATAATCAGTTCAAGTTATTGAAGATGTGCCTGTCTCTGTACTCTGTTAGGTGCTTCCCATCTTTAGTTTATTAAATCATTGTAATCCCTTGAGGTCATGTCATTAGTCCCATTCTATCGTTTCCAAGATTGATACTGGGAGAGGTTAAATAATTGTCCAAAATTTCACAAGACCAACTCTAGTCCTTTATACCATGTGGCCGCTTCTCGCAGCCCTATACTTCTAGTTAGCTTAGCTCAGCCCTGCCTCTGGCTTTCTCTCATAGCTCTTTGACGACACAGGGAAATGGAGAAGACAGGATTTATAGTGGTTATTCTGCTTTTCTATTTCCAACCACTCCAAAACTTGGTGTGTTAGTCAGTCATGTCCAACTCTTTGCCATCCCATAGACTGTAGCCTGCCAGGCTTCTCTGCCCATGGAATTCTCTAGGCAAGAATACTAGAGTGGGTAGCCATTCCCTTTTCCAAGAGATCTTCCCAACCCAGGGATCAAACCTGGGTCTCCTGCATTACAGGGAAATTCCTTACCATCTGAGCCACCACGGAAGTCTACTCCAAAACTTAGTAGCTTACAATTGTAATTTATTATGGTCTCATCATTCTGTGAGTTGGTGAGGCTCAGCGGGGTTCTAACTTGGATGTCACTGAACTGTGATTTCCACAAGATGGTGGCTAGCGATGGGAGTCATTTGGAGCCTTGACAGTGCTGAATGTCCAAAGTCCTTTTCTGGTATCTCAGTGTTTTGCCCTGTGGTGTCTCTTTCTAGCAGAGGATCCTGGACTTCTTACATAGAGGCTCAGGGCTCCAACGAGGGAGTACCCTAAGAGTGAACATTCCAAGAGAGAGGAGAGGAAGTTGCTGGTTCTTCTAAAAGCTAGGTCTAGAACTGGCACAGTATCACTTATTCCTTAGCTAGTGGTCGGAGCGGTAGTAGTAACCCCAATTCTAGAGGCCACATGAGAGGAATTATTTTGTAATTCCAAAGATACCACAGTGTTAAGGGAGAAAGAGAGGTAGAATCAGCATATTAGTAGGAAACTAATGGGTGTGACCAAGTAGGGTCTTTTGAGATGAACATAGTCTTATATATGGAATGTGTTCCCTGTATCTGCCTTGGTGTGCCCATGAGAGTAAATCTTCAAGAGAAACTTTTTAAAGACCCAATGCCTCCCAACTGTCCCTTCATAATATTTCATATTTTGGCAGGACACGATCCCTTAGGTGGAGATAGTAGTTTCATCCTCTCATTTGCAGCCTGCTCCCGAGCTGTCCTGTGGGTGTAAATATCCCGAGTATATAAAGCTAGGACTGCTAGAGCCAGAATCACTTACTCAGTTCCTCTGCCTACAGATAAACCATAACAAAGTCATAAATAATGCATTTCAGTAGAGGGCCCAGCCTATTTTTAAAGACTTAAAGAGAAGCTTCCATGAAACCCTTAGGGAGGCCATTCTGAGATACAGTCGTTCTTTCTGTGTAACCTAAGTCCTTTCCGCCACCTGTCAGTCACCTCCCTGAACCTGACTCTGTGCTTGGGAAACAAAGCAGTCACACACTTCAGAAGGAAGTTATCTGGATGAACAAATGAATGGTTACAAAGGGCTTTGGAAATATAAATTGCTGCATAAATACTTAATGTCTATATAAATACCTTTGCTATAGCCTGAGGGGGGCTCAGGCTTTTTGAAAGATTTCTGCCTTATGAGGTATCTGAATAGCAAAGATAAAGCTCCTGCTAAGTGAGGGTAAAGTGATTCTTGCTTCTATTATGTATATTATTTATTGCAAAGGCATTTCTAAAATAGAAACATGGCAAATTTTAGAGAGGAAAAAAGTATTTCATGGTTTCCTTTAGATTGTAAACTCTTTCAACCAGGTCTGTGTTCAATACATGCTTTTAAATACATATATATAATTCACAGGTATTATTGGTGTTGGGAAATAATGTGCAAGTGCTTTCTTGAATATGATGTTTTCTTGGGGTAAGAAAAATTGACACTGTATTTTAACATAATTTTCTTTTTTGCCCTCGTCTTCAACTTTTAAGGCATTTTTAAAAAATGAAAGATCATTTGGAGCATGCCTTCTCAAAAATGGTATTTTAATACTTAGAAATTAGAAAAAAAAGTTAGGGATTATATTCTGTAAGACCTATTTCTCTCAACAAATTATTTTTACCTATTTCTTGCTGCTGCTGAGGGCTGAAAGAAGAAAGGGATGTATCACACATACAACTGGAGCATACAGCCATCCTACATCTCTGTTTCATGGCCTCCTTTCCCTAGAATTATTAGTAGGTCAACAAAAATAAAGAATCATTTAGAATCTCACATTGAGAGGATTGAAAGAGTAGAGGTGAGTAGAGGAGACCAAGTTTCTATGTTGGGAATTGTTTAGTAAAAGGTGAAAGAAGCTTTTCCTAAAAAGCTGATCTCTTGATACCTTTACCAAGTGGTAGAGAGTGCTTTGAGTCTCATGAAAGGGTAAAAGCAGCAGAGATGAGGGATGGACAATTGTTGCTGAAGTTGAAGCTGAACCCAGAATATCTTCATATTCTTTGAGCTTCTGCCTGAGGAAAGAGAGTCTGGTAAATCTCTTTTTATCCTTTTATCCTTTTTATCCCATAGTCCAAGATGGCAGGAAGGATAATTAAATGAATTGATGCAAACTGCAATCAGAGGGACAGTGTACTGTCTCTAGGACAGTTATTTTGAAGAGCTGTTTTATAATTAACCTGCAAATGACATATTCAGATTTGGTTAATCTCATGTGGTCAGTAGGTAAGCTCGAGCTGAAGGTTATCATTTTTTTTATAATCAACAATAATCCCTTCTCTATGATGTGTTTGAAGGCGAATGTTTAAATAATAGAAATGTCAAAAGTGTTGATCAATTCCATGGTCAGAGATTTGTCTCAGTTTCATACATAGAACATGTGAACTGTTTCTGTTTAATATAGAGAGACATTGATTTGGGCTCAGTTTATATATTATGAAATCACATATGTATATGTAAATATGTATAGAAAGATTGTATAAATATGTCTCTCTATATAGATATATATATATATGTGTTTATATATATAGTGGAACATGTATACATATTTATGATAAAAAGTCATCTAATTCTTTAACCAGAGGGATTTGGTTTTCATTTGGCCCCTATGCTATTCTTTTAATTGGTATATACATTAGATTCCAAGTTATAGACTATTTCCTATCACATTGGTAGATTACAGCTCAAACCTAAAGTTTGAAGATTTAATTTTCTGTTGTTCTTAATGAAATAACCAAAGCAGCAGCTCCCTGTGGCGGGATATGAAAAGTAGTGAATAGATATCTACTAAAACATTTGCAGACCTCCTCAGTTTTCTGTTTTTAATGTGATGAAAATTTGTACAAATAACAAAGAAAGAATGTCATGGTAACAAAAACATTTCCTATACATGTATTTTAGAGGGAAGCAAAATCAAAGGTCTTCAAAGAATTACTAGGGTTCTTTCTAGGAGGTTATTGACAAATACGTAGTTTGTCTCTGGAGTTTGTGCCTCTTTCACAGATTGGTGTATTTGTGATCCCACCGGCAGAATAAGTGTCTGTAATTCATTTCTCCTTGTTAACTAGTGTGCCTTTGTGTGTAGGATGATTGGCAGCAAACTCGGCTGCGTCCCAACGGATGAGCTTGTTAGCAAAACCCTAGCATCCTATCTCTAATAAAGCATATCAGCAGTACATTTTGTCCTATCTATTAGCCTCTCTGTTTCTTTTTTTGTGAAAAGCTGAGTGTCCCTTTGAAGCAATGACAAATAAACCCCTGAACTGAAGTGCTAGGCCGCCTTACGGACAGCTGGATAGTAAATGTCACACCGTGTAGAGAATGCCTATTATCAGAGTGAGCCATTTGTTCCCGGCCTTTCAGTATCTTAATGTAATACAAAATTGCTAAATCAAGCCCCATGTCTGTGACAGAACATAATTAATGAGAAAGCAGGAGCCAATTCAACACTCTTTATTGGGACCTAATTGGCTCAGGCAACAGAGTTGTCACTCAACAAGAGACTTCCTTTAAAGCAATTTTGTTCTTGGTTGTATTACAGAGCCTATTAAATTGTCCCCTCCTTGATCACACAAAGAAGTATCTGCATGCAATAATTAGCTTTTCCAGGGGGATTTTTTTTTTTAACTCATTCAATACCGGATCATTTTAAAACGCTCTGAAAAAACACCCAGGCCGTGGGGCTGTGAGGCCATACTGAGCAACGCTATAGGCTGTCTTCCTGTCTGCCGAGGCCCCAGGAAGCTGCAGAAGGATGAAAAAGAGCCCCAAGGAAAACAGGAACGCATTTGAATGTGGAGGATGGGACAGTAGAGGGAGTGGAGGAAATTATTTGATGGGTAATCACAGCTCACTTCAGAGTCTTCAGCAACAAGGAACAAAAAGGAAATACTCATAATGTACATATTTAAATATATGGTTAGTTTTTGGTACTCTTACCCAGCTCACTGAGGAATGAAAATTAGTAAGAGTTCTGGCAGGGGTAGAGGTTAAACATGTAAAGAATTGTGAGAAGTAACATTAATTCATCCGATCATATCTCAGTGTTTTATGAGCCATACTATCTCAAAACCAGTATAAATATTTAATAGCATTTATTACTTATTATAATCAAAATTTCATTTTAGGGATTATGTTCTTTCCTTCTCCTTGTTTAACAAACATCAAGATAAATTTATGCCTGGTATTTACTGTTACAAAATTTTTGTGTGTTTTTTTTTTTTCCTCCTGTCACAATGTCAGACTTCAAATAAATGTATATGTTTGCCTGATAAGTTTTAAATAATGTTACATACAATGACTGGAGACTGCCGACAACTGAGCTTACAGTTTAAACTGGTATTTGCCTGGATTTGAAGCAAAAAGGACACCGCTGACTAAGCTTAGGGTAAAGCAAATGGGGGAGTTGTAGGAAATACACTTTTAAACCTTAGAATTAGGCAATAAACAGTTTGAGTTTGAAAAATGAAACAGCATATTTTTAGGGAAAAAAATGAGTAAAAGTTGGTCAAGGTGACAACCCTTGGACTTGCGTAAATAAAAGCAAGTATGGTGGCCCCTCTTTTTTGAAATAGTTGCTGATATCTTGTTTCTGTGCCCTCAGTCACAACGCAGACTGTTTAGTTTACACAGCAGCAACGGTGTGGGGTTGGATTCAGGGAGCCCTTTGCCGGCATTGTTCCTTTTCTCAGTGTGGAAGTGCCAGATGCTGGGAAAGGAGAGAAGGCAAACCTCTGGTGGAGGGAGAGCTGCTCTGCGCTGCACGGTGTGGGCCGGGGAGAACGCCTGCAGCTGCGGAGAAGCCGGAGCTGTGCCTCAGTGAGACGTGATTATGCGGTGGCGCTCACAGTGTCGCATGCTTCATATTTTCTTGCATTTTGTCGACATATTAGCTGTATCGGTTAATTGTCGTTTATTCAAGCATATGGAGAAATTACTGGGTTTCCCCTACTCTCAAACCTGCCTCTAAACAGGGAGCAGACTCCTGAAGGCACTCTAGATGTTTGAAAAATATGAGTTGTTATTCCACAGGGTAATAGAATATAAAACTAACAGCAATACAAAAATATTAGTCAATAATGTCCTTTCCCAGGTGACTCCTGAACCTTGTGAAAGCATACATTCTCAACAAAGATTTATTAGTCTAGTCGGGGAACACATGATAATGATAGCAAGAGCTGCCAGAATCTAATTTGCTTTAATTAATCATTTGCTTCATAACACGGCAATTCTTCCCCCTCCCCCAGCTTTTTTTTTTTTAAGCTGTCGAGATTATTTTAAAACATTAGATATTACACTGTGGATGGCTGATGAAACTGAAATTGAATGCTGTAAAAGTTAGATTAAAAATTCATTTAACAGTATAAACATTTTAGAGTGCAGAAGGGTGCCGATTAGGTCAAGTGTGTATGGAGTGATATAACAGTCATGGAGCTGAGAGAAAAAATATTGTCAGAGGGCACTCAAACAGCTGAATTTAGTCTAATTTAAATGTTATAGCAGACAAAAAATCGTTAACTGGAATTCCTATTATAATTACTCTGGTATTTTAGCAACACAGACTGATAAAAAGTCAGAACCTGGGTTTATACACATTTATTCATTTAGCTGTACAAACAAGCTTTGATTCTGACTGGAATTAGTTCCCATGGTTAGGTCAAGGGGCCTTGGTGGAATGCTGAGGCTGAGTCAGAGGCCACTTTACCTGGCCCTCTTAGGAGAATTATTAATAAATGGACTATCTCAGGTTACCAGGAGAACCAAGAATTTGGATCTTCATCATGTCTTATTATGCAAACCCTTACAGATGTTGCAGCTACTCTGTTTTGCTGATGCCTTGAAGCATGTTTTTAGTATACTTAGTTCTTACCTTTGTCTTTATAAGATTCCCCTTGAGTTGATTGGCTATATTGGATGGGATTTAGTGCAAATAACTGTTCAGAATTCTCTAAGAGTTCCCCATTGTCTACCAGATAATCCTAACCTCTTTTGGATGTCACCTAAGGTCCTCAGAGCCTTGGGCCCTTCATATTTATGTTTATGTACAGCCTCATTTTGGCTCCCATTCTACCTCAGTACTTCACTCACCATTAATGATGTACTGTGTGTAATCTCAGTTGTGCCGTGCTGTGCCGTGCTTAGTTGCTCAGTCATGTCTGACTCTTTGTGACCCCATGGGCTATAGCTCACCTCTGTCCACAGGTGTTCTCCAGGCAAGAATACTGGAGTCGTTGCCATGCCCTCCCCCAGATAATCTTAGTTACATCCCACTAACTCAAGTCACCATGTCTCAGCTTGAATGTTATTCCTCAGACAAGCTTTGTCTCTCTCAGATACATAGTGCTGACCTTATAAGGTTGCTATGAGGAGTAAATGAGTTAATTTATTTAGATGAGCCTGGCACATAGAAGGGACTATGTGTTAGCTATGTTTATTAAGCACTCCCTTTCCAATGCTGCTTCTACAGTTTGTACAACTCTCTCACACAACAACCACATTATTAATATAATATTGTTTGTTTCTATGGCTTTTTCCTCACTATATTATAATCTTCTTGAGGATATTTACTGATCATCTTTGGATTCTCAGCCTAAGACGATGTCTGGCTGCCATGTAGTAGGTAGTCAGTGAGTATCTCTTACATGAACAAGTAGCTGTTTTCTGTAAATTATTCTGCAGTCTGGTCACTGACCACTTTTCAATAAGTATATAGGACTTTAAATGAGTGTTTTTCAAAACAGTAGATATTTTGCATGGAGCATGACATTTTTGTCTGAAGCATGTTTTTATACTGCATTCAGAATCAACCCACTCCAGTACTCTTGCCTGGAAAATCCCATGGACGAGTGAGCCTGGTGGGCTGCAGTCCATGGGGTCGCTGAGAGTCGAACACGCCTGGGCAACTTCACTTTCACTTTTCATTTTCATGCATTGGATAAGGAAATGGCAACCCACTCCAGTGTTCTTGCCTGGAGAATCCCAGGGANGGAAAATCCCATGGACGAGTGAGCCTGGTGGGCTGCAGTCCATGGGGTCGCTGAGAGTCGAACACGCCTGGGCAACTTCACTTTCACTTTTCATTTTCATGCATTGGATAAGGAAATGGCAACCCACTCCAGTGTTCTTGCCTGGAGAATCCCAGGGACGGAGGAGCCTGGTGGGCTGCCATCTAAGGGGTTGCACAGAGTCAAACATGACTGAAGTGACTTAGCAGCAGCAGCAGAATCAACTCTAGACCTTCATAAGATTATTATCAGAATATTATGGTACTATCTTCTTTCTTTCCAAATAAAAATAATATTCTCTAGGACAATCAATTCATTACCTTATTCATTAAAATTGATAATTTGTGTATTAAAATTGTTTTTAAAGTTCATCCTCAAACCAAAAACTTGGCTATCACTGAAAATATTCAAAGGCATTTCTCAAAATGAATTCAGTAGTTACAGCAGGCATGGAGTGAGCTTGTATTCTCTCACTGTTGTCCTTTAATGGAGACTGTATTCCAATACTCCATTAAACCTCTGAGTTCTAGGATGTCGTAAAAGTCAACAAGCCATTCCTTTTCCTCATCTGCTCCATAGACTTCCCTTGAAATACATTTATAATTTTAATTGTAGAGCAATATAATATGGCCCATTAGGATGAGAAAATGAGAGAGTTAAGAGCCCTATTCTTATTCTCAAGGATGTTTCAAACTAGGAGAATCACCCTAATTTGGAATTTTGAAAGGAAAAGGACATTGACATCTTCTGCTTCATCAACAGTGTAAAGCCTTATAGACTCTGATGGTCACAAAAGCCAAAGTCATGTAATTCTTTTCAAGTCTTTTACCCTGAGAAGTTGGGATGTCCATTGCAGCTCAAGGCACATATTCACATAGAATGTCATCAAGCTTTGTGCCAAAAAGTAGGGCAGAATCAGAGAGATTTGTGGGTCTCCTTGCAGTTTAAAATACAGGGGCAGGGGGCGGGATTGCAAACCGGTATTGATTTGACTGACTTCTTTGAATCTCACTGAAATAATCTGAGCAGAAAGGAATGCACCATCGCTTGCTTGGTTCCGAATTTCTTAATATTCAAAACGGGGTGGGGTGCAGTGGGGAGTGGTGAGTAACTCCTGTAGTCCCACAGAGAGCATTGTAATCAAAGAGAGCTCTGAACAGTGTTAGAAGGGTCTTTACAACCCCTCCAGGTCCCTGCAATATGCACTTGCAGAATTGGTTAAATGAGCCACCATACTCTGGTCAATATGAATAGGCTTGTAAGATGCTCAGTTTGATTTAATGGCCACCCATGGACACTTCCATACGCAGAAGGGAGTGTCACGTTCAGTCTTGAATAAAGCTCTAAAAATCAACTACTCCATTTGGCATTGTAGCTGTATTTTAATGTCCTCTTCAGAATTTTCCATTATAGTAACATCTCTGCAATCAGTCTAGCATAAAAAGGCCTGTTTATAATAAATTGGTCAGCCTCTTATGTGCCTATCTTTCCTGATGGGATAGAGAACTATAAGATTGTTCCTTGTAGACTAGGCTGTAAGATATTCAATATTATTAGTTTTATCTCTCCATTTGCACAGATGATTTATTGCAGGATTTATTTCTGTTTTGAGTCTTTGTTTTCATTTTATCTCATAATTATCCTGAGGGAGAGGGAGGCAAATAGTTCTGCTTGTGAAGTATAGGTCCTTGGAAGCCATTTGAGTGAGATGAACTTTATGAAGAAGCCAGTAAGTGAAAAACAAAATTGTTCAGTCTTTTGTCCTCTTTTCAATTAGAAAACCTATGTGACAGTTGTAAACTATAGTGGCCTGGATAGGAAAAGTTGGCAGAGGTAGAAGTGTGCCATTGTTTTTATGAACATTCTAGGGTGGAATAATCACATTACCTTGTTAGTCCATAATAACTCAGTGTACAAGACCCTAGACCTTTGGAATCACTCAGAGTTTTCATTAGAGAATCAGCAGTCTTTTAGACTCACTATAGTATACCTCACTGTCAAAATTGCATGTTACAGGTTATGCTCCTGTAAATAAAGGACATTTTGTTATGCCCACACTCAGCTGCGTTTCCTACTGTGATTTCTTTACCAGACCCTGCTGTGACCTGTTGCCAAATAAAGTATATTATTGGTGAGCCTTTTTTTTTTTTTACCTGAACTTAATGTCTGTCCAAAAGACAAAAACAGTGATTAGGTAGAAGGAGGATTAAAGTCCTTCAGGAACAGAGTGACTCTGGACCTTGGCTATAAACTGAAGCTTATTCAAAAAGACATCCTGTCCTGAGGGTGTCTTCCCACCTGTTTATGGGAAGCATGACTTCCTTTTGGATTGAGGTTTAATGGGAAAAGGACCAAACATGACTCCTGGGGTAGATTTGTAGAGGCCCCTCTGGTTCAGGTTTAAAGGAGGATCAATTCCAAGGCAGTCCCTTGCATTTATGTCTCTTGAAGGGTACTATGAGGGACTCAAAATGACTCACTTTCAGAAATGCTTGGGGAGGTTATTAAAGAGCCAGCAGTTTCCCTAGACTTTGTGTCTATTTCTCAGTACTTCTCTGCTTTACTCAAAGCACACAGAATAGCTGTCTCTTCAAGAGATACTAGTATTCCGAGTTGCCATGTAGACGAAGAAACATTTGTCACTTAGCCTATAGATTTAGAACTCTACTGTTGAAAAATGAAAGTTAAGAGACTTTCATCATGAATGTTTTTGGTGAAGCCAATCAGCAAATATTCATAATGGCATCAGCAATTTTCAATTTCCCTTATTGTGATTCTCATTTATAAACAGTCTCAAATGTTATCTACATTAATATGAGTTTAATAACTTGCCAAAGCCACTTTGTTGACAATAGTTGAGAACAAGCTTCTGAGTTAGACAGTCCTGGTTCTGCCATTCACTTGGCTGCATGAACTCTTTGCTGGTATCATCTGGTTTCAAGTTCACTGTTTTTTCATTTACTGTACTGCTGCTGCTGCTAAGTCGCTTCAGTCATGTCTGACTCTGTANGTTGAGAACAAGCTTCTGAGTTAGACAGTCCTGGTTCTGCCATTCACTTGGCTGCATGAACTCTTTGCTGGTATCATCTGGTTTCAAGTTCACTGTTTTTTCATTTACTGTACTGCTGCTGCTGCTAAGTCGCTTCAGTCATGTCTGACTCTGTACAGCCCCATAGATGGCAGCCCACCAGGCTCCCCTGTCCCTGGGATTCTCCAGGCAAGAACACTGGAGTGGGTTGCCATTTCCTTCTCCAATGCATGAAAGTGAAAAGTGAAAGTGAAGTGGCCCAGTTGTGTCCGACTCTTAGTGACTCCATGGACTACAGCCTTCCAGGCTCCTCTTTCCATGGGATTTTCCAGGTAAGAGTACTGGAGTAGGTTGATTGTCTTCTCCGTTACTGTGCTACTGGTCTCAAATAATTACTGTACAAATTAGCTAGATAGAAAGAGAATGTATTTCCTTAAATATGCACCACAGGAATAAATTTTTAACCCTGTTTTTCAAAGAATGGTGGAAATTATACCTAGTTTTTTTTCCAAAGCAAGAAAGCTTCCTCCAAAGATACTCAGTTATGTTTTCTGTTGGCTGAGGCAGCTAATCTTATCCTTTTACTCTATGAAAAGATAAAGACTCTGTTTTATAATATACCTTCTGAGTCATCATGGAGTAGTCATGTTTCTATTAAAGAGTCACATTATCTAGGAGAAGAATCTGAAGATGATCAGTTTAAACAATCATGCTTAACACAGAGCATGAGCTTTGGAACAGTAATCCCCCCCCCACCCCGGGTTTGTTTTTATTTTTCTGGTTAAAATCTAGGAAAAAATCTGTTGAATGGTGAAGTAAGCAAGAATTAAGAAATTAAATATGACCAACAAGTCCAGCTGTACCTATGATAACATACATACACTCAACACATGCATGCACACACATACATAAAGCAAAACAAAGAGCAGTTGACTTCCAGTTCTTTTCATTATAAAAATTCTTTATAATCATACATGTGCAGAAGGGCTGCGAGACTGAAGTGATACCTGGGAGAGGCCTGGGAATATGTTTGCACTACATTACTTGGACTGCATGATAATTGAGAGTCATTGTGGCTGAACACTTTATGAGTTTGTTTAATTTGTCACAGTAAATAAAGCTTTTTTGATGCAAGTTAATTAGCTCTCTTGTGTTACTGCACATCAAATGTAATTAACAACCAACTGCCAGTGTGGGGTTGCCCTTGTGTAACATGGTAATAGGGGAAAAACATAACTGGGGCTGGAGTAACTAAAAGATAAGCTGTTGAATCAATCTTCCTTCTGCCTGCTTAACTTTGGATGGGCTAGAATCTAGGGGAAAATAGCAGGTCTCATAAAAGTCTCATGTGTTATGTCAAGCTCACATTTGCCACCATGTGAAAGATGGTGGCAAAGATATCAGACATCCTTGACTTATCAAGTGACCAGAAGAAAGTTAGAACAGTAGAAACATCTTTAAAGGTACAAAGTATTAGTAGACACTTCAGTTGCCTACTATTTACATTTAAAATACTCACTGGGGAGACAATTTAAAATGAAATAAAATTATAAAGATATGTAAGGTTCGTGACATTGTACAGGAGACAGGGTTCAAGACCATCCCCATGGAAAAGAAATGCAAAAAAGCAAAATGGCTGTCTGGGGAGGCCTTACAAATAGCTGTGAAAAGAAGAGAGGCAAAAAGCAAAGGAGAAAAGGAAAGATATAAGCATCTGAATGCAGAGTTCCAAAGAATAGCAAGAAGAGATAAGAAAGCCTCCCTCAGTGATCAATGCAAATAAATAGAGGAAAAGAACAGAATGGGAAAGACTAGAGATCTCTTCAAGAAAATTAGAGATACCNTCATCTGCATATCTGAGGTTATTGAGATTTCTCCCAGCAATCTTGATTGCAGCTTGTGCTTCCTCCAGCCCAGCATTTCTTGTGATGTACTCTGCATAGCAGTTAAATAACCAGGGTGACAATATGCAGCCTTGATGTACTTATTTTCCTATTTGGAACCAATCTGTTGTTCCATGTCCAGTCCTAACTGTTGCTTCCTGACCTGCATGCAGGTTTCTCAAGAGGCAGGTGAGGTGGTCTGGTATTCCCATCTCTTTCAGAATTTTCCACAGTTTATTGTGATGCACACAGTCAAAGGCTTTGGCATAGTCAATAAAGCAGAAAGAGATGTTTTTCTGGAACCCTCTTGCTTTTTCCATGATCCAGCAGATATTGGCAATTTGATCTCTGGTTCCTCTGCCTTTTCTAAAAACAGCTTGAACATCTGGAAGTTCATGGTTCATGTACTGTTGAAGCCTGGCTTGGAGAATTTGCAGCATTACTTTACTATTGTGTGAGAGGAGTGCAATTGTGTGGTAGTTTGAGCATTCTTTGGCATTGCCTTTCTTTGGGATTGGAATGAAAACTGACCTTTTCCAGTCCTGTGGCCACTGCTGAGTTTTCCAAATTTGCTGGCATATTGAGTATAGCATTTTCACAGTTTCATCTTTCAGGATTTGAAAGAGCTCAACTGGAATTCCATCACCTCCACTAGCTTTGTTCATATGATGCTTTCTAAGGCCCACTGGAACTATCCTGTATATCAAATCCTGTCATGTGTCCTGTTTCAGTGTAGGACAGACTTGGCACCACTGACATCTACAGAATGGGGCAGACGAAGAGGAAAAGGACTTTGGAATTAGGCTGCCCGTTGGGAATGTGCTGTCCTGGAGGAGAACTCTTCTGCGTGTGTAAGTAACGTGTTAGCCTGGCCAACAGAGCACATTTCCAAAAGTTTGAGCAACAAATAGGTAGTAATGCCGGTAGGAAATTTGTGTTGGAAGCCTGGTGGAAACCTGGTAAAATGTGACAATGGGAAATCCTGAATACTGGTTTGGAAGCTCAAATGGCAAATGGGGGAAAGCCTCTTAGCAAGGAGTGGCGGTGCCCAGACACTGGCCTGAGGATAAAGAACAGGGCTCAAGCCCATGGTAGAGAAACTTGCATGAACTGACCCTTGCCCCAAGGGATTTTATTTTCCGAGCAGTGATACGATTCCTGTTTGGATAATGGCTAAGTTGTTACCAGAGTAGAAAAACAAGGAAACAAGCAGGAATTGTTTATTCTTCTACAGTGGGTAGCAAAAACAGCAGTAGCACGTTGACACTGCAAACTCTCATCTCTAATGTAACGGTGCACAATTCCCTTGACAAGAGACAAAGCAACTGCTAGATTTAATGTGTCTTTACATGAGCAAATGATCTCACATAGTAATACTGTACCATGCTGACAATCCTTTGTGAATACAGCAGTGCAATGCTGACAGTTAGCTAGCAACAGAGCTGCCTGCCCAGATAGAAGGTTTGGAACTACACGGGAGGCGCATATTTGACTCAAGGTAATTCTGGGAAAAAGTAGAAAGGCTGACATCTGGACTGTCATGCAAAGCAGATACATTTTGAAACACAAGAGAAATACTGTCTGAGAGGTCCTAGTGAGGCTTCCAAATTGTCATCAAGAGCTTGTTAAATTTTCATAATTTTAATGTGGAAGCAAAAAAGATTGCTGTAGAGAATTAGTGGGAGGGCCTTGTGCTTGAGATGATACATTTATTCACTTACAGGATATTTCTTGACTACTTTCTGTAGTCCAAGTACTGTACTAGATGACAGAGATATGGATGTGAATAAGACAGTCCCTGACCACAAGAAGGTTATTGCATACATTTGGAGAGGGAAATAAGCTAACAATCACAGTGTGCTGTGGTAGTAAGTAGGAATTAAGTAAAGGTTGCTATGGGAGCTGAGTTACAGAGCATCTAACTCTGTATGTATGTGTGTATATGCATATACAAAGTGTGATGTTGGTCAAAGTTCCAGGAGAAGGGGATATTTGAATTAGTATTATAGGGTAAGTAGGGATGAGTCAGAGGAATGGGGTGATTGGGTGGATAGGTGAACATTCCTGTGAGAAGTAAGGATATATCCAAAAGTTCAGCTTGATAAAAGGGACACTTACAGAGTATATGGTATAAATTGTGCTGGGAGATATAGTGGAGACATGAAAATCAATAACTGCCAAATGCCTTATTCAGTAGCACCCTTTGAGGGTCTTTTTATTGACAATAGAATATACAGAACTAAGAGGTAAAGTTTTTCTTTCATGGCAGGACAGAATCAGATTACATATAAAAGCATTTCCACATACAAAACTGGTGAGACCTTAGAGGAAGTTGCAGAAAAAGATTAAGAGATATCCTTCTCTGAAAGGTATGGTGTAGAAAGTAAGGAAACTAGTAAAGTGTTCTTTCAATTCTGGGATTTCTCTTTGTTTCTAAAACTGATTGAAAGGAGTTGGAAAAGATTAATATAGGAGGAGGTTACTGCATAGAATGCAATTGAAAAATAGTGCAAACCTTTTGGGGCAGGCAAATATTATGAGATCTTATGCTGGAGGGTTCCAATGTGAAGATGACGATTGTGGCATAATGGGCTAGAATTATTTAACAACCCTAAAGCATGTGAATTATTCACAGTAAATTCTAACATGCTATCCTTGAAACAGGGATGCACTTGGCTCAGGAAAATGCACTGAAGAAAGCCCAGATCATTATGGACATTTAGTTGGTCTCCAGTAATAGGTCCTGACCTCCTGTACTCCCCCTGTCTTCTAGATTGTCTTCTGCCCTTTGTGATCTGGAGAACTCTGATCCAGCCAGTGTATCGTAGCCCATTCATTAGTGGTGGCCAGGTTCATGTCTAGCTCTCCATTTAACCCAACTATTGGATCTTGTATGCAAACTTTATCAAGTTTTTGCTTTGATATTTACATCCTACAAATTGTATGAAAAGTGTAAACAGATATTTTGAGATATAAAACTGTATATTTGGTTTTCAAAGCACATTTCTCCATTCCTTCTTTGCTTATCACATCCCATTGATACTAGGAGAACCAGAGATGACAGCAGAGCTGGCTCAGATGAGAATGTCAGTCACTGTCACCTCCATCTGGAAGCATAGGAGAACATAGGTAATTTCACATAATTATCAAATGTTGAGAGTTAGTAAGACATTGAAAATCATCCAGTTCCTCATCCTCAGTTGGCAGGTGGGGAAACTGAGATCTTTGTTCAGAGCCCTGTAGTAATAATAGACTAGACTTTAAATTTTTCTGAGGGCCAGGGCAACACTTCCTTCTCAGCCATAGCATTTTCCCTTTCATCCTTCGCTCAGTGAAAGTGAAAGTCGCTCAGTGGAAGTCACTCAGTCATGTCCGACTCTTTGTGACTCTGTGGGCTATACAGTCCATGGAACTCTCTAGGCCAGAATACTGGAATGGGTAGCCTTCCCCTTCTCCAGGGGATTTTCCCAATCTGGGAATTGAACCCAGGTCTCCCACATTGCAGGTGGATTCTTTACCAGCTGTGCCACAAGGGAAGCCCCTTTCATCCTTATGAATACTTATTTTCTATTTGTGATTGTTGTTGTTTAGTTGCTAAATCATGTCTGACTCCTTTGCATCTGCATGGACTGTAGCCTGCCAGGTTTCTCTGTCCATGGAGTTCTCCAGGCAAGAATAATGGAGTGGGTTGCAGTATCCTTCTCCAGAGGCTCTTCCTGGCCTAGGGATCGAATCTGCATCTCCTCCATTGGCAGGCAGATTCTTTATCACTGAGCCACAAGAGAAGCCCTATTTTCTACATGGGTCAGCTATTTTAGAAAACACTTTGAAAATATAAATGCCATAAAAATGTGTTATTTGAAAAAAATTATATAAGTTACATTGAATTAAGATTATAAGCCTTACACTTACTACAACCTCACAAATTTGGTTACATTTTTCACACAAAGTTCCTACAGTCCAATAGCCTCTGCATGTTTTTTTTTTTTTTTTTTTTTTCCCACCTCACATGATCCCATCTGAAAACTAGCAACCTGGCTAGCAACGCATTGTGATAACTTGGTTTGCAGATGCCGTTGAACAAATCTGTGTCATTAAGTACTTAAGCATGTTACTGATTACACAGTTATTCCATCTATTTCTTGCTTTTCCCATGTAACAGCCTTAAGAGGCACACAGGAAAGTATTAATCTTCCCATCATAGAGATGAGAAATCAACATCTTAGAATAATTAGGTGATTTGTTCACAGTCATGGAGCTGGTCTATGGCAGACCTGAGCTAGTACCAAGGCTTTCTCACTCTTGGTTGTGTACTTCTTTCACCCTATCGAATTGTTATCATCTTTACAACAACCATCATTGCCTCCACCAACACCAACACTATCATCATCATTATCATCACGTATCTTTTTCTGACTACAGTAACTTTTCCAAGACCAGCAGATCTTGATATATATTATCTCTCTCTCATAGTACTGTTACCTCAAACTTTCTTATTGCTTGCGTAGCAAATTTAGCTAGAAGGCAGCGGGAAAGATGACCACACCTAACTATATTTTAGGGACCCCATCCTACCATTAACTGCTCGACAGTAGTCAACAGTAGGGTTCACATTTAATGTGTCCCCAAAACATACTTCCTAAAACATCTGAAGAAATGACTGACACTTTTTGATCCCAAGTACAACAGTGAAAATTTTGATAGTAAAATTAACAACTCCAAATAATTGATCTTAAACGAGTATAGCTCTGCTTTTGGTGTTTCTTCAAGGAGTTCCACCACTCACTCACTGCTCACTCCTTGGTCCTATCTACACTTCTGTGCAGCTTCCTGACCACTAAGCTTGCCTAGTTTCTATGCATACCTTTGGGGTCTCTGCCTGTCATTTTACAACTAACTAATTAGGGCTTCCCAGGTGGTGCTAGTGGTAAAAACCTGACTGCCAATTTAGGAGACCTACATAAGAGTCACGAGTTTGATCCCTGGGTGGGGAAGATCCCCTGGAGGAGGGCATGGCAACCCACTCCAGTATTCTTGCCTGGAGAATCCCCGTGGACAGAGGAGCCTGGCAGGCTATAGTTCATAGGGTTGCACAGAGTCAAACATGACTGAAGTGACTTAGCATGCATGCATGCAATTAGTACTCATGGAAAGGGGCTAGAATAAAAGGTTTTACCACCCAAATCAGGGCCTGTACTTTCCTCCTCAAATCAGGATTACTTTTAAAGGACAGAACCCTTTCACTTTTATCATTTCCCCCATTAGTGACTCCAGTGACAGGGAAATGTACAGGGGTAGAAAGAAGCTTGTGTATCCTTAATACCAGCATTATCTGCTGAAAGATAGCCTGGATCCATACAGTAGATTAAAGTAGGGAGGAGGGGATTGGCCAAAAGACACAAACTTCCAGTTATATGATAAATATGTTCTAGGGATGTATAGCATGTTTGAAAGTGGCTAAGAGAGAAGATCTTAAATGTACATACTGCTGTATTTAAAATGGATAACCAACAAAGACCCATTGTATAGCACATGTTATATGGCAGCCTGGATGGGAGGGGTTTTGAGAGAGAATGAATACATTTTTATGTGCTGAATCCCTTTTCTGTTCACCTGAAAGTGTTAAAACATTGTTAATTGGCTATACCCCAATACAAAATAAAAAGTGCAGGAGAAAAAGTGAAGTTCTCAAGGGAAAAATATTTTTGACTATGTGAAGTGATGGATATTTACTAAACTTATTGTAGTAATTTTTTCACAATATATACATATATCAAATCAATATGTTGTGTATCTCCAACTTGTGCAATGTTGTATATGAATTATGTATAACACTTAGTAACACTGGAAAAAAAACAGATTACATGGAAAGTAATCTGGCAGAAAAAAGGCAGAAATACATAGAAAGTATCCATTGACTTAATCAAATAAATCTCCCTCCCTTCCTTCAGTCCTATTTTCCTTCCCTCCCTCCTCTCAGTACATATTACTGAGCATTTGTTCTGAGCATGCTACTGCTGCTGCTGCTAAGTCACTTCAGTCATATTCGACTATGTGCAACCCCAAAGATGGCAGACCACCAGCCTCCCCCATCCCTGGGATTCTCCAGGCAAGAACACTGGAGTGGGTTGCCATTTCCTTCTCCCATGCATGAAAGTGAAAAGTGAAAGTGAAGTCGCTCAGTCATGCCCGACTCTCAGCCACCCCATGGACTGCAGCCTACCAGACTCCTCTGTCCATGGGATTTTCCAGGCAAGAGTACTGGAGTGGAATGCCATTGCCTTCTGAGTATAGCCAAGTATAAAAATGATAGACAGCTAGCAACCTATTGGGCTTCCCGGGTGGCTCAGAGGTTAAAGCGTCTGCCTGCAATGCGGGAGACCTGGGTTCGATCCCTGGATCAGGAAGATGCCCTGGAGAAGGAAATGGCAACCCGCTCCAGTATTCTTGCCTGGAGAATCTCATGGATGGAGAAGCCTGGTAGGCTACAGTCCACGGGGTCGCAAAGAGTCGGACACGACTGACTGACTTCACTTCACTTCAGCAACCTTTTGGAAGACATACACACTGGGATAGGATCTGGGTGTAGGAAAGAAAGACTTTGTTATTAAATGAGTTTGGAGATGGTAAGTTAATGGGCATTCTAAACTCAAATACTTTCAGAGGCCAGGCTGGTCATATGAGTGTAGTGTAGTTTGAAGACAGTAGGATGAGGTGGCATCTACATGCCTCCAGTTTGTACTTTTAAGTTAAAAACAAAAAGTGCCCATGACTGGAAGAAACACAAGCTGGAATCAAGATTGCCAGGAGAAATATCAATAACCTCAGATATGCAGATGACACCACCCTTATGGCAGAAAGTGAAGAGGAGCTAAAAAGCCTCTTGATGAAAGTAAAAGAGGAGAGTGAAAAAGTTGGCTTAAAGCTCAACATGCAGAAAACCAAGATCATGGCATCCGGTCCCATCACTTCATGGGAAATAGATGGGGAAACCATGGAAACAGTGTCAGACTTTATATTTTTGGGCTCCAAAATCACTGCAGATGGTGACTGCAGCCATGAAATTAGAAGATGCTTAGTCCTTGGAAGAAAAGTTATGACCAACCTAGATAGTATATTGAAAAGCAGAGACATTACTTTGCCGACTAAGGTCCATCTAGTCAAGGCTATGGTTTTTCCTGTGGTTATGTATGGGTGTGAGAGTTGGACTGTGAAGAAGGCTGAGCACTGAAGAATTGATGCTTTTGAAGTGTGGTGTTGGAGAAGACTCTTGAGAGTCCCTTGGACTGCAAGGAGATCCAACCAATCCATCCTGAAGGAGATCAACCCTGGGATTTCTTTGGAAGGAATGATGCTGAAGCTGAAACTCCAGTACTTTGGCCACCTCATGTGAAGAGTTGACTCACTGGAAAAGACTCTGATGCTGGGAGGGATTGGGGGCAGGAGGAGAAGGGGACGACCGAGGATGAGATAGCTGGATGGCATCACGGACTCGATGGACGCGAGTCTGAGTGAACTCCGGGAGACGGCGATGAACAGGGAGGCCTGGCATGCTGCGATTCATTTGGTCACAAAGAGTCGGACACGACTGAGCGGCTGAACTAAACTGAGGGCATTAATATCCCAAGACAACGATTTTTAGAAATACTGTTCTAAAGAGTGTGGAGTCATTGAAGGATTGTGAACTGGATATGATATCATTAAACTCATGTTTTGAGGGAGATTGAGAAGAAGGCAGAAGTGTTAGTATGAATTAAATATAGGGAGACAATATATACCAGTTAGTGTCAGACAGTCCTGGTTATCCACTGCAGTTATGAATGGTGTTCCCGTTTACTCTCACAGGTTTTGTGATTTGGACCATAAAGATCACTGTAATCAGTGGCCTGTATTAGCCATCTCTTTGGTGAGTAGAGCCCCAATTCACAAGGACTCCAACAGTCTCCTGTGAACATTTAAGAGGACTTTCTTAGTAGAAGGTCCTCTACCCCAGCTGTGGCATATCATAGTTTAGGTGTGGAGAGAGACATTCAAGAGAACAACATAAGCTGACATTTCCAAGGTGCTTTGTTGCTGAAGTGATGGTGGTAAGATCGACAAGTTTAGATGTTGGAATATGATGGTGTAATCATAGTATAACATAGGGAAGGACATTTATCCAACAGGGAATATTGATTTTCTCAGGGGAATGGAACTGAATGGAGGAAAAGGGAAGGCTATGATTTTTTAATTATTTATATACTTCTGTGCTGTGCTGAATCACTCAGTCATATCTAACTCTGACCCAGTGGACTGTAGCCCACCAGGCTCCTCTGTCCATGGGCATTCTCTAGGTAAGAATACTAGAGTGAGTTGCCATACCCTCCTCCAGGGGGTCTTCCCAACCCAGGGATTGAACCCAGGTCTCCCACGTTGCAGGCAGATTCTTTACTGTCTGAGCTTCCTGGGAATCCCAAGAATACTGGAGTGAGTCACCTATCCCTTCTCTAGGGGATCTTCCTGACCCAGGAATTGAACTGAGGTCTCCTGCATCGCAGGCAGATTCTTTACCAGCTGAGTCATCAGGAGCATTGGTTGAATTATATAAGTATCACATTGGTAAAATTTTAATAAAATTATAAACAGTAAGAAGAAGGCTCGGTTGGTTCCATATTGTGTGATATACTAGTAAATTTGTACATATGTCAGTATTTGAACAGATTCAGATCATCTTTTCTTCTTCTGATCTTATCTTCTTTGTGAAGATCTTATATTCTTCACTTAAGATTTTGTGCACATTCTGTTGCATGTACTTAATCTTTAGTTCTTAAGGACTAAGATACTGGATTACTATATCAACAATTATGTAACAAAAATAGTAATGGTTACCAATACCATTTGTGAAATTCTATATCAGATAACATCTCTATACCTATAGTTTGCAAGGTGAATGTTATAACAATTATAACATTATGTGTTATAATTGTGTAAAATTTTACACAGTGAGGAAATGGCTTCATAAAGGCTCAGTGACTGATCCAAGGCTACACAGTTTATAAGTATCAAGCTGGAATTCCCATCGAAGTATGGTGGTATCAAAGTCCATGCAATTATAAATAAACAGTGGAAGGCATATACAGCAAGATTTGATTTAAAACTTTCAGACATGGGGCATAGGTACAGCTATTAATCATTTCAACAGGTTACGCTTGAGAATATCAAAACTAGTTTCGAAGCTTCTCTTTCAACGCTATTCTCTAAAATGACCTGCAACTTCTGTGTAAGGTGGATAGGTGGTAGACTATATCTGACAGTGTTTAGTCATTGTCATAGCAAAAAGAATCTTTTAATGAAATAATTGTATCAGGACTGGATGCAAGTTTGTATTTTTTTTTCTTGTTTATTGATATCACAAAGTACTTGGCTATTAAATAATTCTCAGTCCAGTTTTATAAGGATAATGTTGATAACATTAGGGCACACTCTCAGAGGTGGCCCTCTGTTTCAATCTTTTATCGAATGTGAAAGTATATCGTTCACAGAGTTATCATTATAGACCACTGGTGGTTTTACATGACTATGAAAAAACCAGTGACTTCTATTCCTGGTTTGTCTACCTGAATGTCCTTGGGAAAGTCATTTATATTTTTGAACCTCATTTCCATCTCATGAAGGAACTATAGTCATTCAAAAATTTCCTCTCTTCCAAGCATTTCTGGGGGTTCCCAGGGGGAGTCTTATTTGCTTGTGAATCAGTCTGTAACACAGTTTACTCTGTATGCTTTTTTGGTGAACACTAAGGCTGGATGTCTATGCTACTGTTGGCCTTCTCAAAGCTTCTGTCCTGTTGCTAATATTTTTGTCCACCCAGAGCCCATGTTTCACCCTAGGTCAAGGCTCCTTGTTTGTCATAATGTAATAGTTTATGTGAATTGTGGTGACCCAAGGACGAAAGAGCAGATAAAACCAAGGAGGGTCTTGGAATGCAGGAATGGAGAAGCCAGACCCTTATTGTCCTTCCCTCCCCCATGTTGTAACTGTTAATGGAACAGTATAACTTGTTTCTCCTCCTACCCCATATGGAGAAGGTATTTGCCCTACTCTTCCCCCACACAGTATACACGGCTCATCCAATCAGCAAATGATCCACAAGACCCCTATCCCACTCCTTGTACCCTGGGTATAAAAGTGTTCAATGTCGGTTCTCCCTTGAGCTGGCCCCTGTTCTAACAGTGTCTCCCACTCTAATAAGCTTTATTTCCCTCTCATTCTGTCTCATGTCTGGAAATTCTTTTCCAGCCCGCACCCAGACCACGACAAGAATGGTTCCCCTAGAGCTGTGAGGTGCATAACCATGCATGCGTGTGTGACAAAGCCCTAGTTAAGCTTAACCTAATATTTTGCTAAACATGCCCAGACATGTCTGCATTTTCAGTTGGACAGCCGAAATAATGAATGTCTTCTACATGTACAAACATACATTATTGTTACTATTATAAATATTAATTAGTGATAGTTTGGAATGACCTTTATCAAGGAACATAGTTCTTCCTGGTTGAGGAGAAATCCTTCATTATATGTGGCTTAAGTGGATTCTGTCACATGCTTTACGTGGTAGGTGGCTAAGGATCTTTCACTGCCCCTTAATAACCTTGTAGTCTATGATTGTAGAATTACATATGAATCTACATGTTTAACCCAAGAAGGATGTGGACCTAAAAAGCCATCTCTACAAAAACAGCACTGCAGTTCCATTTTAAGTTTTTTGACACTGAGAAAGTTTAAGTTCAATGACAAAAATTAGAAGAGAGCACAAAAGAAGCATAAAAATTTTTTTAGGCTTTACGTATATGTGTATAATCATATACACATATACAAAGATTAACCCTAGAGTCTGTTCTAAAGAACTAAAATTATTGCTGCTTTTAAAATTAAGAACAAAAAACCCCCCACAAATGTGAAAACTTTAAAATTAAATTCCAACATTTTCAAGCAAATGCTGCCTGGGAGATCACACAAAACATCCAAAGCCTAAATTGAATGTATGTTGGCAAGAGCATCTTAACATCTCTCTAAATAACTAGCTAATACAGTCAGTATTTTGCACCTCATTGAGGCCTGGCACTTATTTGCAAAATGTTCCAGTCAATGTCAACTAAAAAGAATGCAGAGTTTTAATCCTTTGGGGGGAGTTGAGGAGGCTGGGAAGGAAGAGGAAAGCAGGAAAAAGGTTTCTCTTCTCCCAAAGAATGTTGCATTGCAAAGACTAGAATTCTCCAGGGGCTGCCAAGACTGCTGTCAGGTGTAATCTAGTCCTTCAGCAGTTCTTAGGAGAAAGGCAGAATCAACAAAGAAACAAAAAATTAAGCCTTCAAAAAAGAAATATAGAAGCATGCATCTTTAAGATCCTATCAACTGAAAAACGAAATGTGTATTAGTTGCTCGGTGCTGTCCAACTCTTTGCGACCCCATAGACAGTAGTCCACCAGGCTCTTCTGTGCATAGCATTCTCCAGGCAAGAATACTAGAGTGGGTTGCCATTCGCTTCTCCAGGGGATCCTCCCAACCCAGGGATTGAACCTGGGCAGATTGTTTTACCATCTGAGCCAGCAGGGAAGTCCAAGCTCCTATAATTTGCTGTAATTAAGCATTTAACTATCCTATTAAAGAAAGTCTTACAGAAAGTCAAATACAAAATGTGTAAAATATTGTAAACTGGTTTTTTTTTTTTTTTCTGTTATTCTTTTACCAGGCCTCTATTTATCTAACCAGAACAAAAGTTCATCAGTCATTCAGCCTTTCACTTAATGGTCTATTTATTTAAGAGCAAGACAAGTGATCACAAAACATATTAGCTGCACAGCTTAGCAGTCAAGCAATATATCATCTTTAGAGGGGAAGAGACAATACTGAAATTGTTATAATACAGGGCTTCCCAGTGGCTCAGCAATAAAGAATTCTTCTGCCAATGCAGGAGCCATGAGAGATGCAGGTTTGATCCCTGGGTCAGGAAGATCCCCTGGAGAAGGAAATGGCAACCCGTTTCCCATTCTTGCCTGGAAAATCTCATGGACAGAGGAGCCTACTAGGCTACATGGGGTCACAAGAGTCAGACACAACTGAGCGACTAAACAACAGAGAAAAAGAGCATCATGAAAGAAGAGCAAGGGTCTGTGAGCATCCGGAAGAAGGATACATAGGTGGAGATTGGGGTCTCATTTTTTGAACCCACCTACATTACAGGCATTATTCTTAGTGTTTTACACATTAAACCCTTTAATAACCCTATGTGTATAGGTATTTTCCCATTTTGTAGATGAAGAAATTGAGACTTACAGGTTAATGCATTTGATTATGTCCCCACAGTAGATGATAGGACTGAGATTAAAACCCTCAGGTACCTCTGACTGATTTCTGGCAGGAAGGCTTCAGGAAATACTTCACGGGGATAGGGACATCTGCACAGATTCTTGAAGTTTATGTGGATTTGAACAGTAGGAACTGTGAGAAATTCTTATTTCTTGAAGAATAAATTTTATGGGTCTAGGAGTTAAAAGTTTGGTTAACACCCAAGATAGGATGAGAATTTTGGTATCAATTGAGTTGATATCAGTAGCTAGTTTGTAAGTTGAAAGCTTGGTAAAAGTGGGGAAATCATTAGAAAAAACAACACATGTAACCTTTTAAACATAATATATACAGGCATACATTTATTTGCCAACCTTTTCCTGAAGAACAGATCATTTTCTTGGAGTAGGAGTCTGCTGATTGTAAATCTTGCCCAAAACACACCATTTTATGCTTGAATTGATATAAACCAATTTGGTTTATTTAACATGGAGCAAAACTGGGAGACACTTGACAGCAATCTGAGTGTGGTATCTTTCTATATTTTTATTATTTATTTTCTCAATCTATTATAGCTGTCAGTCAGTTCAGTTCAGTCGCTCAGTTGTGTTCGACTCTTTGTGACCCCATGGATAGCTGTATCACCTATTTTTAACTTGACTTCATTCTTTTATTGGCTTGGTGTTTTTTAATCAAGCATATAACTCATTTTTCATAGAAACAATTTAATTCCTGTACTCATAGTTTATCATTATTTGTGTTTTCTCGTAATTGCAAGAACAAGTAATACTGGCATAAATAGGTTTGGACAAGCATATAGCTAATTGGTGGGAGAAGGGCACAGATGTACTGTATTACTTGCTAGCCCAGAGTGTTTAATCATCAATGTTTCACAGAGACCAGATTTTACAGGGAATGGAGACTGTTGATCTGATGAGTCAATTAAATGGAAATGTTTTAAGAGAACTACTGTTGCAATAGAAAAGTAGGAGATAACATCTACCAGGGTAGATCTTCTAGGGCTTTGAATGCCAGATAAGTAGTTTAGTCATCATTGATTAGCCATTGTTGTCATTTCCATGATGCTGGGATTGCTGTGCTCAGAGCCATGGACAGGGAAGATTAATTTAGATACTGCCTAGAGAGATTTGGTAGAGAAAATTGTGAGAGGAAATAGTACAGTGGGAAGTGTGAAAGGAAAAAAGGGGATGGATGTGAAAGATTGTGGGTGTAAGATAAGTAGGATGTGACAGTGGATCAGATGTGAGTGTCATATTCAGTGTGCTTTTCTCATTAAAATGAGTACATAGGGATTTGCCACCCTGTGTGACACAGAACGCAGGGGACTTCACTGGTGCTTTTGACTTTCTGTCCCATTTAGATTTAGTTGTTGTGCAGACCATCCAAGTGGTTGCAGTGGTATCTATTGCAGCAACCCTTTACCCATCACTGTGTTTACAGCCTCTCCTGTATTTAGCATCATTGTGTATTATTTTCTGGTTGTTACTGTATATAACCTATTGTGTTTAAAACGAAGATGTACTTTATATTTTTGCATTTCTAAAATTAGAATGCCTCTTAAAATGTCAATGCATCTTGACATACATGATAACATGTCAAAATTTAATGAGGTGCCTGTTTTTCCTTTCTTAGCAGTTCAGAAAATGGCTGTGTTTTATAACCAATAGCATTTCACCTGCTCAACCAGGTTACAAATTCCAGGGATGATTCTCTGGCTCTTTTCCTTCTGCCTTCTTTATAATGCCTTGCACAGTGCCAGGTATGAAGAAGACCTTTAGTAAATGCTTGTTAACTTATTGTTAACTCAAGTTAGAATCATGGTAGCTAGGTTCATAAATAAGGCATGGTATAACGACTTAGCAACTATGGTATTCTGAACTTAAAGGAAACTTCCAAAATCTATTAAGGAAACTAATAAATGTGCATGGATATCAAGGTGTCAGCAAGAATTAACTCTGTTGGATTTATATTAAATTTTTTTCTATTGTTGATTAGCTCTCATGATACCAAAGGAATTTTTGAAAGGGGTTACTTAATTTTCCTTCTGTTTATATTCTTATATATAAATATATCAATTATTGAACAAGAAAAAGTGAAGAGACAAGGAAACATTCAGATAATAAAACCATCTAGACTCTACAAAATATAAGTGAAGTTGGCTGTTTCAAAGGTTGTCTTAATCAAAAAGCCTGAAAGAAAAGGAGCCAGATGTCTGAAAATACAGAGATTAAAAATCACAGTGGCATTTGAACAAAGGCAACAGGCTAGTTAAGTATCATTTTAAGGAAGATGATCAAAATAAGCTTGGATTATCTAGTAATTTCTTCAGCTTTTCAATCAGAATATAGAAATTATTTTCCTTAGAAAAGGTACTGGGTGATAGAAATAGACTTGAATTATTTGTTGATATAGAGAATACGCTGGTGGAGGTGATGGAATACCAGTTGAGCTCTTTCAAATCCTGAAAGATGAAACTGTTCAAGTGCTGCACTCAGCATGCCAGCAAATTTGGAACACTCAGCAGTGGCCACAGGATTGGAAAAGGTCAGATTTCATTCCAATCCCAAAGAAAGGCAATGCCAAAGAATGCTCAAACTACTGCACAATTTCACTCCTCTCACATAATAGTAAAGTAATGCTGCAAATTCTCCAAGCCAGGCTTCAGCAGTACGTGAACCATGAACTTCCAGATGTTCAAGCTGGTTTTAGAAAAGGCAGAGGAACCAGAGATCAAATGCCAACATCTGCTGGATCATGGAAAAAGCAAGAGAGTTCCAGAAAAACATCTATTTCTGCTTTATTGACTATGCCAAAGTCTTTGACTGTGTGGATCACAATAAACTGTGGAAAATTCTGAAAGAGTTGGGAATACCAGACCACCTGACCTGCCTCTTGAGAAACCTGTATACATGTCAGGAAGCAACAATTAGAACTGGACATGGAACAACAGACTGGTTCCAAATAGGAAAAGGAGTACGTCAAGGCTACATATTGTCACTGTGCTTATTTAACATATGCAGAGTACATCATGAGAAACGCTGGGCTGGAGGAAGCACAAGCTGGAATCAAGATTGCCAGGAGAAATATCAATAAGCTCAGATATGCAGATGACACCACCCTTATGGCAGAAAGTGAAGAAGAACTAAAGAGCCTCTTGATGAAGTTGAAAGAGGAGAGTGAAAAAGTTGGTTTAAAGCTCAACATTCAGAAAAGCAAGATCATGGCATCTGGTCCCATCACTTCATGGAAAATAGATGGGGAAACAGTGGCTGATTCACTGCAGATGGTGACTGCAGCCATGAAATTAAAAGACACAGTCCTTGGAAGAAAAGTTATGACCAACCTAGGCAGCATATTAAAAAACAGAGACATTACTTTGCCAACAAAAGTCAATCTAGTCAATGCTATGGTTTTTCCAGTAGTCATGTATTGATGTGAGAGTTGGACTGTAAAGAAAGTTGAGCACCGAAGAATTTATGCTTTTGAACTGTAGTGTTGGAGAAGACTCTTGAAAGTCCCTTGGACTGCAAGGAGATCCAACCAGTCCATCCTAAAGGAGATCAATCCTGGGTGTTCTTTGGAAGGACTGATGTTGAAGCTGAAACTCCAGTACTTTGGCCACCTGATGCAAAGAGCTGACTCATTGGAAAAGACCCTGATGCTGGGAAAGATTGAGGGCAAGAGGAGAAGGGGATGACAGAGGATGAGATGGCTGGATGGCATCACCGACTCGATGGACATGGGTTTGGGTAAACTCCGGGAGTTGGTGATGGAGAGGGAGGCCTGGCATGCTGCGATTCATGGGGTCGCAAAGAATCGGACACGACTGAGCGACTGAACTGAACTAAACTGAAGTAATAGAGAATATGTTTTGAGTGGAAAGATATTTGCATTATCTATAAATGGAAGGTACAAAATAAGGATTTAATACACTGTTTCTAGGTGGGAATAGGTTTTTGGAGTCTGAGGACAAAAATTAAGAGATTACAATAACTTGATGCTTCCCCTTGTATCACAGAACCTATACCATACTGGAAAAACAGCCTTCCTAGAAAGATCCATCCCTTGCAGGGAGTGAACACACCTTTTCCCATGAGTACAGTGTATACTAGCCCCATTAGGAAAATGATAGTAGAACCAAAATTGTAAAAAGAAAGTCATGAATAAGAAACTATCCAGTGAGGCCAGTGTGGTAATAATAATGATAAAAAAAAGAAGAAATTCTTTTTATTATTTATCCTGACAGCTTCACTTTGAATTGACTTTTCTAGGATTATTAAAGGTTAAATAACACTAAGAAATTAAAACATTGCCAATTCTTGGATCTTCCCTGGTGGTCCAGTGGCTGAAACTCTTGAGCTTCCAAGGCAGGTAGTCCTTGATCAGGAAACTAGATCCCACATGCTGCATCTAAGAGTTTGCGTGCCACAACTAAAGATCCTGAGTGCTGCAACTAAGATCTGGTGTAGCCAGATACATAAATATTAAAAAATACAGTCCCAATTCTTGACTATGTGTGTGAAGATATGTTTTATTGGCATATAATTAATAACAAATTTTGACTTCCATTATATCTTGAAATTGGAGAAGGAAATGGCAACCCACTCCAGTATTCTTGCATGGAGAATCCTATGAACAGAGGAGCCTGGTGGGCTATAGTCCATGGGGTTGCAAAGAGTCAGACACGACTAAGTGACTGAACTACCACATATACTGAAATGTTCCCCAAGCTTTTCTGCACAGTGGAATTACCTGGGGATCTTTAAAATATACTGTACTTGGCTCGCACCTCTAAACATTCTGATTTCATTGGCTTGGATTATGACCTGAGCAGCAGGTTTTTCAAAAACTTTGTAGACCATTCTAATGTGCAGCAATGTTTAGGAATCACTGTATTATCATGAAAACATGTTCTGCCTACTTTTTTGTTTTGTTGACATAACAACTCCTGCTATTCACTGTGTAGACTGAGAAACCTTTTGGGAATGAAACACATGTCCTTTCAAGAAAGGTTAATTTGTAGAGATGGGCACTTTTGCCTGAGAGAGTGATAATGCAGGGATAAAAGTGGAATACTCTGAGCATGGAAGGTTATGGGAAAGAGTTAAAGCGTCTTGATACATAGTGAAGAAAAGGGATGTTTCTTCCTTTCCCCTGAGCTTGGACTTTCATGAAGCCCTGTTAATTTGTTTATATTAATCTTCTATAGAATATATATCCATATTCAAATGTCAGTTTGAAATATATTAAAAAATAAGTTTTGATATTCACTATTCTGAATTATTTAAGCCTTGGGGAATAATCAGAGGTCTATTTTCTGAAAGGGAAAAACACTGTAGATTGTTGATCATGGCAATCACTACTCTAGGTAGATACATATTATATCTTTGTTGTCTTTAACTTCGATGATTCCCTGAACTAAAACTTGTTGTAATACCAGCCTTCATAATGGCCCTGACTATTCTTTGGCTAGTTCTGTGATAAAAAAGAGCAAGCCAGTAATTTCAAGATGTATTTCCTCCATGACTCTGCTTTTGTGACTTTATTGATCCCGACATTATCTGAACTCTTTCCCCCCTAGTTTTGGGATATCAGATGAGAAGGAATTATTTTGCTATCTCTCGAAGAATAACATCGATGAACTATTTTTGTCCAATGCAGCATAAATTGTTTTTGTCCACAGTGGATTCCACCCAGAGAAGGCAGACTCTGATTACTGGTTATTAAGCTTTTTTTCCCTGCCATATGTCTGAATGGAAACGTGGCAGATTTTCCTTTGGTTTTCAACAAAGTGTTTTCTCAAACCACAATGAAACGAGTTGATTGAAATGCCATAATAACAGTGGTGGTAGTAGATTGTTGGTACTTCTTGATAAAACAGAGAAATGGGGCTATTTGAAATCAGGGTAACTTTTGGGTGAAAGGAGAAGGCCTTGAAACTAAAGATCAAATTTGCAGTTAGTCTGATCCTAGCTAAATGAAGTGCTTGCTTGATTGGAATCTCTGCAGACAGGATATTAGTTGTCTATCTCCTGAGACATACAAGAATCACCTCAAAATGGAAAAGAAATGCCAGGGCAGCACGCGTGTTGGGTGATGTTTGTGTTGGCTGTACTTATGCAGGAAGAAAATGTCTTCTTTTTCCTGTTCAGTAGCAGTCTCAGTCCATTTGGGGTGATATTTAATGGGGCTGGTCATCAGCCCAGAAATGCATAAAGGAGAATGCATTAGCCACAATTTGTCTCGATAATGCTCTTTTTAGTCATTCCGTACAAGAGACTGATGTATTGTAAAGAAGATCGCCTTGCTAGGAGTGCTGATCACAATGGTCTCATTAGACTTCCTGAAGCACTGAAGTGGACTTTTTTTTTGATAGTGATGTGATGTAATTGTTTTATTCTCAAGTCTGAAGCCAAAAGAGTTACCTAAAATTAATGAGGGACTTTTGATAAGATAATACTAAAATCAAAGTCTTAGAGTCTTGGGCATCATACAAACAGACAAAAATTATAATATGTTATTTAACTGAGTCCCTGAAATTATGGACAAAGGTCATTGTTTTTACCTCAGTAAATTGGATTAACTATATTCCTTTTTTTTTTTCCCCCAAACACTTATTGGCCATTTATATTTTTCTTTTTGATTGTGGCTAAATATATGTCACACAAAATTTACTACTTTAACCATTTTCTTTTTACATTTTATTTTATTTAGTATTTTTTGGCCACACTGCATGGCTTCTGGGATTTTATTTTCCTGCCTGGGAATTTAAACTGGGCCCTTGGCATTTAGAGCCCAGAGTCCTAAACACTGGATGCCAGGGAATTCCCCACTTTAACCATTTTAAATGTTCAGTTCTGTGGTGTTAAGTACCTCACATTACTGTGCAACCATCCCCACCGTACATCTCCAGAACACTTTTATCATCCCAAACTGAACTCTGTGCCCATTAGGTAAGAACTTCCCATCCCCTCTCCCCTCAACCCTGGGAACCACTATTCTAATTTCTGTCTCTATGAATATGACTATTTAAGGTACCCCAGATAAATGGGATCATACAGTACTTGTCCCTTTTTATTATAAATTCTTTCTAAGCATCAGGTTTCAAAAAATTGTACCATAATCACCATTTAGACCAGGAAGAGATCAGTTATGCCAACCTACTTGCATGGATAAGGGAGCTAATGACTAGAACACGAGCCAATTTGCTCTGTTGACTTCTCACCCACAATATTTTATCTGGTTTCAGATATTCCATTAAAACACTATTTGTACCTATATTCACTTTCATGACATTTGTGCTAGGAAAATCTTTAATGTCTGTTGCCCACTGTTTCTCTACTGGTTCTTACGCTTTCTCTAAGTAAATTAACATTGAGTATAATGATGTTGAAAGGCTTCCCAGGTGGCACTAGTGGTAAAGAACCCTTCTGCCAGTGTAGGAGACATGAGTCACAGATTCGATCCCTTGGTTGGGAAGATTCCCTAGAGGAGGGCATGGCAACCCACTCCAGTATTCTTGCCTGGACAATCCCATGGACAGAGGAGCCTGATGGGCTACAATCCATAGGGTCACAAAGAATTGGACACGACTGAAGCAACTTAGCTACACACATGCATGCATTATGATGTTGAAGATAACTAATATTTATGTGTTCTTGCAATAATTTGACTAGCATAATGCTAAGTGTTAAATATGTATTGATCTCACTTAGTGTACGTAACATTTTATAAAGTAGGTACTCCAGTTGTCCCCATTTACAGGTAAAACTGAAGCATGAAAGGTGAGGTTGCCCCCACTAGGTTGTATGACTAGTAAGTGATAGAGCCAGGAGACTGAGTAACAAAATTTATCCACTTGATATTTAATGAATAAGACTCATTTGTTAGAATGAACTAGATTTTCATAATCTATTAAAATTAAGGAAAAAAAATTAAAGAAACCTTACATGAAATGTGTTTTCTACTTTTATCAATTATTTCGTTTTCATTGGTAATTCTGTTCCTTAATATGTAAAATGATTACCCATTTAACATGATCAAGGATAATATGCTAAATTGGTTAAATAATAGAGTTTACAGTAACATTCTCATGTATAAAATACTTTTAAAAAGAACTATATTTGATTCCCATCTGCATTTATTTATCTTTCAGTATTGTTACATATGTATATATTAGGCATTAAGGAAATTAGTGACAATGATACCTGTGAGAGACGAATAGCACCAAGTTAACCACCAGTCTGGGTAAAGCAATAATACTCTGATGATGCTTTTAACCTACAAGATTTAGAATTTTGCATTCCAAGTGCACATCCTCAGACAAATCTGGTTTACAATGTTGTATTAGTTTCAGGTGTACAGCAAAGTGATTCAGTTATACATATAAATATATCCATTCTTTTTCATATTCTTTTCCCATATAGGTTATTACAGAATATTGATTAGAATTTCCTGTGCTTTACAGTAGGGCCTTGTTGATTATCTATTATATATACATTAGTGTGTATATATTAATTCCAAACCCCTAATTTACAACACACCTGCCTGACCACCTTTCCCATTTGGCAACCATAAATTTGTTTCTGAAGACTGCAAGTCTGTTCCTGTTTGTAAATAAGTTCATTTATATCATTTTTTTAGGTTCCACCTGTAAGTGATACCATGTTTGTCCTTCTCTATCTGATTTACTTAGTATGATAATCTAAGTCTATCCATGTTGCTGCAAATAGTATTATTTCATTCTTTTATGGCTGAGTAATATTCCACTGTATATATGTACCACATCTTCTGTATCCATTTCTCTGTCACTGGGCATTTAGGTTGCTTCTAAGCGCTGCTATTGTAAATAGTGCTGCTGTGAACATTGGGGTGCATTCATATTTTCGAATAATGGTTTTCTCTGGATATATGCCCAGGATTGGGATTGCTGAATCATATGGTAGTTCTGTTTTTATTTTTCCTAAGGAACTTCCGTGATTTTCTATCTGCTTTATTTTGGTTCTGCTCTTGATTCACTCTCAGTAGAAGCCAAGTCTTCCTTCTGTGTCTCAGTCTTATGGTTCTCTCAATCCCATCCTACAGTGATAATAGGATGGATCAGCGGAATGCTTGGCCAGTCAGGAGAGTGTAACAACAATTCTCAGCCATGAAGTTGGCAGAGGAGGTTGTGGGTTAGTGACTGTCAATATCTTTCTGATAAGGAGTCAAATCTTCCATATTAAAGTGATCAGTAATTAGAATTGCACTAGTCACTTCTCTGATAGCTCAGCTCCGTATACAGCATCTCCAAATACTCATTATAGATGCACCCTTTGTAACAGGCAGTTGGAGTGGGTCCTGCTGCAGACAACAATGATATGTGAATTTGGATGAACAGTCTTTTAATCTCTGATGTTGGGCAGTATTTTTTCCTTACTCTAAAATTTGAATTAGAACTGGATAAGTCCAGGGCCAAAGGGGAGACATGTTATTCATGCCTAGGTTCTCCAGAAATTAGCCTAATGCCTGAAACAGCTCATCATTGGACAGAACTTTCAGAGTCTCAATTTCTATGCTTACTTTCATCTTATTACTCATTTTTATGTCACAAGGCTTTACTCCCATGCATGCCTCCATCTGCTACTTCACAATTTCTTTCTTTAAAATATTGTTGCCGATGATTATATTCCCCACTTAGTGATCATAATTTTAATATAATGTATATATTGTTTGTAATGTGTCATTTTCCTTTATATTGTTACATTGTAAACATGCTGTGTTAAAATATGTTAAATTGGTTTAAACAAGTTTCCTTTTTAGATGCCTCTAATTTAGCTCAGATTGGTCTAAATCCATGAAGAACCATATATTAAACACTCTTGGATAGCTTCTATGAAAAGAAACTTAATTTATGATGTTTAGTATTATACATTATACAGTTTCTTTATTTTTCACTCAGTTCATCATGCTGTGAAAATTCATGAATATTTAACTATTAAATGAAATGCAAAATTTTCATTATCATTTTATTGAAAACTTGACATCTTAAAATACCATACATACCATTAGTATTCTAATGCATTGTCACCTTATTGAAAAATGCTGCTAAAAAACAATACAGCCATTCAGAAAAAAAAAATTTTTGTCCGCCCAAGGCTATTAACTATAGTTCTACACATACATTAGTGACAAATAAGTGAAGCAGCCAATGCTCACAAAAGATGTCACTAAAATGCTAGGAAACAACTGTAACCATAGAAACCATCTCACACTGCAATCTGAACATCTTTTGTCAGTGTGTGACTAGAAATGAGATGCTTAAAATCATTAGACTATCAAAAAAATCTGAACATCTCTTCATTGAAATTTACATATTTAAATATTTTGAAACCTGCAAAAACTTCAACATGATACTTCTATAAAATATTGTTTCAGCTCCTAGCCCTCAGCTATCAGTTTAGATATAACAACAAAAATTATACATGAAGACTTACAATTTTTCCCCCTCTATCTTTAGGCTACATGTATTGTCTAAGGATCCTAAACAAACACCCTGGAGAACAGAGGTTAGCTCCGAGGGCTGTCTGCCTTCCTGCTCTAAATCTTCACAATGGTGCCATTCTTCACCTTTCCTTTCTCTTTTGAACAATCACTGGCTTAAATTGTACCTGTTCCAGCAAGACAGGTTTGCAGGTTTCATAAGCCTTCATGACAGTAAGTATAAAATTGTCTTAGATAATGAGATATTTAAATAAAGGATTTGACAAACCAGTGTAGGAGAGCGTGAGTTTGGATGAATGTGGAGCAGCCTTTGCAACCTTGGATATGGAACTGACTTTTTTCCCCTGTCTTCATCTTCTCAGAAACTCCTGAAAGGTCTGGTTATTTAGCTGAATACTCTGCATTTAAGGGGCAGTAGAAGCCATTTTCCTTGAAACCGCCATTTGAAACTAAAGGTTAAGAAGCTCCTTGAGCAGCCTAGATTACTGAGACTCTACTATTTCTAAATTACTCTTCCTACCCTCTTCAGTCCTCAGTCTCAAAACAATTATGAAATCCCCCCAAAGTGTGCTAGGCACTGTGGTAGGCACGTGAGACACATCAGTGAACAAAGTACTATTCATTGCCTCATGGAGCTTACCTTTTGGCAGGAAGCGACAGATAAGAAATAGAATAGAAGGAATAAATCAGATGTCTGTAATATGGTATTTTTGAGCACCTGTCAGGTACCAGGCACTGTTATAGGCCTTTGAGATCTAGAACTGGGTAAGATAAGCACGGCCCTTGCTCTCCATGAGCTTTCATTCTGGAGGAATCTGAAGGAAGTATTTAGTATCCATGAATGCATAGATAGGGTGCTTAATCTTTGTTGCTTTAGCACTGGGATCACTATCATGGTGGCCACTCCAGTCATCCATATTATAGAGAGTTAACAGGATATACATCAGAAAGTTGTACGGAATAATTCTCAGTGGTTGACTAGGTATCTAAAATATAGTGTTCAGTTGTCTGTTCCTTTCATCTCATTATACTTACTTTTTCTGATTTCCAAATGCTCTTCTCCATAGAAAATTAAAACCTTTTTCTTCATGAATAATTAGTTTCTATTTTCCCACTGCCAAGTAACGATATGTAATCCTTTTTTCATAAATGTTTATAAATCAAGCTTACCAGAGATTTAATAATAAATATGTAATATGTTAAATATATATTGATATGCATATATATTAATACCCACATTTATTTTGAATACTTAGTATTCAAAAATGTCACCGACATTCTCATACTTAAGCCTTAAAAGCGCTTGTTGAGGTAGATATTTCCAGGGGAGAAAAATCAAGAATTAGGATAGTACCGTTGTCCCTTGGGTTCCAGGACTCCCCTCAGATACCAAAATCCACAGATGCTCAAGCCTCGTGTATAAAATGTGAAGGACTCTCAGCTTCAACCAACTGGGGCAACTATGGAATCCTTGGATATGGAGGGTTGACCACATAGTAACAGGTCAAATGATACATAACTAGTGACTGGTATTGCTGGACTTGAACATGAGCTTGTCAGACTTAGAAGTCTGTGATATAACTATCATTTTTGAGTCACAGAGAGAGACTGAGGGAGATGGCCTGCACTTTGTCATAGTGGTCCTAGAGCTTCTTCTGCCCTCCTGTGGGTGGCTTCCTTCTACACACTGCATCACAGTGAGTTAGGGATCAGATCAAAAAACAAGAGTTTTTCCTGATTGCTTGATAATGACCTTCTATACACAAATGTTTGTGTGTGTGTGTTAGTCACTCAGTGATTTCTGACTCTTTGTGAGCCCATGGACTGTAGCTCCCCAGGCTCCTCTGTCCATGGAATTCTGCAGGCAAGAATACTGGAGTGGGCGCCATTCCCTTCTCAGGAGATCTTCCCAACCCTGGGATCACACCCAGGTCTTCCACATTGCAGGCAGATTCTTTACTGTCTGAGCCACAAGAGAAGCCCATCTTTAAGTGGTAAAGGACATTAAGGATAGCTAATTCTCCTTCATTTTATGAGCAAATAGGAATTTTTGAGGTGACATGAATTGCTTGATTATCTCATTAGCTAGTTAGCAGCAGAGCCAGGTCTGAATGTAGGAATTCTATCTCCCATGCATGTGTATGCACAAAAATGCAGATAGCCAGCACAAATGCTCACATAGGATGTGAGCTCTCTGTATATACTGAGACTTCTCAGTGTGCTTAAATTTAATTTCCTGCTTAAATTTTACTTCTGGAATAACAACCTTGTTTTTTCATAGGTTTTATTTAAGCTGCCAAGTGTAATGTCACAAGCAACCTTGATTCATGAGAGGGCACTGGAGGCGGAATAGAGAAATGACTGTGAGTCTCACTCATCAAGCCTGTCTCTCCCCACTCACTTAGTCCCTCCCACAGAACTCACACTGTTGTTACACTCTGTACCATTCCAGTCCCTGTGTTGAGAAACAGGACTGTGCAGATTTACCTAACAGTATGAATTCATTAGTGTTTTAGAATCTATGTATTGTAAATATATATGTGCCTGTGTGCATATATTCTGTATGGAAATATATAATGCATACATGCAGTAAGAAGGCCCACACATGCAGTCTCCTCTTTCCTTAAAAGTATTGTATAAGTATGGTACTAAAGAGTTATTATACCTTTTGAGATAGAAGACAATGCTACTGAGTTTTTAAAAAGATCTTTAATGATAAATGAGCAAATTAATAAAAATTAACTTAAAATGGAACAGCGGTTTACTCTTTTCCATGCAAAGAACAATTGTATTCCTCAATCACCAGAGTGATACAGAATCTAAAAGTGTAAGTGGTTTCTGTCCACACTGCAATATAATATTCAGCTGTTTGCTTTTCTTGCAGCACCCTGCTGCCCACCCACCTCTAACTTAGGGCAGGAAGCATGATTAATCATTAGTTTCCTCATTGTTGAACTGGTTTCTTCTCTGAGCCCTGTCCCCCCAGGCATGGGGAAGCCTTCTTTGGCAGACCACCCAGGTCTCCATAGGAAAGTGGTCAGTCTGAATGCAGGTGATTGATCTCCTGCTCAGGTTTCTATCAGAGCATTAACACTTTCCCTCCCAAGCATTTCCAAGCTCTAAAGTTTTTGAATGTTCCAGGAGAATTATTGCTACTGAGTCCAGAAGTTCTGGTTCTGATGAGAGAACACCACACCAGAAAAACACAAGGATAGGATCCAAATCAGGGCTGAAATTCCAGCAGGTACCTCTTAGGAAGCTGAGAAGTGATCTGTATTATGGAATTGAATTTATAGCTTTCTTAAGGGGCTTGGGGAAGACTCCTCCGATATCTCAATGGCTCCCTCCATTAGTTTTCCAATGATTAAAAGTTTTCGTTTACAGCTTTATTCCTTTTTACGTTTGCTGCCTGTAAAAATGTAAATACCCTTGGGAGAGTATGCACATCAAGCCTTATGAATAAAGTAAACCTTTGAATGAGAGAGCTGACCAGATTCATTCTAAGTACAGGTTTTGATAGAAGCTGGTGAAAAAGCTGAGAGGAGGGGATGGAGTAAGGGCAGGTGGAGATGCCAAAGACAGAAGGCAAAGAAGAAGGAAAGAAGGCTGGATTTGCTGAAAGCACTTAGTAAAGGCTAGGAAAATTTGAGGATTTTAGGGGAAAGAGGAGAGTGAGAGAGAAAGAGAACAAGCACCAGTGAAAAGGGAAAGGGAGGAGAGGAAGGAAAAAAAGGGAAGAAATGAATTTATCCATAGATGTGGGGTAACTTGGGGCTTCCCTGGTGGCTCAGAGGGTAAAGCGTCTGCCTGCAATGCAGGAGGCCCGGGTTCAATCCCTAGGTCAGGAAGATTCCCCTGGAGAAGGAAATGGCAACCCACTCCAGTATCCTTGCCTGGAAAATCCCATGGATAGAGAAGCTTGGTAGGCTACAGTCCATGGGGTTGCAAAGAGTCGGACATGACTGAACTACAGTCCATGGGGTCGCAAAGAGTCGGACACGACTGAGCGACTTCACTTTCACTTTCATAGATGTGGGGTAACTGAGGGCTTGAAATGGAACCTCTACGTATCCTGCTGTGTCATGTGAAGCTGTGTCATTGAAGTCGTGTCCCTTTTGACCTTCAGGTTTGCTTTTCCATAGTAAATATTGAAACAGTACTGCGAGATATACCAAGAGCTATCTCTAAGATGTGGTTCTAATGTCACCCATGAGAACTATTTCAAAAACTCTGGAAACAAAAATGGCCATATATCTTATTTTTCTTCAGTAAGCCCTTAATTTCTCTTTTGTTTCCACTCTGGGAAATTTACATAGCCTAGTCAAGTTGTCGTTACTTTGCCAACAAAGGTCCATCTAGTCAAAACTATAGTTTTTCCAGTAGTCATATATGGATGTGAGAGTTGGACTATAAAGAAAGCTGAGCACCGAAGAACTGATGCTTTTGAACTGTGATGTTGGAGAAGACTCTTTAAGAGTCCCTTGGACTGCAAGAAGATCCAAGTGGTCCATCCTAAAGGAAATCAGTTCTGAATATTCATTGGAAGGACTGATGCTAAAGATGAAACCCCAATATTTTGGCCACCTGTTGGGAAGAACTGACTCCTTGGAAAAGACTGTGATTCTGGGAAAGATAGATGGTAGGAGGAGAAGGGAATGACAGAGGATGACATGGTTGGATGGCATCACCAACTCGAAGGACATGAGTTTGAATAAGCTCCAGGAGTTGGTGATGGACAAGGAAACCTGACATTCTGCAGTCCATAGGGTTGCAAAGAGTTGGACATGACTGACTGACTGAACTGAACTGAGTCAAGTTGTAGGTCTTAATTACTTATCCAATGGGGATAAATCTGGAGTTTGGTTCCTATGGTGCTACATGCACAGTGTGGTTATTAACAAGTCCCACACAGACTGCAGTAGTGCTGATACCTATTAGCCAAGTCCTTTGAATAGCCCTTATGGTCTTTAAGGGGAGGATAGTCATCTTGAAAAAGAGGATACAAGGAAGATGGAGGGAGAACAGCCAAGGTTAGAATGCCCAGGATCATCTTGGATTATCTCAGTCATTGCTCTTAGAGCTCAGCTCTTTCAGTCACATACACAAGTGTCTCCCAAGGCACCCATAACCCCAGGCACACTGTACTAGAAACAATCTAGTCAGCACCCCCTGCCAAGGGCCTGCTATACTTGTCTGTCCATTATGTGAATCTGTCCTCAGTGTTTGGTCCTTAGCTGCCTTTCTTTCAAAACAAAGCTAACCACCTGGTTTCCCAGAAGGAATTCCTGTTCTGCCCACTTTCATCATTTCTGAAGGTATGTGTGGGGAGATGGAGCTGAGTTTTTTGGCTCAGAAGTGAATTGTCCTAATAAGGGTCATCGAAGAGACTTTTTAGCATCTCTTCTTACTACAGCTTAGGAAAAAACAAATTTCAGCAAATGACCCTTATCCTTCTACTTTGGGCTTCCTTGGTGGCCTCAGCGGTAAAGAACCCACTTGCAGGAGAATGGGTTTGATCCCTGGTCCAGGATGATCCCCTGGAGAAGGAAATGACAACCCACTCCAGCATTTTTGCCTGGAAAATCCCATGGACAGAAGAGCCAGGCGGGCTACAGTCCATGGAGTTGCAAAAAGTTGGACACAACGAAGCAACTGAACAACAACAATAATCCTTCTACTTTAGGTATCTCCATAGGTAATCTTTTCAGTATGACCTTGAAATCCCTCTGGTGGCATTTGAGTAGACATCAGATTTGAAGTGCTCCATGAACCAGAGCTTCTCAATTTTAGTGGCTCTTTATAAGAATGACTGATATTGTTTTTTCATTTGGAAGAGATTTGAAGATTTTTCTTTCTAGAGCTAGCAGGTAGACTGCAGAGTGATGCTAATTTCCTCTCCCATGTCGAACATCACTAATCAATCGTAGAACTCTTTCCTGATAAACCTCTGTTCAACCTTGAAATCCTTCCCAATGTAACAGTCCAGAAAGACACTCCCAATTGATCAGAGTTGATAAACAAGATGAAGCCTATTTGTCATCCAGATTCAGGCTAATCTCCTTTCTATATGAGAGAGAGAGAGAGAGAGAGAGAGAGAGAGAGAGAGAGAGAGAGAGAGAGAGAGAAGAAGGGAAGGGAGGGAGGGGTGAAGGAAAGAAAAGTAAGTGCCTTGCTAAGGTCATGTAAGTTTTTTCGTATCACTGAAAGGACAATTTGTGTTACGCCAGCCTTTAACATTTTCATTATTTAATGTTAATAGTTTTTTTGCTCCACAGACCTTGCATTGTAGAATAAAGTCTCCTTAGAAACAATCCTGTGAGATAAGTTGTGTCATTTACACTATAAAGGATCTGAACCCCATCAAAATGAGGGTCTCTGCAGCTGTTTAGTTTCTAAACAGTCTCTGTGTCCCTGAGAGCAGAGCTAATAATCCCACAGGCTCACTTACAAGATGAGATGGTGTGATTAGGTTGTAGTTCTTTAATATTTGTGAGTGCCTGAATGCTGAATGGACTCAACTTCAAAATTTCAGCTGTCTCTCTCAACAGAGAGTCTGAAAACAGGTAAAGTGTGTGTACTAATCTTTCAGTTATTTTGGAATTAATGGTCCACTTTAGCTGGGTCTGCATTATGCCACATCAACTCATAGAAAAATGAAAAATTAGGTCAATCACCTAGCTATTTTGATGCCCATGAAAAGTGTGTCCATTAATGTGTCCATTGTGAATTTAACACTTGGAAAGCCTAAACCTTGGAAAGCCATGATTTGTGTTATGTATAGAAAACAAATATCATTAAGATCTCTGATCCAATAATAATACATGACATTTAATGAGTAACTTTTAAATACTGGGCTCAATGCTAAGCACTAGCACTTTAGATATATTATCTTATTTAACTTTCACAGCACTATGAAGCAAATAGCATTTTCTTGTTTCAGAAATGAGGAACCAGACGCATGTTTATCTTTTTTATTTAAAAAATGGATTATATATTTAATAAATATATTATTCTATACTGTGATGAATGGTAAGCTGAAGGAATTTTCATCCATTGGATTATAGAAAAAGCAAGAGAGTTCCAGAAAAACATCTACTTCTGCTTTATTGACTACATCAAAGTCGTTGACTGTGTAGATCACAACAAACTCTGGAAAATTCTTCAAGAGGTGAGAATACCAGATCATCTGATCTACCTCCTGAGAAGTTTGTATGCAGATCAAGAAGCAGCAGTTAGAACTGGACATGAAATAACAGACCAGTTCCAAATCAGGAAAAGAGTATGTCAATATTGTCACCCTGCTTATTTAACTTATATGCAGAGTACATCATGAGAAATGCTGGGCTGGATGAAGCACAAGCTAGAATTGAGATTGCTGGGAGGAATATCAATAACCTCAGATATGCAGATGCATATCTGCATTCTTATGGCAGAAAGTGAAGAGGAACTAAAGAGCCTCTTGATGAAAGTGAAAGAGAGTGAAAAAGCTGGTTTAAAACTCAACATTCAAAAAACTAAGATGGCATCCAGTCCCATCACTTCATGGCAAATAGATGGGGAAACAATGGAAACAGTGAGAGACTTCATTTTGGGGGGCTCCAAAATCACTGCAGATAGTGACTGCAGCCATGAAATTGAAAGACATTTGCTCCCTGGATGAAAAGCTATGACCAACCTAGACAGCATATTAAAAAGCAGAGACATTACTTTGCCAACAAAGGTCCATCTAGTCAAAGCTATGGTTTTTCCAGTAGTCATGTATGGATGTGAGAGTTGAACTATAAGAAAGCTGAGTGCCGAAGAATTGAAGCTTTTGAATTGTGGTGTTGGAGAAGACTCTTGAGAGTCCCTTGGACTGCAAGGAGATCCAACTGGTCCATCCTAAAGGAAATCAGTCCTGAATATTGATTGGAAGGACTGATGCTGAAGCTGAAGCCTCAATACTTTGGCCACCTTTTGGGAGGAACTGACTCATTGGAAAAGACTGTGATGCTGGGAAAGATAGAAGGCAGGAGGAAAGGAGGACAACAGAGGAAGAGATGGTTGGATGGCATCACCAACCCGATGGACATGAGTTTGAACAAGCTCCAGGAGTTGTTGATGGACAGGGAAGCTTGGCGTACTGCAGTCCATGGGGTTGCGAAGAGTTGGACATGACTGAGTGACTGAACTGAGCTGACTGAAGGAGTTTCTATTAGAAAATTGATCAAATAATAGGACCTTAGTATACACTGCATTGCTTTGGTTTCTAAAATTCTTCACAGTAAAGAGTGGATTTAGAAAAACTGCCTGGAGATTGGAATGCTGAAGTCATTCAGGAGAATTGAGACCTTGATGGGATTAGGACTCCTAATCTTAAATCTTTTGTCTACTGTCACCCCATATGGTTTGAGGCCACAGTAACAGATTTAGACCCTGTTTGCGTTCATCCAGCTCCTACTTAGAAGAGCTGTGTCAGATTGGTGCCACAGAAGAGTACAGAAAGGAGCAATCTTGCCAAGAGCATCCATAAAAATGTCCATGATCCAGGAAAAGTCATACTCATTGCCAACCCTTCAACACTTTATTCCACACGAAATGACTAAGGTAAACAAGGAGGGAAACCCTGCGTGGAAACAAACCAAAAGTAGTCAGTCAATAAGTAATTTAAGAGGAGAAATGTCGGAAGGACATATGAAAGTACTAACATTTTGCCTTAGTGGTGATAGAGGAGGTAGTAGAATAGGTCAATGGTGGTTGTGTGTTTGAGTCTCAAATCATGTTAATATCTGTAGAGAAATTTCCTCACTTACCCCAACCTGTTGCCTCCTTGAGTCAGTTATGATAGTTGAGGTGCCTTTCAAAGTCTGGAGTTCAGATAAGAGCTGAGCGCCTCTCTCTTCCCAGCTATATTCTTTGGACATAGATCTACATGCTAAGTCTCTTTCTTGCTCAGGTCATGGGGCCAATGCTGTGAGTTGAGACCTGTCTTAGTGCATAAACAAGGCCATCATGACATTGAGATTGACTCCTAAGAAATATTTGGTCAAGAGAATTATGTGGCCAGGGGAAACAATGTTTGGCTAGGGGAAATGGAAAAATATGTTTGTTTCCTTTCCATTTTCCTTTTCAGATCAAATTCAACTCCCTAGCAGTCTGATAGATGCATGCCCACAGTATGGGCTCATTCAGAGTTTTGGAACATCTTGGCTTCCAGTTGCCTAGTATGGAAAAGCAAGGATCAAAATAGATCAGCATGATAAAAATACGATGCATGAAAACACAAATGTAGATTCAGCTGCTGATGACTATACTGAGGCAGGTTACCATCCCAAAAGTGAGAGGGCTGCTGACACCAGTATGTTCAGAGAATTATACCTCAGTGGCTAGTTTGTCTCAAGTACAATTGTGATTCATTTGCCAAGAGATTTAACCCTTGGATAATGGAAAGGAACAGACAGGAAGTACAAGTAAGTTACCAAATAAAAATGTTTCAAGTGTTTTTCACTTAGAAAGTAGCTCAGTGATCTATAAATTGACTGAACTTGGCTTGGTTTAACTTTGCCAAATATTGTCATCATCTTTGACTCACTGATGCTATACGAAGCTGCAGTTTTTCCATCATGTTCTTTTGGTGAAGATAAATGCTCATTTTTGGTACTCTTCCCTCAGCTCCTAGCCCTTTTTTCTACTCACTATTTTTCTAAGCATGAAGGTTCAGCCACTGGAGATTTCACTGACAGTTAAATGCAATCATGGTCTTTGGAGGATGGAAATAATTAAACTAGATTATATTCATATTTCATATCTTTTTATAACTTCATATACTTTAATACACCCACAGCGACAGGTAAAATTGAGTCAAGATTTCCATAAAGAGACATTTCACCTTGTGTCTAATTGAAAATGCAAAATAAGAAGTGAGTTTTAAAGATGAAACCACAGTGGAACGAAGATTCTGGCATATGAATGAGTTTGCTCCTCAGAAAAATTCATAAATGAACATATTTTTTAATATTATAAAATCTTTTTTTATTGTTGGGAGGGGGTAAGGGGATGGATATTTATTAGTTGCGTGAGCTTCTTGACTTACTTATCTGTGAAATAAGATGGGATAAAATTATTTCAATATCTCCTTTGCTTTTAAAATCCCACGATTTGGTCATAGAAATGATAGAAACATTCTATTTAAGACTTGAGCTGGAAGGGAGCAAAGTTTTCAGAAGGTACCCCAACTTTCTTTGTGATGTTCATTATTAATCTTGTTCTGGTATAGTGATTGGATTATTCACATCTATGAGGAACAGAATTGCTCTCCTCTGACAGAGCTTGAGAAGGTTCTTATTCTCTTTACTAGTTGCTTAAGCAGCACAGTACATGATGGGTGAGAGATTTTAGCTTTTTACATCACATGTTCATGTTTTTCTGCGGGCAACCCTGGTCACCTTAGTGTGTGTTCCTGAGCAGAGAGAGTGAGCCCCAGAGAGTTCAGAGAGCTCAGCCTAGAGCAAGGTGGCTCACAAAGAGCCTGTGTGCTGTAAAGAGACAGACTTGGACCTCTCAGCACCTTATTAAGAAGGTGACGAAAAGCCATCAATAACTTTTAGTGAGAGGAGAGATGGTGAGAAAGAAATGATCTGATTTGTATTTTGGAGAGAAAACCCTGGCATACAGTAGAGAACAAGTTGGTTTGGATAATCCACAATAAGTGGTGACCAGTTAAAATGCTATGACATAGCATTTCTCTATCAATTAGTGATATAGCACAGGAAACTCTGCTCAATATTATGTAACAATCTAAATGGGAAAATAATTTGAAAAAGAATAGATACACATATATGTATAACTGAATCACTTTACTGTACACCTGAAACTAACTCAATATTGTTAATCAACCATGTGCTGTGTGCTTAGTCACTCAGTCATGTCTGTCTCTTTGCAACCCCATGGACTGAAGCCTGCCAGACTCCTCTGTCCATGGGGATGCTCCAGGCAAGAATACTGAAGTGGGTTGCTATGTCCTCCTCCAGGGAGTCTTCCCAACCCAGAGACTGAACCCAGGTCTCTGGCATTGCAAGTGGATTTTTTACCCACTGAGCCATCAGGGAAGCCCTAATCAACCATCAGTTCAGTTCAATCGCTCAGCTGTGTCCGGNGAGACTTCATTTTGGGGGGCTCCAAAATCACTGCAGATAGTGACTGCAGCCATGAAATTGAAAGACATTTGCTCCCTGGATGAAAAGCTATGACCAACCTAGACAGCATATTAAAAAGCAGAGACATTACTTTGCCAACAAAGGTCCATCTAGTCAAAGCTATGGTTTTTCCAGTAGTCATGTATGGATGTGAGAGTTGAACTATAAGAAAGCTGAGTGCCGAAGAATTGAAGCTTTTGAATTGTGGTGTTGGAGAAGACTCTTGAGAGTCCCTTGGACTGCAAGGAGATCCAACTGGTCCATCCTAAAGGAAATCAGTCCTGAATATTGATTGGAAGGACTGATGCTGAAGCTGAAGCCTCAATACTTTGGCCACCTTTTGGGAGGAACTGACTCATTGGAAAAGACTGTGATGCTGGGAAAGATAGAAGGCAGGAGGAAAGGAGGACAACAGAGGAAGAGATGGTTGGATGGCATCACCAACCCGATGGACATGAGTTTGAACAAGCTCCAGGAGTTGTTGATGGACAGGGAAGCTTGGCGTACTGCAGTCCATGGGGTTGCGAAGAGTTGGACATGACTGAGTGACTGAACTGAGCTGACTGAAGGAGTTTCTATTAGAAAATTGATCAAATAATAGGACCTTAGTATACACTGCATTGCTTTGGTTTCTAAAATTCTTCACAGTAAAGAGTGGATTTAGAAAAACTGCCTGGAGATTGGAATGCTGAAGTCATTCAGGAGAATTGAGACCTTGATGGGATTAGGACTCCTAATCTTAAATCTTTTGTCTACTGTCACCCCATATGGTTTGAGGCCACAGTAACAGATTTAGACCCTGTTTGCGTTCATCCAGCTCCTACTTAGAAGAGCTGTGTCAGATTGGTGCCACAGAAGAGTACAGAAAGGAGCAATCTTGCCAAGAGCATCCATAAAAATGTCCATGATCCAGGAAAAGTCATACTCATTGCCAACCCTTCAACACTTTATTCCACACGAAATGACTAAGGTAAACAAGGAGGGAAACCCTGCGTGGAAACAAACCAAAAGTAGTCAGTCAATAAGTAATTTAAGAGGAGAAATGTCGGAAGGACATATGAAAGTACTAACATTTTGCCTTAGTGGTGATAGAGGAGGTAGTAGAATAGGTCAATGGTGGTTGTGTGTTTGAGTCTCAAATCATGTTAATATCTGTAGAGAAATTTCCTCACTTACCCCAACCTGTTGCCTCCTTGAGTCAGTTATGATAGTTGAGGTGCCTTTCAAAGTCTGGAGTTCAGATAAGAGCTGAGCGCCTCTCTCTTCCCAGCTATATTCTTTGGACATAGATCTACATGCTAAGTCTCTTTCTTGCTCAGGTCATGGGGCCAATGCTGTGAGTTGAGACCTGTCTTAGTGCATAAACAAGGCCATCATGACATTGAGATTGACTCCTAAGAAATATTTGGTCAAGAGAATTATGTGGCCAGGGGAAACAATGTTTGGCTAGGGGAAATGGAAAAATATGTTTGTTTCCTTTCCATTTTCCTTTTCAGATCAAATTCAACTCCCTAGCAGTCTGATAGATGCATGCCCACAGTATGGGCTCATTCAGAGTTTTGGAACATCTTGGCTTCCAGTTGCCTAGTATGGAAAAGCAAGGATCAAAATAGATCAGCATGATAAAAATACGATGCATGAAAACACAAATGTAGATTCAGCTGCTGATGACTATACTGAGGCAGGTTACCATCCCAAAAGTGAGAGGGCTGCTGACACCAGTATGTTCAGAGAATTATACCTCAGTGGCTAGTTTGTCTCAAGTACAATTGTGATTCATTTGCCAAGAGATTTAACCCTTGGATAATGGAAAGGAACAGACAGGAAGTACAAGTAAGTTACCAAATAAAAATGTTTCAAGTGTTTTTCACTTAGAAAGTAGCTCAGTGATCTATAAATTGACTGAACTTGGCTTGGTTTAACTTTGCCAAATATTGTCATCATCTTTGACTCACTGATGCTATACGAAGCTGCAGTTTTTCCATCATGTTCTTTTGGTGAAGATAAATGCTCATTTTTGGTACTCTTCCCTCAGCTCCTAGCCCTTTTTTCTACTCACTATTTTTCTAAGCATGAAGGTTCAGCCACTGGAGATTTCACTGACAGTTAAATGCAATCATGGTCTTTGGAGGATGGAAATAATTAAACTAGATTATATTCATATTTCATATCTTTTTATAACTTCATATACTTTAATACACCCACAGCGACAGGTAAAATTGAGTCAAGATTTCCATAAAGAGACATTTCACCTTGTGTCTAATTGAAAATGCAAAATAAGAAGTGAGTTTTAAAGATGAAACCACAGTGGAACGAAGATTCTGGCATATGAATGAGTTTGCTCCTCAGAAAAATTCATAAATGAACATATTTTTTAATATTATAAAATCTTTTTTTATTGTTGGGAGGGGGTAAGGGGATGGATATTTATTAGTTGCGTGAGCTTCTTGACTTACTTATCTGTGAAATAAGATGGGATAAAATTATTTCAATATCTCCTTTGCTTTTAAAATCCCACGATTTGGTCATAGAAATGATAGAAACATTCTATTTAAGACTTGAGCTGGAAGGGAGCAAAGTTTTCAGAAGGTACCCCAACTTTCTTTGTGATGTTCATTATTAATCTTGTTCTGGTATAGTGATTGGATTATTCACATCTATGAGGAACAGAATTGCTCTCCTCTGACAGAGCTTGAGAAGGTTCTTATTCTCTTTACTAGTTGCTTAAGCAGCACAGTACATGATGGGTGAGAGATTTTAGCTTTTTACATCACATGTTCATGTTTTTCTGCGGGCAACCCTGGTCACCTTAGTGTGTGTTCCTGAGCAGAGAGAGTGAGCCCCAGAGAGTTCAGAGAGCTCAGCCTAGAGCAAGGTGGCTCACAAAGAGCCTGTGTGCTGTAAAGAGACAGACTTGGACCTCTCAGCACCTTATTAAGAAGGTGACGAAAAGCCATCAATAACTTTTAGTGAGAGGAGAGATGGTGAGAAAGAAATGATCTGATTTGTATTTTGGAGAGAAAACCCTGGCATACAGTAGAGAACAAGTTGGTTTGGATAATCCACAATAAGTGGTGACCAGTTAAAATGCTATGACATAGCATTTCTCTATCAATTAGTGATATAGCACAGGAAACTCTGCTCAATATTATGTAACAATCTAAATGGGAAAATAATTTGAAAAAGAATAGATACACATATATGTATAACTGAATCACTTTACTGTACACCTGAAACTAACTCAATATTGTTAATCAACCATGTGCTGTGTGCTTAGTCACTCAGTCATGTCTGTCTCTTTGCAACCCCATGGACTGAAGCCTGCCAGACTCCTCTGTCCATGGGGATGCTCCAGGCAAGAATACTGAAGTGGGTTGCTATGTCCTCCTCCAGGGAGTCTTCCCAACCCAGAGACTGAACCCAGGTCTCTGGCATTGCAAGTGGATTTTTTACCCACTGAGCCATCAGGGAAGCCCTAATCAACCATCAGTTCAGTTCAATCGCTCAGCTGTGTCCGGCTCTTTGCGACCCCATGAATCACAGCCCGCCAGGCCTCCCTGTCCATCACCAACTCCCGGAGTTCACTCAGAACCACGTTCATCGAGTCCATGATGCCATCCAGCCATCTCATACTCCATCATCCCCTTCCCCTCCTGCCCCCAATCCCTCCCAGCAACAGAGTCTTTTCCAATGAGTCAACTCTTTGGATGAGGTGGCCAAAGTACTAGAGTTTCAGCTTCAGCATCATTCCCTCCAAAGAAATCCCAGGGCTGATCTCCTTCAAAATGAACTGGTTGGATCTCCTTGCAGTCCAAGGGACTCTGAAGAGTCTTCTCCAACATAGCAGTTCAAAAGTATCAATTCTTCGGCGCTCAGCTTTCTTCACAGTCCAACTTTCACATCCATACATGACCACTGGAAAAACCATAGCCTTGACTAGACGGACCTTTGTTGGCAAAATAATGTCTCTGCTTTTAAATACATCCCAATATAAAAAAAGAAGAAGAAGAAGATGCTATGAAAAAGGTCTAGGCAGAAGATGAAAAGGAGACTAAGGTGGGACCAGTGAAGATTGAGAGAGAGAAGGTGATGACTGCAATAATAATTTAGGGCATAGGACCACCAGTTTCTAGTTGTTTCATGCACATGGAAGGTCAAAGAAAAAGAGATGTCGAAGATGACTCTCAGGTTTCTGTCTTGGGAAACGAGGGAGAGGGTCAATATTTGGGTAGAGAAAATAATGGGCTCAGTTTTATGCATGGCAGATGAAAGTACAGCAGTAACAGTCAAAGGAGAGGAGTAGCGAGAGTAGAGGAAATGTTGACATTAGAGCAGAAGCAGAAAAAAAGAACCAGATGAAAGAAGGTGGAGGCCTTATTGGCAGGGTCACGGGCTTCACAATACTTCTGGGGGCTCTTTGCTGCCTTTAGCTTGCTCAGCTGATTCAACAATTACATCATACCTCAGGGAGCTTACAGTATAGGAGAGACCATTGGATGAGCTAGCATCATGCTTCTCCTGATGCTAACTAAGCATGATGCCTAACAAACGGTAAGCCACTTACGGTTGTTGTGCTTTGCTTAGTTGCTCATGGTGTCCGACTCTGTGACCTCATGGACTACAGTCCACAGCCCGCCAGGCTCCTCTGTCCATAGAGATTCTCTAGGCAAGAATACTGGAGTGGGTTTCCATGCCCTTCTCCAGGGGATTTTCCCACCCAGGGATCGAACCCAGGTCTCCCACATTGCAGGCAGATTCTGGACTGACTGAGCCACCAGGGAAGCCCGTTATGCTTGTTGAATAAATGGATAAATTAATTAGTGAAGTTCTATCATAAAAGCATATAAAACTTGATATAGGACTATTGAGAAAACGATGAACCATTTTTAAGAGGAAAGTAAAAGTTAGATAATGTTTAACAGAGAATGAGGGCAGGAAGAGAAGGGAGCAACAGAGGATAAGATGGTTAGATAGCAACCACTGAACTCAATGGGCATGAGTTTGAGCAAACTCCAGGAGATGGTGAAGGACAGGGAAGCCTGGCATGCTCCAGTCCATGGGTTCTCAACTCACAAAAAGTTGCACATGACTTACCGACTGAACAACATCAACAGAGAATGTGACATTTAATCTGGGTCTTGAAGCAGAAAGTAGCTGGGAAAAATTGAAGTAATGGGAACACATTTGTAAAGCCATGTTTTTATTAAAATGATTTTTTTGTTTTGAGCTCTTGAAGCAAGGATGTGTTTTTAAGATAGTGGTGTTGGGCTCTATTTTAGTATGGATTATCACATGGGAATTTTTTTTTCTTAAAAAACATGCACTCTTGAAACTATGCTTATATTTTATGGTTTGTAGGATTGTTATATTGTTACACTTTTATCATAAAGTAAATAGAAATGGTGTGCATAATTTCCCCTACTTAAATGAGACAGGAGAATAATTCCTTCAATTAGTGAGTGAATGGTGTAATGACCCTCTTATGTGAACAACAGCATCAATACTGATAAGTAAACCTTGATAATATCTGAAGAATAATAAGTCTGGACTAAATTAAGTTTTATAAACTATTGTTAATTTTTTTCAATAAACTATAGAGTTGAAGAGCCATAAATATGCATAATTTAAGCCTTCCTTCTTTCAGCTTTCCTATAGTCTAGAAACCTGTCCTAAGGTATCAACATTCTGATATCCTGTACAAATTCACTTATTTATTTCTCCTAACAAAACAAGAAAAACAAGATGTAATGACACTTATGTGAACAATGGCATCAATGCTGATGGGTAAACCTTGTGGTGTTGGAGAAAACTCTTGAGAGTCCCTTGGATTGCAAGGAGATCAAACCAGTCCATCCTAAAGGAAATCAATCCTGAATATTGATTGGAAGGACTGAAGCTGAAGCTGAAACTCCAGTACTTTGGCCTCCTGATGGGAAGAACTGACTCATTGGAAAAGACCCTGATGCTGAGAAAGATTGAAGGCAGGAGGAGAAGGGGATGACAGAGGATGAGATGGTTGGGTGGCATCACTGACTTGATGGACATGAGTTTGAGTAAGCTCTAGGAGATGGTGATGGACAGGGAAACCTGGCATACTGCAGTCCATGGGGTTGCAAAGAGTCGAACATAACTGAGTGACTGAACTGAACTGATTACTAGCATGCAACACAGCATGTAGCTCAAAAGAAAGCTTATTTCTTTGGGAATTCTATTGAACATTAATAATCAGAATCACAAATTTTGATTGCTGGTGCTTTTTGTTTTTTTTTTTTACTTGAGTAAATTCTCTTTTTCTAATCTGCAAGTTCCTGCGGAGCCAGAATATTCCTCATGATACGTAATATAATACTTTACACATAGAACATATTAAACACTATTTGATTAGTTAAAGAAGGGAACATATGTGTCACTCTTAATTTAGTCCACACTTATTTGTTTCAAACTAAGGTCTTCAAACATTATCAAGGTTTCAGTTCAGTTGCTCATTCATGTCTTAAATCATTCCCAGCATCACGGTTTTTACCAATAAGTCACTTCTTCGCGTCAGGTGGCCAGAGTATTGGAGTTTCAGCTTCAGCATCAGTCCTTCCAATCAATATTCAGGACTGATTTCCTTTAGGATGGACCAGTTGGATCTCCTTTCAGTCCAAGGGACTCTCAAGAGTCTTCTCCAACACCACAATTCAAAAGCTTCAATTCTATGGTGCTCAGCTTTCTTTATAGTCCAACTCTCACATCCATACATGACCATTGGAAAAACCATAGCTTTGACTAGATGGACATTTGTTGGCAAAGTAATGTCTCTGCTTTTTAATATGCTGTCTAGGTTGGTCATAGCGTTTCTTCCAAGGAGCAAATGTCTTTTAATTTCATGGCTGCAGTCACCATCTGCAGTGATTTTGGAGTCCCCAAAAATGAAGTCTCTCACTGTTTCCATTGTTTCCCCATCTATTTGCCATGAAGTGATGGGACTGTATGCCATGATCTTAGTTTTCTGAATGTTGAGTTTTAAGCAAACTTTTTCACTCTCCTCTTTCACTTTTATTGAGAGACTCTTTAGTTCTTCACTTTCTGCCATAAGGGTGGTGTCATCTGCATATCTGAGGTTATTGATATTTCTCCCAGCAATCTCGATTCCAGCTTGTGCTTCCTCCAGCCCAACATTTCTCATGATGTACCCAGCATATAAGTTAAATAAGCAGGGTGACAATATACAGCCTTGACATACTCCTTTCCTGATTTGGAACCAGTCTGTTATTCCATGTACAGTTCTAACTGTTGCTTCTTGACTTACATACAGATTTCTCAGGAGGCAGGTCAGATGGTCTGGCATTTCCATCTCTTGAAGAATTTTCCACAGTTTGTTGTGATCCACACAGTCAAAGGTTTTGGCATAGTCAATAAAGCCGGAGTAGATGTTTTTCTGGAACTCTCCTGCTTTTGTGATGATTGAACGGATGTTGGCAATTTTATCTCTGGTTCCTGTTCCATTTCTAAATCCAACTTGAACATCTGTAAGTTCACAGTTCACATACTGTTGATACCCGGCTTGGAGAATTTTGAGCATTACTTGGCTAGCGTGTGAGATGAGTGCAATTGTGTGGTAGTTTGAACATTCTTGGCATTGCCTTTCTTTGGGATTGGAATGAAAACTGACCTTTTCCAGTCCTGTGGGCACTGCTGACTTTTCCAAATTTGCTGGCATATTGAGTGTAGCACTTTATAGCATTATCTTTTAGGTTTTGAAATAGCTCAACTGGAATTCCATCATCTCCACTAGCTTTGTTCATAGTGATGCTTTCTAAGGCCCACTTGACTTCACATTCTAGGATGTCTTGCTCTAGGTGAGTGATCACACCATCGTGATTATCTGGGTCACAAAGATCTTTTTTGTATAGTTCTTCTGTGTGTTCTTGCCACCTCTTCTTAATATCTTCTGCTTCTGTTAGATCCACACTGTTTATGTCCTTTATTGTGCCCATCTTTGCATGAAATACTTCCTTGGTATCTCTAATTTTCTTGAAGAGTTCTTAAAATGGTGGAGTAGAAGGACGTGCACTCATCTTGTGGGAGAACTCCAAAATTACAACTCACTGCTGAACCATCAATAGGAGAATGTTGGATCCCACCAAAAAAAGATAACCCACATCCAAGGGCAAAGGAGAAGCCCCACCAAGATGTTAGGAAGTGTGAAATTGCGTTTAGAATCAAGCCCCATACCGGCCAGAGACATTCAGAGGGCTTAAACAAACCTGTGCACACCAGAACCCAGAGATCCCAAGAGACTGAGCCAGAACTCTGTTTGAGTGTCTCTTTCAGAGGTATGGGTCAGCAGTGGACTGCTGCAGAGGCAGGGGCTCTGGGTGCAATAGAACTGGATATGGCATAAACCCTCTTGGAGGTCACCATTAAACCCACCATAGAGCCAACAGAACTTACAGAGGCCTGGGGAAACAGACTCTTGGAGGGCACAAACAAAAGCTTGTGTGTACCAGGATCCAGGAGAAAGGAGCAGTGACCCCACAAGAGACTGACCCAGACTTGTCCCTGACTGTCCAGGAGCCTCTGCTGGAGGCATGTTTTGGCGGTGGCCAGCTGCAAGGTCAGGGGCACTGAGTGCAGCAGTGCATGCATGGGACCTTTTAAAGGAGGTCGCCATTATCTTCACCATAGTTTGGCCTCAGGTCAAACAACAGGGAGGGAACACAGCCCCACCCATCTACAGAAAATTGGATTAAAGATTTACTGAGCATGGCCCTGCCATCAGAACCAGACCCAGTTTCCCCCTCAGTCTCTCCCATCAGGAAGCTTCCATAAGCCTTTTATCCTTATCCATCAGAGGGCAGAAAGAATGAAAACCACAGTCACAGAAAAATAATCAATCTGATCACATGGACCACAACCTTGTCTAACTCAATGAAATTATGAGCCGTGCTGTGTAGGGCCACCCAAGATGGACAAGTCATGATAATAGTAAACACCTGATTATACCCAAGAGCCTAGTATGTATATCTGAGAAGTTTATGTTTTATTCACTTTATGATCCTGTGTCATGAGATACATTCTGATATATATATATTTTTCCCAGCAGTTGTTTTTATTAAAACTTTCAGAAAGCAAACAAAAGCCATACATTTATCAAGTACTTCTGTATCTGTCACCTTGCCAGTTTGTTGGAGCATTCCAAGATGAAAAAGACATAGCCCCTGGCCTCTAGGTGCTTTATTTGGGAATGAGAAGAGTAGGAGTAGGTTGGGAGTTTAGCTAAGTATTCATATGACTGCTTTAGGCAGAGTACATTAAGAATCACAGAGGAAGGAAATAAAAGTGCTGTGGGTGAAAGAAATAATCTCTCAAAACATCGGAACAATTGTAGTGAGAACCTTTGATGTATCAGTTACTATGGGAACTAAAAATGTAGAGGACATATGGGAAATAAAGAAGCAGAGATCTCAAAGCCTTCATAAAATTAAGCAATAAAATTGATATTCCTAAATATTTATTTGAGTGGATCATGTAAATCACTAATTTGTTTGTTATAAAGAATCATCTTATGCCTTGAAAGGCACAATGGAGTATCATGTTTGATAAGCCTTTCTTACCCCAATGCCTGAGCCCAGGACTCAGGGCAATTATTCCTCTCGTCTGAGACTCAAGTATTTCTCTGGGAGAAAATAGTTCAACTGTCCTCTCCTCTTTCAGGACCAGTGACAACTGCGAGTAGTACACCACAGCCTGTCATTTGTAGCACCTGCCACCTACCTTCAAGTGTATGCTGCTGCTGCTAAGTTACTTCAGTCGTGCCCGACTCTGTGCTACCCCAGAGACAGCAGCCCACCAGGTTCCCCTGTCCCTGGGATTCTCCAGGCAAGAACACTGAAGTGGGTTGCCATTTCCTTCTCCAATGCATGAAAGTGAAAAATGAAAGTGAAGTCGCTCAGTCGTGTCCGACTCTTTGCGACCCCGTGGACTGCAGCCTACCANACCAGGCTCCCCCATCCCTGGGATTCTCCAAGCAAGAACACTGGAGTGGGTTGCCATTTCCTTCTCCAATGCATGAAAGTGAAAAATGAAAGTGAAGTCGCTCAGTCGTGTCCGACTCTTAGCAACCCCATGGACTGCAGCCTACCAGGCTCCTCCATCCATAGGATTTTCCAGGCAAGAGTACTGGAGTGGGGTGCCATTGCCTTCTCCTATGCATATATCTAATATGTTTTAATTCTTTAAGTGTCAAAAGAAAGAAATATTAAAAAGCAAAAAAAGCAGTGATTTAAATCATCCTCTATTCTAAACACAGTCATGATAATCACACTAAACAATAGACATTATTAAATATTATTTTAAGAAAAGTTTTCCAAGTATAAATGAACAAATTCAACTTAACACCAAGCCATACTATACATCATGTTCACTCAAAATTTTTAAAAATGTAATTCTTCATTAAAAAAACCCCACACACCTTGTAAAACTTCCAAGAAAGCAACAGTATATTAACATTGCAGGGTAATTTTTGAACTGTTCCAAACTCTAATGTAATAATTGTCCTATTTCATTCAGCTGAGCATCATCTTATAATTTTCAACATAATTCAATTTCATAATACTAGTTCATAGATGTGTACAAATTTATCATGTGGCCAAATACTCTGGCATTCTCTTTTCATCTTGCGATAGATTTATGCCACAGAAAAGAAAAAAATTACAGAAAATAGTCACTTTTAACAGATGTTTTAGTCTGAAAAGACTAAAGTCAGCTTAGAATTAAAAATCAAAGCCTACTGGTTGAACTTAGGCATATTTCCATCTGTTATTAATGTTTGAGTTACATACTAAAGACGAGATTATTCATCAAGTCCCTTATGCAATATGTTAGTAAGTGGGATTTTGGTTAGGAATTTAATTGCATAAACTCTATCCATGGAAGCTTCCAATTCATTCAAAATAAGTCTTTACAGTGGCCTGAACTGTATTAAAACAGTTACCAGCACCAAAGAGAACTTCTTGATTTTATTATGAAACGCTTGTATGAAAAGCTGTGAACATAAAAGGGAGATCTCTGTCACCCCATTACAGTTAAATAGTAGTCCTTTCTTCTTTTTCTCCCTTTTCCTTTCTTTTTCCCCCTTTTCAAGCCACGCAGAGTTATGTGAGGTATTTTTTAATCATTATCGAGAAAATTGAGTTAACTTTAAAACAAAAATAAACAAAAGATGTAACATCTCAGGTTGTGTGTGTGTAAGATATCTCAGGTTAGACATAATAAATTCTTAGATTACAAAGATGAATAATTCTCAGTACTCGAAAATGTGATGAGAATTCTAGTGACCATTCTGAAAATATGCACAAAGCTTATACCCAAGTGATTAGGGTCATAAGCTGAGGCAGGCCTCCCCATTGTTGCCTCTACAGGGTTTTACTAATGGTCTGATAATGGGGAGGGGTGGTCAGCATGAAGGTTTCTCGTAATACTTTATAGTAGTGTGAGCACGACAGCCACTGATTAATTACTGCCCTGTTCCCAGCTCACCCATTAGATTACAAAGTGACCCTCACTGTCTCCACAATGGCCTCACAGTTACGGAACACTGTCGTAGAGAATTCTTTAAGATAACTTGTTAAAAATCTTTGGATTCTATTAAAAATTTCCAGTAAAACTTCCTGTCTTTCAGAAGATTAAAATGGAGATTGGAAAATATTCAAAAATTGGAAAAACAGGAGAGGGGGGATAATATAAATATTTTAACCTTTGATTTCATTGTAGACAGCATTAATAAATCAGATTGCTTAAAAATATTACCATAGTAATCTCCTTAAAGATATCAACACATATGAAGTTACATCTCTTTTTTCACTTGTATTCTTTTTTTAATCCCCTTTTGCCCCCACTCCCTTACTATTTATACATATAACAGTGTCTAAGATGTTTCAAAATACACTGAAATACTAAACACTGAGGCTAATGGTAAAAAAATCACTACACTTTAAATGAATATCTCAAAGTAGTGCACATTAATACGTGCTTCTATGGAAACAACTCTTTCTGGATGTCAGCTTAAGCTTCTCCATATGATTTTTCTCAAAGGCTTCCTTTTAAAACCATCACTATCATTTATTATCTTCTTGTTATATAGACTGTTACTTTTGTTTCATCACAAATCTCTGCCTGCTTATTAGCAGCCCTGCCACTACTATCAGATGACATTTGTTTTACTTAATGTATGTAGTTTTAGAAAAAAATTACAGAACTGCTATTACTGCATTATATGAAAAAATTCCAGTGTACATTTAGCTGACACTGCATCAGCTGCTATTTAAACTGAGCTTAGCTAATGGACTTTTAATGTCAGCAGGGTTATGTGCAGTTACTGGCTATTAGCAGAAATGGCTCCTTTCTATAAAAATCACTTTTCCTCAAGTGTGTTGTTTGAACATTCCTTTCCCTAATTTAGTGACTGTCACTGAATGCAAAACAAACTCAAAGACTGTGGAATCTGCTGTTATCTTTAAGACCCTCTTTTTAACCTTGCAATTCAGCATTAAACAGGCAATCTCTCATTAGCATTTAGACTTGCAAACGCAAAACTTTGTGGGACATTATTATTATTACTTTGCTGTTCTTAACAGAATATTACATATTTTTCTTATGAAAACACTATGTCATCCATGAATATATGATACGTAAGATAGAGAATATAGGAAACAATTCCCTGTGTGCTAGAATTTATTTGCATCTTTTAAAATCGTAGTTCAGAAATGCCAAGTGATGTGGAAACATATGGCAATAATTAACATATATTTACATATTGATGTGTCATGTAAATATATATTAACCTGCATTTAATATAATATTAAAAACAAGCAGGAAATCACATTATCCCTCTATGTATAATTAAATTTTTTATATTCTTTCAGTAGTAACAACTCTTTCCCCCTCAACTAATTTTATCTTTGTTCATTTAAATAAAGGTATCAATGGATATAATGGAGAAATCTAGAAATAAAAACACCTGTATAGCATCTGACGGAGTCCAGGAAAATTAAACATTCCGCCTGGAAACATAATTCCATTTTATTAAGAAGTTGAAACATATCACCAGTTGAAAAACAACACAACTGAGTGCCTTCAATCTGCCCAATCATAAGAGGTCACCTCAGGCAAAGTGCTTACCAGGCAAACATTGTCTCTGTTGAAGAGGGGGTCCCACATGTGAATGAAACATTTTACTCATGCACAGAGGAGAGTTGGCCTTCTCTTTTGGTCAAAAAATTATAGTCAACTGTGTAGGAAAACGGGCTTACCAGGTGGTGCTAGTGGTAAAGACCTACCTGACAATGCAGGAGATGCAAGGAACACAGTTTGATTCCTGGGTGGGGAAGATCCCCTGGAGGAGGGCATGGCAACCCACTCCAGTATTCTTGCCTAAAAAATCCCATGGACAGAGGAGCCTGCAGGCTACAGTCCATAGGGTCGCAAAGAGTTGGACATGACTAAAGTGACTTAGCACGTACACACGCATGTGTAGGAAAATACGGTATTTCTTCTCCACCTGTTTTAAACAAGCCAGTGCACATGGAGATCCCTCAGTTTCTGTCATTTGCAGGACAGGAGAAAACTGCTTCTATCAGATAAGACACTGCACAAACGAAGCAGAGGCAGCTCTACTGTGCAGTGCCGTAGACTATGTAACTACTGGTCGACAACGAGGCACTTTTTGCAGAAAAGAATATAATTTTCCAGTTAGAAACCAGGGATGAAACTTGGTTCCCCATTCAATGACTACCTTATCATTTCTTTTCAGTAAGTTTGTTTTCATTTATTTGATAGGTTTTGTTTGCTTTTTGGGGATATTGCCAAGGTTGTTTGACAACAAATTCTCCTAAAACAAAGTGTTACATACACAATTTGTGCAAACACAGATAACTCTTCATTCCACTTCCTGGGAAATAATTCCATAGATATTTCATTCTATAAAAAANATGGACAAGTCATGATAATAGTAAACACCTGATTATACCCAAGAGCCTAGTATGTATATCTGAGAAGTTTATGTTTTATTCACTTTATGATCCTGTGTCATGAGATACATTCTGATATATATATATTTTTCCCAGCAGTTGTTTTTATTAAAACTTTCAGAAAGCAAACAAAAGCCATACATTTATCAAGTACTTCTGTATCTGTCACCTTGCCAGTTTGTTGGAGCATTCCAAGATGAAAAAGACATAGCCCCTGGCCTCTAGGTGCTTTATTTGGGAATGAGAAGAGTAGGAGTAGGTTGGGAGTTTAGCTAAGTATTCATATGACTGCTTTAGGCAGAGTACATTAAGAATCACAGAGGAAGGAAATAAAAGTGCTGTGGGTGAAAGAAATAATCTCTCAAAACATCGGAACAATTGTAGTGAGAACCTTTGATGTATCAGTTACTATGGGAACTAAAAATGTAGAGGACATATGGGAAATAAAGAAGCAGAGATCTCAAAGCCTTCATAAAATTAAGCAATAAAATTGATATTCCTAAATATTTATTTGAGTGGATCATGTAAATCACTAATTTGTTTGTTATAAAGAATCATCTTATGCCTTGAAAGGCACAATGGAGTATCATGTTTGATAAGCCTTTCTTACCCCAATGCCTGAGCCCAGGACTCAGGGCAATTATTCCTCTCGTCTGAGACTCAAGTATTTCTCTGGGAGAAAATAGTTCAACTGTCCTCTCCTCTTTCAGGACCAGTGACAACTGCGAGTAGTACACCACAGCCTGTCATTTGTAGCACCTGCCACCTACCTTCAAGTGTATGCTGCTGCTGCTAAGTTACTTCAGTCGTGCCCGACTCTGTGCTACCCCAGAGACAGCAGCCCACCAGGTTCCCCTGTCCCTGGGATTCTCCAGGCAAGAACACTGAAGTGGGTTGCCATTTCCTTCTCCAATGCATGAAAGTGAAAAATGAAAGTGAAGTCGCTCAGTCGTGTCCGACTCTTTGCGACCCCGTGGACTGCAGCCTACCAGGCTCCTCCATGGGATTTTCCAGGCAAGAGTACTGGAGTGGGGTGCCATTGCCTTCTCCAACCAAGTGTATGGATGGTGCCCAGTGTCCATTTGGCTCCCTGTTATGACTCCTGGGAATAAATGTGAGGGACCAGCTCCATGTGGTTCACGAAGTGAGACCATAATTCACATGCTTCGGATAGATGATTAAGCTGCCTGTTTGAATCTCTGTCTCCTTATAGGCCTGGCCTCCTTGCTGTTTTGGAATTTCTAGGGATCCAACTTGACATTACCAGTCAGCTTCAGGGGCTCCTGAAGGAAGTTTTCAGGTCTAGGAATCTTGGCCTCACTCTCAGGGAGAATCTTACTCAATTGGCCCAAACAAGAGATTTTTTTTTTTTTTTTTCAGTTGGAGTATGATTGATTTACAATGCTGTGTTAATTTCTGCTGTGATATTTTTCTATACATTTTCCCAGGTGATTCCTACATGTAGGCAAGTTTAAGAACCACAGATAGCTCTCTGTAGAAGCCTCTGTTCTGGGAGCCCTTCTTCCCTGGTTCTGAAAGATCTTAACTACTCTTCTAGGGTACAAAGCATGGCTTTACCTAGCCCTGCAGTTCTAGGGAGTCAGAATATTTGGGATCAATATAAAAATTTTGTGTAAATATTTTAATAATGAGTCAGTAGCAATTTGTCAGCTTCCCTGATCCTTCAAATGACCAGTATTTCTTGGGTAGCTATTATGATTGCTACTGTCCAAGGCCCAATAAGATATAACCATGAAATAAACTCTTCTGCTAAAAAGAAGCTTCATGGTATGGTGTGAAAAACAAACAAAAAAGCATTGGCTTCAGAATCAGAAAGCCCTTTGTTTGAGTGTTGACCTTGTTGTGTGACTTTTCAAAAATTAACTTCAGCAGGATAGACCCCTCCTTAGCTTCAGATATCACATCTATAAAATTCAGACATTAATATGTATTTTATGGTGTTCTGCATTAGGCCTAAAAGTCAGACACACACTCACACACAAGTAATTACCCACTTAACAATCATATGCTTACTCTATGGTTGATACTAAGCATAATATTGTATGTGCTTTTCTTACTAAATCCCAAGATAATTCATTTATAGATAAGGAAACTGAAACTTGAGGTTAAACAATGATTCATAGTCACACATGTGGAAAGTTGTAGAGGGAAAATTTGTATGATAATATAGTAGATCGTTAAAATAATGCCCCTTATTGCAAAGGTACACACACCTGTGCAACGTGAAGTTACTGCTCCTCCCAAAAGATACAATTTTTCTTTCTATCCTCTTGGATCCAAGTTGGCTGTATGATGAATGTGACATTGTGTGAGTTTTGGAGCCTAGGTCTTAGTAGACTCTGCAGCTTACATGCTTTCAGTCTTGGAGCCTTAAGAATATCATGCTTTGAAGAAATCCAGCCTGGCCCACTGGAGAATGTGGAGAGGAACTGACATTCTTCAACTGACAGCCAGTACCAGTTTCAGTACTAGTGACTATTTTGGACCATCAGCCCCAGTCAAGCTGTCAGATGACTCCAGTTACCTGAGTGATCCTTAATGAGACCAGGAGAAGAACCATCCACTCTGCCCTCAGATTTAAGAGAAATAACAAGCCACTGAGTTTTGGGGTGGTTTGTTATGCATTAATACATTAATGCAATTAATACATAATATTAATACATGGCTGAAACAGAAACCAAGCTTTTTTTTTTTTTAACTATCTTTCTAAATACTTTATATGGAACAACTGATGGTTCAAAATTGGGAAAGGAGTATGACAAGGTTGTATATTGTCACCCTGTTTATTTAACCTATATGCAGAGTACATCGTGTGAAATGCTGGGCTGGATGAATCATATGCTGGAGTCAAGATTGCTTGGAGAAATATCAACAACCGCAGATACGAAGATGATATCACTCTAATGGCAGAAAGTGAAGAGGAACTAACCAGCCTCTTGATGAGGGTGGAGGGGAGAGTGAAAAACCTGAAAAGCTGGCTTAAAACTCAACATAAAAGAAAAGAAAAACTAAGATCATGGCATCCAGTTCCATCACTTTATGGCAAATAGATGGGGAAAAAGTGGAAGCAGTGATAGATTTTATTTTCTTAGGCTTCAAAATCACTGTGGATGGTGACTGCAGCCATGAAATTTAAAGACACTTGCTCCTTGGAAGGAAGCTATGGCAAACCTAGGCAGCATATTAAAAAGCAAAGACATCACTTTGCCAATAAAGGTCCATACGGTCAAAACTATGGTTTTTCCAGTAGTCATGTACAGATATGAGAGTTGGACCGTAAAGAAGGCTGAGTACTGAAGAATCTAGCACTAAATTGTAGTGCTGGAGAAGACTCTTGAGGGCTTCAAGGAGATCAAATCAGTCAATCCTAAAGGAAATCAACCCTGAATATTAATTGGAAGGACTGATACTGAAGCTGAAGCTCCAATACTTTGACCACCTGATTTGTGAAGAGCCAGCTTATTGGAAAAGACCCTGATTCTGGGAAAGATCAGGGAAAGATTGAAGGCAAAGAAGAGAAGAGGGCAACAGGATGAGATAGCATCAATGACTCAATGGACATAAGTTTGAGCGAACAGTGAAGGACAGGGAAGACTGACATGCTGCAGTTTTTGAGCGAACAGTGAAGGACAGGGAAGACTGACATGCTGCAGTTTGTAGGGTCACAAAGAGTCAGACGTGACTTTGCGACTGAACAACAACAATCATTCTTAGAAAATATATGGAATACATAGTGTACTGCATGGCACATAGTAGGTGTTCATTAAATGGTCATTCTTATTATTATTAGATCAAGAGGCAAATCGCATAGCCTCTAAGATCTCACTAATAGCAGTGATGACAAATGACAGTGAATTCAACTAACAGATGCTGTGGGAATTTAGGGAATATTCACTTTGGGTTGGAAGAGTAGGGTACCATGGGCTTCAATCCTTAAAGCTTGCAGACAGTTGATAAACCTATAGAAATCACATTGCCCTGCAAAACATCTCCTGCCTCAGCCTACAGTCACTAAGCTTATAATCACCAACCACTTCTTTTTTATTACTTCTCATGTTGTTAATGTGAAAGAGCATGAGCCCCTCTTGTACTCCCCAAAGTCACAAGATTCTATTTAAAAAACAAGAGAATTCTATTAAAAACAACCACCAGAGGAAAAGAAAGTTTAAATAGAATATAAGCAATTACCTGAAGGCCTGTTCTGATTTCCCTTGGGCAGTTTTCTGGAAGGTGCTGGCATATGAGTCAGTGCACAATTTCATGACTGGAAGGGAGATTATCAGAGGCAGGATATTCCTTTTCTTGAGGGAAAACATAAGGCAGAGACCAACAAAAATCTTTAAACTCTCCATAGCTAGAATGATCTTGAATTTTTAAGACATCTTGAAATACTTTGGAAAAGGTTTTAAGTCATCACCATTTTGATATTGCCAAGAGGTTAACTTAAGTGTCATTGCCTCTAAAAGCAAATTTTGAAACCACAAGATAATTTAACCATTAAATGGCAATTTGGTCCAATAAGCTGGAGTAAGGCCGTATCAAACCTGCTAGGAGCTATAAATATAGCCTGCAATATTTTGCAATATCTAAAGTGTTTGGCCTAATGTTGAACATGCTCCATTGTTCAAACCAGCTGTGTTCTTTCACTCTTTCATTTCTATAAAACTAGGATAAAGGCTGTCAAAGCAAACGCAGCAGCAGCAGACTTTCTTGCTGAAAAGTTCTGTGTACATAGTACATAGCAATCTCAAGATGGAACTTTGAATGTTTCAAACCAGAACAAAATCTTCATCTAATTATAAGTGAACTATATTAAGCACAAAAGGCAATTTCAAATTATACTGAACAAAGTTACATTTTACTCTTTGCTTTCAAAATGCATTTATCGCAATTTCACAAACTAATTGCAAATTCATTTTGCTTAATTTTCTTAGGTTATTTCTTTTATTGCTTTCAAGTGCTCTGCATATTTCTCAACCATCAAAATCCATAAGAGAGATTTAGAAGAGCTTTTTTGTTGTTGTTAATTTGTAGTTAAAACTGTAGAATAGGAAATGAATAATTCTTTTCATTTCTTATTCCTAGATTAATGTGGTGACCATTAAACCAGTTACTATAGACACATTCAAAATAGAGAAATAGTTACCAGTGATGAGCACATTTGGAAAACTAGATTTGGAGAAAGACATTACAATTTTAGAGACAAACTCTAATGGAGCTGAATGTATGTAAGTGACTTCCATTTATACTTACATGATTGCAGGTCATTGTGTAACTTTGCATGGCTTCTTAAACAGAAGTGTCTCCATTTTCTACCAAGGTTGGTTATTTACTGTGTAGATTGATTATGGCAAATGTTCATCTATGGCTGGTTATTTCATTCAATTTACTGTAATTTCTATTTGTCTTTCCCAGTTTCATACTGTATCTAGAATGAAACAATGCTATTAATAAACTAAAGTACCTGCATTCCAAAGTCTAATAGAAGTTGATACATTAAAAAACTTTTAAAAATTTTGTATTTATGATCTACACTCCTCTTGCACCATTAGTAGGAATGGTAGATAGTGGTCAGTGTGTAGCACATACAATTTTCTTTCAATACTTTCATAGACAAAGTGTGTTTCTGGAAGGATTGGATTCATGGTTTAATGTGTACCTTATTCATAGTTGTTCTATGAATAAAAGAGGAAAATTGTCCCCAAAGAGTCAGCACCCTAGTCTTAGAGGTGTGTGTCTGTGTGTCTGTGTGTGGTGTATATTGTGGGTGTGGAGGGAAGAAAGATCCCTGGAGGGGAGGTGGGAGAAAATGGGGTCAGTTATGTATCTTTTCCTCTGCTTTGGAGCAGATAAGATAGCTACCAGAATTGGATTTGTAGGCCCACATGTTTAATAGTATTACTCTATCTTCCTGTGACTGAGTAAATTATTTATGTACTTGCTAATTAATTACCCTCCAATAATAAGAATTGTGTGTGGCTCATTCTGTACTTTCTGGATTTTAGCTGGGGGTGACAGCAAATTGTAATAATAATCTACATTTACATAGCACCTTCAACACTCTCATACCAAAGGAACCTAAAATACTTTGAAATTCCCTTGAATAGATGGAAAAGCTACAGATATCTTTCCTTAAGTGTCCTGAAATATCATTTTGCTGATAATTAAAATATAGTCATTCTTAAATCATAGCATAGAAAATGAAAAGTATCATCTTGGTTGGAGATGGAATTAATCAAGGATTTTGGATTTAAGGACTTCCTTCAGACTTCCCTGGTGGCTCAGACAGTAAAGCATCTGTCTACAATGCCGGAGACCCGGGATCAAACCCTGGGTTGGGAAGATACCCTGAAGAAGGAAATGCAACCCATTCCAGTACTATTGCCTGGAAAATCACATGAACAGAGGAGCCTGGTAGGCTACAGTCCATGGGGTTGCAAAGAGTCAGATTTGACTGAGCGACTTCACTTTCTTTGGATTTAAGGAGCTTATTTAAAGATAGAGAGATAACTCACAATTATTTTGTTCCATTCCTGCTCTGGCTTGGCTCACCTCCTTATGGCCACCTAGACTACCACATATCCTAGAAAAGAGTTCCTTCCCTCTCCTGTTCCCTTTCTTTTCCTTTTCTTTCTTCTCCTTCTCTAATAAAGTGACTGGGTCCTTCCCCCTCCTTAATTGACAGCCGTAGAGTTTATGGCTTTGCTATTAGTTAGCAGTTATTGGCTTTTCAGGTTCTTGCTGAAAGTGTAATCTCTAGCCTTTTGTTGACCAATTCTTAGCAAATTCTAAGCTGAAAGAAGTAGTAGTCATACAGAATTTCCTGAAGAATTTCCATATACCTCATGTCTCTGAATAATTAATCTTTACTTTAAAAATCAGTTTAAACCACAAGAGACCTGGGTAGTTTAAGCGTTTTATTTCATTCTCTTGGGAAATTATTTTTTCAGCATTTTGTCTACTAGTTTATTTTTCTTATTCAAGAATGATTTTAGACAGCTGCTTTTATTGAACTGTACTTTGCTCTTTTGTCAGTCTCTAGATTGAAGGAAGTTGGGACAAGGTCATAATGAAACTTGTTGTTTGTCACAGAAGAGTTATGACAAAGTCCATGATGTTATGCAGTGTTTTCTTTATGAAGATCCGAGAGAGACAGTTCTCTCTGGTCTCAGTACTAAAGAGAACTTTGGCTTCTTTATAGCAACTGTGTTATTTTTACATGATAGATAGTACCAATCATATAATACTTTTGTTTGTTGGCTCACAAGTTCACAGCCAAATTTGTAGCCTACTTCTAGGAACTGTGCAAACTTTATGGCCTACATTTATTTGTGCTTTCTCCTGGTTTTATTTTTTCTACTTTTTTTTTTTTTTTTACTAGCCTCTTAATGTTTTAATATGATTTACTGTGTCTTTTTGAGTTTATCTCATGTTCTTTTCAAAATAAGGGGCAATAAATAAAAATAAGCAAATACATAATGAGGAAGAGCATTCTGTGGCTCCCAAGGAGTGCTGGATTATTCTGCATACAACTGAGACAGAGCACCTTAAGTCAGTGCTGCCAGGCTGTACGGCATCCATAAACATTTTCCCTGGTGACATAGGGCTTCAGTCATTGTGACAGGCTTTGCTACTCAGGTGTCCAATAGGGAAAGATGCTGTGGCCCAAGTGATGTGAGTTCTAGTCTTTCTCCCTCCCCATGTTTCATACCCAAATTCTTAAGGAATGTAACAGGATATTTGGAATGAATTCTATCTCCATAAACCCTCAAATGAATAGACCATAGATAGTTGAGAATTGCGTGGTCTCCATGGTTTATGGCTTGGAGTTCTATATGGAAAGAAATTCTCAGGCAGGGAAAGGAAGCAGAGCCAGACACTCAGATACCTGCATTAGGTTGGAACAACTCCTTTGTTGGGAGAATCATTGGTAGGGTGGATGATGGAAGAGAGAGCTGGATGGTCACGATTTCTTCCAGAGACTCTTCTTCATGGTTTGAGTGAAACAATTGCCAGAGTTCCAGGAGTGTCAGAGGCCCCAGACATGTATGTGACCCAGGGACCAGAAATCTAGCGCGGGACATTTTAGAGGGCAGGAATCTCAGGTAGTTGGTAGGTTTGTCAGTTTTAGGACCACTGACCTTGGATTCAGTGGAATATTCCATCTCTTCCCTCCCATGCCAGAAACATTTAATCCTTTTGCAATAATACTGGCCTATTGCAGAAATAATGCTGTCAGATTGCAAACGTGGGCCCAGAAAGTTGTCCAGGCCCTACTCATGTCCTAATTCTTGCCCTGTACTAGGGTTCTGGCAAGAAGGGGGTTGGGAATTTTTTTTTTTTTTCCAGTATGGAAAATGGGAATAAACAAAAAGGAGGCTAGACAAACATTTTATTTCCTTACATTGATTGTGTTCCCATGTATGAAGTTTTGTCCATCAGTGGTAAATAACCCGCCTGCCAGTGCAAGAGACATAAGGGATGTGGGTTCAATTCCTCTGTCAGGAAGACCCCCTGGAGGAGGGCATGGAAACCCACTCCAGAATTCTTGCCTAGAGAAACCAATGGACAGAGGACCCTGACGGGCTACCGTCCACAGGGTTGGAGAGTTGGACATGACCGAAGTGACTTAGCACAACATCTAATTTTACTTTAACAATATGGATGGGAAAAAGAAAAAGAGAACTGCACACCATCTCTGACTCTCTTACTAGTTTCTGAAGAAGAAAAAGGGAACATTTACAGATAGGAATGATTTTCTGGAGATGACCTAGGAAGAGAAGTAAGTGGATAGAGGCATATGAGAAATATTTTGGATTTCCTTAGAGAAAATGATAAATAAAAGCTGAGCTCAGTCTAGAAAGTCTGGGCAGAATTGAGGATCCCTCTGCCTAGCCTGATCAGCCACTTTCTTCGGTCCTCATGTGAACTCCAAGAGGCAGCAGGGAGAGGACTCACCTGCTGTGCAGATACCATGTGGTCATGCAGTAGGGATGGCAGCTGGGGGTCAGTGAGCGCTGAATGCAGATCTGCAGTCCGCATACCTGGGGCTGGCTGGAGGCTGTCAGCTCTGTCTCCTACTTCCGTGAATCAGAGTTCAGAGATCTTTTGGCTTCCTGTCTGATTTTAGAGAGTCCAACCAGACTGAGCTCTCTGGACTACACTACCAAAGGAGGCCCTTGGTTTTGATGATGGTCCCAGATCTCCTCTGGCCCATCCTTCTTCCAGCAGCATCGCTCAGCTTAGCTGTTTATAACAAGATGTCACTTAAACTAGCTCCCCTGGTTCCTTGACATAAACAGCACAGAGGGAGAGAGAGAGGACTGAGGGAAAGTAATAGAAAATGTGTGCTTTCAGCTGAGACTTTAAGCTACTCACTTTGATTTTCAAAATAGTCCCTGTTTCTGAGTTTCTGAGAGAAAGGTGGCATATCTAATGATTGCCTTTGTGTTTTTCCAGTGGATCACTGATACTGGAAATAAGAAATGAAAGGGCAGATGCAGGACTTGGGGCTGGATCAGTTTGGGGTTTTATTCTTTCCAGAATGGTCTCCACAGTAGTGATATTTTGTAAAAGTACATATCTTCTGTATCCTAATGCCCTGCCTTAAACCCCAACAAGGGATATATAAAATATTCTTCCTTTTGCTTCCATTAAATTTATTTCAGTACATAGTGACATAATGTCCCATTTTATATTCTTCTGTTCAATAGATATTTGAGTACCTACTTTAATTAAACACTGTGCTCCTATCACAAACCTTATAAGAAGAATAAAGTGGTCTTCACCTTGCAATTAAACAGGGAAACTATGACATATATTCAACTGTCTATGACACTTGGCTGGCTGTCACACATGTGTTGAAAAGTTAGAAGTAAAGGTCTCTGGATGTTCAGAGAAGCCAGAGGAAATTTTCATTGAGAAGTCAGAAAATGTTTTCTTAAAACTGTAGCTCTTGTGTTTAGGCCTTAAGATGCATAGTATAACATTTTAGAGTTAGAAATAAGGAAGAAAGGCATTATAGGGAAAGGGGTGACGTGAGCCAAGGGGTGAATTCAGGGGACAGACACTGGCCCATGTGTAAAGTATATCATAATATTAACAGCAGTTTATCTTAGAGAGTATGTTTTTCACATCTTTCTCCTATGTGTTATCACACTTGATCCTTATAACAACCCCGTATGTAATTTATTCCTACTCATCAAGTGGCAGAGAGCCACAGAAGGTATTTCTTCAGGTAGTGATGGATCTCAGTTGGGCCTAATGAAGGGCAGCCCAGCAGAAGGGATCTTTCGTGGGCTGGATTGTAGTGGGAAAGTATAGAGCTGGAGAGACCAACTCTGAGGCTTCTGTGGTTGTGCTAGTTGGGATTGAGAGAACAGAAAAGAAGAGATGGGAGAAGACACGGTCCCCAGGGAGAATTGTATGGCAATCGAAGGGGCTTGAAAGCTTCAAGGAAAACTCGGAAACTAACATTTTTGTGAAATCCTCTACTCTGATTCTTCCTAAACATTAATTGTTCTTTATCTGTGTTCTCAGAAGATTCTGATAGTGTTTTTTTAGCACATCTTTCTGTCTCATTTTATTGTTATTTACATATCTGATACTTTTATTAGGTTGGAAGTTTCTGGCAGAGAATTATGTTGTTCACCTTTGTCTTCCCTTCGGAAAAAACATGTAGCTTGGTCATTTGCACATAACTGATATTTTATAAACACTTGCTGTGTTTAACTGAAGTTTGGCAGTGAAAGACAAAAGGAAAGCTTAAAAGAGCAGGGTTGCAGGAAAGAGTTTATTTATTTATATTAAGGAATAAGTGAGATATAGTAGAATTTCCTAGTTAGAGTCAAACTTGGGTTAAGTCTTGGCACTGCCAATTTATTTTCTGCATGTTTGTTAGCATTATTTTCTGTCATATAACATGCCAGTAATCAAATCAACCTTTTGAGGTTCTTATGAGAACTAAAGGAAACATTTTGTGCAGTGCAATATCTGGCACATAGGTGATCTTTAGCAGTGTTAGTTCATGTCCAAGCCTTGATTATATCTGTAGACAAATGTGGAGAAGATTGAGAGATGGAAAACATAAGAGAAAGGAGAAACTATAAAACAAGTTCCCATAAGTTGGAGCAGCAGAGGAAGTGTTTTGAAAAAAGAAAAAAAAAGGCTGACATTAATTACCTTGAAACAAGCAGAAAGGAGAGAAGGAATAGTAAACATTTAAAGAAATTCTGTCAAATGAAGAATAGGGGTTTTAGGATCACCAGTCTCAGAAATGTTGGAAGAAAGATAATCTTCTAGAAGTAAGGGTTGGGAGAATTTGTCAATAGCATTGGGTACTAAAAGAGGACAGATATAATAAAGAACAATTGCTATGGGTATTGGGTCAGGGAATCAACAAAGCAAGAGAAGGATTGCTTAGAAGTAAGGAAGGTCAGTAAAACCTGGATGGCATGAGTTTGCTGTTGTCAAAATTAGCAAGGCATCAAAAAGTGTGTGTCCAAAGTATTACTGGTCAGTTTCATTTATGGAGCACTCACCAGAGTTGTGCAAGATGGGCCCTCAGTAGAGGAGGAGGACAGAGCTGGAAAGCTGTGTGTATTCACACACACACACACACACACACACACACAGAGCCACATTTATGTTCTGTCAAAGAAACAGGATTGCTTGCTCAATCTAGTGTTTTGTATACCTAGAAAAGACTTTACAGCTTATGTAGTTCATCCTAGACTTAGATGTGAGAACTGAATGTTACTTGCCAGAAATACTAGGAGGCAGTATGGTATAATGGTTAAGAGTGTGGCACCAGGATCTTACATCTGGGGTTTGAGTCCCAGCTGTGTAAACCTTGGGCAAATTTCTTAAACTGTATAAAATTTAGCTAGTGCCTGGGATGTAATAGTTATTTCAAAAACATTTTCTAGACTCAGGGTTCCTGATTCTTGTTCACTATTTTCTCTGCTACATGGGGCTGCCTTGCTGACTAACAGACCACCTTGAGGATTGACTGGGTAACTAACCATAAGTCTCTTTTGGAGCAGCCCTCTTTACAGGGGCTTCCCTGGTAGGTCGGATGGTAAAGAAGCTGCCTTCAATGCAGGAGACCTGAGTTCAATCCCTGGGTTGGGAAGATTCCCCTGGAGAAGGGGATGGCAACCCACTCCAGTTTTCTTGCCTGGGGAATTCCATGGACAGAGGAGCCTGGCGGGCTACAGTCCATGGGGTCGCAAAGAGTTGGACACAACTGAGTGACTAACACTGTTCATACTTCTCTTCTTTACAAACCATGCCAAATATATTGGGCTTTTGTTTCATATGAATTTGTATTCTTCACCTTTGACACATCAAATTTTTTTTTCAGTGTTCCTATTGAATTGATACAGTGGCTTCATAATAAGGATATCTTGCATGAAATTTGTGTAATAAATAGTCTTTGTATATAACTTATGAAGCCAGTCCCATTTCTTTTGGCCATATAGCTTTTTAAAAAACAATTGTTTATTTTTTAACTGAAGGATAATTGCTTTACAGAATTGTGTTTGTTTCTGCCAAACATCAACATGAATCTGCCATAGGTATATATATCCCCTCCCTCTTGAATCTCCATCCCCATCCTGCCCCTCTAGGTTGTTAGAGCCCCAGTTTAACTCACTTTTGAAGGTTAACCTCAGTTTTCTTAATCAGATTTCTGATTAAGGAAAATACAATTAAAAAGGGAACACAATTGAGCATGTTTTTTTTGACAAGGAAAGCAGGAAAACAGAGATCAGTGAGTTTCCTGAGGTCAATCAGTGAGAGAAGCGTGGTGCTTGAAGCATGGCTTATCCACAACTTGACACACTGGTGTGGATTCTCTTCCAGTTATAACCTCAAACCAACATGAGCTGATCTAGAGGCCTGGGGGTACTGCACAGACACCTAAGGTAGACCCTAAAGCACTGAACTTTCTCTTTCAGAACCCAAAAGTAATTATTTATTTTCCCTATCTCTCTCTCTTCTATTTTGTGGTAACAAAAAACAAGTTAGAAATTAGACCTAATGAGGCCATTTGGGCCTCCAGAAACAAGTCAGTTGTTTGTGTTTCCATTGCTCCAGAGATATTCTGAGGGTTGGTACACACCAGCTTGGAGGAAAGAAGGATCCATGGACCATCTCATTTCTTACTCAGTCCGCCAGCTGGGTGTTGAGACTATTTCCATGGCTTCCAATCCGTCAGTGCTTGAAAACATTTACTACGGAAAAGATCGCTGGCTTGGGGAAGACATTTGTCTAATTCGGCAACAGCACTTTACACTGCATTTCCAGATTATGCCTCTCCTTGAAAATGATCTATTACAGGAGCAGTTTATAAAATTAAACACTTGTCATTATGCAATGCAAAATTCATGAAGCAACCAAATGTCAGGGATCTACATATTTAAAAGATGGGAGTTTTAGCATTTCTTTCCTGGCAGGGATTCTGAGCAGTAAAAGGCCCAGAGAAAAACATAACTAATCACAAATCTGTTTTGGAATGGACCAAACCACTCTTTTTGGGGACCTTATTTTCCTTATGAAAAAGTAATTATTTCTTTAATAAATATTTACTGAGTGTCTACTATGTGCCAATCACTGTGCAAAGCAGGGGACAGCATCGGTGAATATAGGCAATACTCCAGCTCTCATGGAGCTTACGTTCTAGTGAGTCATGGGGTGCAGAGAGGTAAGCAATAAACAAGTAAACAAATAAATGAACAAGAAAATGATACTTTTGATATACAAGTTTCCCTCCCTACCCACATACGCATTTTTTTTTTTTTCCTGTCACAGAGACAGGAGAGCTATCTCTTAAAAACTACAGCAACCTTTTGTGAATTGCCATGGTGAAATCATTCATATATGAACAGCTAACACTAACCAATTATGGGGAGCAGAACACAGCACTAGATTCAGAAATTATGAAATACCAAAGGTGAAAAATAGCTAGCTGTCTGCAAAGCACTTTCCTTTGAAAAAATATAACCACACTCCTGACAAAACTGAAGATCATTCTGTTGAGACCCTCTAAGCTGTGCTCTGTCCCATTGCAACTTCACTTCTATTAATAGCTCAGCAAGAAAAGAGGAAGTCATGAACACCCATCCTCAGATTGGCAGTGATGGATCCAGGAGCACTAGGCAACTTAAGCAATTGCTTGTAGCCTAGTTAGCCATCCATTTTATGCTCATGACAAACACTCCCTGCTGGATAGGCCAGTGACTTGCACGTCAGCTCCTCCTGACTTTTTCATTGTGAACCACACCTCCTGGCCCCAATTCATCTTGCCGGTCTGTTCTTGGAGCTTGAGATCCATGAATATGCTAAAGCCTGCGCCTCAGAGCTCTCTTGTCACTATGTTGTCTGATCACCAGCTCGAATCAAAGTTACCAATTGTGTCGTGACTTTGAAACCAGCTGCTTTAGCACAGCCGTTTGACTCCAGGAGCTTTTGAACATGGAAACATGGCTTTGACATAATATTTTAACTTTTGACTTTCAGTGTTTTAAAATACACATGGTGAGAGTTAAAGGTGCAGTAAGAATTTAGGATGTTGGTTTCACATGTTAATTAGTAATGACACAACAAAGACAGTGATTTTGTACATCAAAAGTGCCACTTGATGTCATAACAGGTATGTCAAAATGATTATGTCAGAGTGAATGCATCAGATCACAACGTCAAAAGTTCTTGGATTGTCCTCTTACTTTGTCTTCACTACTTATCTAGTGTATCTTACTTTGTTATCACTACTACTCTGGAATGGAGGATGCCTATGCCAGAAAGTTCCTTAGTCAGAAAATGATATGAACATTCAGTCTCAGCCACAAATCTCACAAATCAGATGTCATGAGGCTCTCCTGCCATAACGTCATACAGCTGTGTCAGAGAGCAGCTATGAGGATGATGAGCCCAAGGTCTGTTGGCAAGCTTTTTATGAACATTTATGGCTCCCTAAAGGGGCTTCCCTCATAGCTCAGTAGGTAAAGAATCTGCCTCCAATGCAGGAGACCTAGGTTCAATCTCTGGGTTGGGAAGATCCCCAGGAAAAGGAAATGGCAACAATCCCATGGACAGAGGAACCTGGCAGGCTACAGTCCATGAGATCGCAAGAGTTGGACACAACTTAGCAACTAAACCACCACCATGGTTCCCTAAAAGTGAGACCACTGAGGAAGGATCTCATAGTAGAGTTTAGATCAGAGACTGGTATGATCCATCATAGACTGTAGTCAGGGACACATGTATTTTGAGAGGTTAATAAGACCTAGATTTTGGGAGGAGTGAATGAAGCTTTCTAAGGGGGAACTATTGTGCACAAAATAGTCCTGAACTGGGAAGCCTGAAGAGATCAGTTTGACTGGCACTTGAGACATGTGTCAAGAAGTGTATGTTTGAAGAAAGTGGGATAGGGTTGGGAAGGGCCTTGAGTGTGTGATGCTAAGAAACTTGATGTGGGGTTGAGGGAAAATACACAGCTATTGTGGCATTGTAATAGGTGATTGCATGACATCATAGTAGTTAAAAGACCACTCAAGGTTTTTATTTGTTTGTTTTGGTGAAATGGACTAGTACAGAAGTGGAATTAGAAGCCAAAAGAACTGTCGTGAGTTACCCTACAACCCAGGTATAAGGCCCTGAGGATTTAAGCTCATTGTGCAGTGGCTGCGGAAGTGGAAATGAAGACATGTATTTGAAAGAAAGAATTTCCAGATCTTAGAGAAAGCTAAATATTGGAGGGTAAAAGAAGGGTAAATCCAAAAGGCACCTAATGTACTGAACTGAGTTGAAGATTGGGAATATTGTTGCCATAGATAATAATGGAAAGAATTGGGAGACATGTCTTTTTAGGGGGTGAGATTCGGGTGTTGATGGCATAGCCATGAAGAACTATTCTACTGCAGAGATAAATGGTAATATGGGTTTGAAAGAGGTTAAAAACTCACAGTGGAAATGGAGGATATGGAAACTATCTTTGTAAAAGTGGTAGCTGAAGTCATGTGAGCAAAGCATCATTGTCATGTGAGCTGAAGTCATGTGAGCAAAGTTATCACTGTCACCGCCACCATTGACATCATCATGGAGCATTGTAATAAGGGTACAGAGGAAGTGAGTAAATATATTTGTAAATTCACAATCATACCTATGAACAAAATCCAACTTAGATAAAGTCCCCTGAAAGAAAGGCCAGAAATCAGTGAAAAGTGGAGGACACTGAGTTATTCGAAAAACAGGATAAGCAAAATAGAAGAGAAGAAAATGCTTCAAGAAAGGGGTGCAGTCAGGATGCCATGATGAAGCAATGAATTCAAGAAGGGGAAGGAGAATTGAACTATTTGACCTATGGAAGCTAACTTCGTTTTTGAAAAGTAATGAGTTTAAAGACAGGGTTAAGTAGGGAGTGGCTAGAGAAGAAGTGGAAATTGGACTAGAACTAAGCTTAAAAGGATAGAATCAAAGTTGGCAGAACTTAGAGGTCATCTATTGTGACAACTTCTCCATTCAGGAGATCCAGCCAGTCCATTTTGAAGGAGATCAACCCTGGGATTTCTTTGGAAGGAATGATGCTAAAGCTGAAACTCGAGTATTTTGGCCACCTCATGAGAAGAGTTGACTCATTGGAAAAGACTCTGATGCTGGGAGGGATGGGGGGCAGGAGGAGAAGGGGACGACCGAGGATGAGATGGCTGGATGGCATCACCGACTCGATGGACGTGAAACTGAGTGAACTCCGAGAGATGGTAATGAACAGGGAGGCCTGGTGTGTTGCAATTCGTGGGGTAGCAAAGAGTTGGACAAGACTGAGCCACTGAACTGAACTGACTCCATTCAGGAATCACTTTTGGATTTGCAGCCCTAACAGATACTACTTCCTCTTGTCGGAAGGTGGCTCCCTAATTTGTCAGATAGTCGATTCCGTGTGTTTGAACAATAGGACACTGAGTCAGTGAATCATTCATTTCCTTGAGATAAAATATAAAAGATACAAGCATAGAAAGTAAGAATTTGCCAGTATCAGGAAAGTACAGAGGGATCAAGCCTCTATTTATTTTAACTAGAAGAGAGGCTTGTACATATTTAAAGGACAAGAAGAAGGAGCATTAGAGAATCTAGAGAGTGAAGGATGATAAAGTCTCTTAGAAACCAGAGGCAGGAAGTGATCAGAGACACAGATGGAAAGGGTATGTTCTTCTTATTTATCCACCCACTAACCAGTGCCTAATGCAGTGCTTTTAGCATAGCATGTGTGCAGTAGAGAGATGTGTTGGTTGATTAAATGAGAAGAAAAAATGTTTTAGAGATCCAGGAAAAGATAAAGGGAGGAATTCAAAATCAGATCTAGAATCTAGCTTGTTATACAAATTGTGTGAGCTGAAGACCAAGAGAAAATTTAGAAGCATCACTTTGGCCACTGAAAAGAAAATGGCTGTAATTTTAGACCATTTTAAAGATAATTATTTTTTTAATTTTTATTTTATTTTTTAACAAAAGGCTATCTGACTCCTTTATATCTTCTCCCCAAACTGAAGTAATAGGCAAGGCTTCAGGATCAGACTGTTCCTCCTGGAGACTGAGACATCCCAACAGGATCTTGGCCAGATGGGAACTTTACCCAGAAACTCAGAGGGACATTTTGTTGCCCAGTCAGTTTGGACTTCCACCAGGTGCCTTCAGGGTAGAAGGCCAGAGCTTTGCCAGTCAAGAGCAGGGATGTAAGCTGCTGTTGTGTGAAAACAAGTTAAGTTGCTTGGTTCCAGCGAATACGGCCCAAGTGTCATAAATGCATCTGTTTAATAATGCATATCAGTAGCTGTTCCAGAATTTAGGCATCTTGAGCTGCCTTTGTCTCCTCATTTCTAGAAAAATGAACAAGTCTGGTCTTAGGAAAAAACACTAGATGGCAGCATAGGACATCTATTCAACTGTCTCTCACCACAGGCTGCTGGAATTTTGACAGATACAAAACGGTACCTGTGGTTTTGTGTATAAAACTGGTATAACTGTTTGTACATTTAAAAAATGTAACAATAAATTAAACATAAGGGAAAGGGGTTGCTAATAAATACAGTGTTAGACTGCATTTCTGTGTACCAGGTGACGACAAGCTTGGGCATTTAGACCTGATTTTTGCAGGGGTTGGGCAGAATGGGAAGCAAGTTGAAGGAGCTGCAACATGTACAGGCTGAGTGGTTATGGCTTTGTTGAGTCTTGTTGATGATTTGCTTGGGTGCCTATACACAATACACAGAGGTGAAAATCTCTGAAGATGAGGGGTACAGTATGTGTACAAGTCTAGTTACGAAGGATTCTAGAAAGAAGCACTGTTCTGTGGTTCCCCAACTCAATGTTTGGATGGGTGAAAGCTGAAATTGTGAGCTCATTATAGTTTTTTTTAAAGGGACACAAATCATGCCTTTCTGTCATTTCAAAAATGGGCCTTTTAAGCCTCCACACATCCTAGTCTGTGGGACCAGGCTCTGTACACACTGTCATCTAGGATGATCCATTTTCTTTGGTCAGAACAAGGAACAGTCTGAGATCCCAGGGATGTGGAGTTGATACCAGGAAGGGACAGTTTAGCTTGCTACAAAGAAAAAGGAAGCATAAACTATTCCAGGCCATATGTGGTGAACCTCACTCAACCAGCTGTCATGAAGATTCTTCACCACTCCTAGAAGAATACTTCGAAACACAAATCCTATCAAGCTGGTCAGAAACTTTATCTTTTTATTCTTTTTTTTTTTTAACTCAACAAACATTTATTATTTACTATTTGCCAAGCATTGTGCTGGGCAATGAAAGAGATCTAAAAACAAAACACAAGCAAGAAAACCCCTTTAAAACCCAAAACAGAACATAACATAATATACAACTTATTTATTACAAAGATGATAATAATAATAACATAGTTACTACCAGCATAATGGCTCGCAGTTCATGGCACATAGATCTACAGCATCTTTTTTTGGGTCTCATAATAACCCTATAGTTTAGATCTTTTTACAGGTGACCAAACTAAAGTTCAAAAGTAGTAATTTGCCTAATATCACAGCCAATAAGTAGAAACAGTGGAACTTGAGGGTAATCTCGACTCCAGTTCTTGAACTCTCGATTACACCACATAACTGTGGAAATGCTTCATATTCTATGCCACTTCAAGTTCTTCTCTTGAAAACATCTTAATCTCAGAAATGTGTGAAATTTAGATCAAAGATTTAAATTCAAATGCTATGTGATTGTTTAGTAAATGATATTTAGAAATAAAGATGTGTTCTTCTAATGGTAGAATAAAAACAAAAGTAAGGTGGTACGGAAGACAATTGCACGTTAGTTTGAGGTTATTTTATTGCTTATTTACAACTAGGGCAAATGTTCCTTTCAATAACAATCATCTTTCTACTGAGTGAACATAGAGACTTCTAGTGTAGGAAAGGGTATTTTCCAGATATCATTTCTTTACTTCTTATACCTAAATTTCTCTTTCTTCTCTCATTGTTTCCCCAGGGCTGCTATGTTCTGCTCTGTAGTGTATACTCAGCACTTTGCAAACTGTTGGGCATTTAGTGGTTTCTTGTTCATTTGTTGGATGAGTGGCATGAATGAAAACAGAATCACCATCTATTGGCCTCACTTGGTCCAGCCCGAGGTGGCCTTCTACGTCTTTCCAGAGGATCTCTCTATTTTAAGGTTAGAACTACCTCACATCTTATCTACTGATCAAAACTGTCTGTACATTTTGTAAAATCAGCTCACATGATCCAGTACTCCTTTTTAGGTTTTCTTCATTGTTCTCCAGTTGTTTCATGTGGGTGAGTCATGTTTCCCCAACCGGAGTGTCAGGTCTAGGAGGGCGATGCTTGTCATCACATAGTATCAGTTTACTTGCCTCTCACAACATTTTCCTGTTTAAATATATAAATTCTCTGTGGTCATACTTTTCTGTGGTGGCACATTCCAGTTTAATCCCATCTACAGGCACGTAAGCATGAGTGGAGAGGTGGAGATGCTATCTTTTGGGGGGGTGTTCACCAGGTGAGGGAAAAGCCAATGGCAACCCACTCCAGTACTCTTCCCTGGAAAATCCCAGGGATGGCGAGCCTGGTGGGCTGCATCTGTGGGGTTGCACAGAGTCGGACATGACTGAAGCAACTTAGCAGCAGCACCAGGTGAAATCACCCTCTTACAATGTGGGCGTTCAAACTGACAAAGAAGCCGCGTTGCTTTATTCCTGGGGCCTGCTGATTGCCCATTTCAGTGATCTAGGTTCATCATGTCTTTTTAAACTAGTCACAAAGAGCCAGTTGTAAATAACCACAGTCTGAATTGGATCATATTACCCAGGAGATGAGCAAATGCCAGGTATAGCCTCAGAGTCTGGAGGGCTTGAAACTTACAGCCTATGATGTAACTCAGAAGCAAAGACCACTAAAAAGTAGGTTGATTTGCTTTCACTTTGCATTCCATGGAATGAATCATTTAACTACGCAATAATTTTTTTTTTTTAAACAAGCTTTCAACATAGAGATTAGTGAAGATTTTTCCCTCCTTTGCTTTCTGTGTGTATAAACCCAGAGTTGGCTTATGGGTAGGTAATATGTTGCTGTCTGTAAGGCAGGATTTGAAGTCCACAATTTTTCCGCTGCTGATCTACTATATACAGTCTTTGGCATCGTTTATTTTGGATAAAGCATCACATTTAGAAAATTTATGTGAAAATGGATATCACCTGGCAGACACCTTAGGAATTACTAACAAAGAATAATTCATAAGGTCGTTTAATTTTCCCTCAGCATCCACATCACTATTCCCACTTTCCACCTTACACACACACATAGAATTTGCAGGAGGGCAGAATGAAAAACTCATCACTCAGGGGCAGAAAATTCTAAACAATCTTTGTTCAGTTTATGATTAATCAGAACCAATAGAGATTTGGAAACTCCAAAAGGAAAATCCTGATCTTGTGAGAATACTTTAAATGTTAATTTCCCCCCTCCTATGTTAGTGTTAGAATTTTCAAGAGGTAATCATTTAAAATTCTTCCTAAGGCTTTATGGATGGCCACAAGAAGGTGGAAATACTTCCACTTTCCACAGTGATCAGAAACAGAGATTCAAGTCAGTGAGAAGAGACACAGAAATCCAGGCCAAGGGCTGGTGTTCCCAGCACAGGGATATAGAATCCTCATAGTTTGTGGTCAGCAAGTGTGAGCAAGTTCTTTCTTTTTTGCCCCTAACTGCCCTAAAATCTCAGAAAAGGCAATGGCACCCCACTCCAGTACTCTTGCCTGGAAAATCCCATAGACAAGGAGCCTGGTAGGCTGCAGTCCATGGGGTCACGAAAAGTCGGACACAACTGAGTGACTTCCCTTTCACCTTTTACTTTCATGCATTGGAGAAGGAAATGGCAACCCACTCCAGTATTCTTGCCTGGAGAATCCCAGGGACAGGGGAGCCTGGTGGGCTGCTGTCTGTGGGGTCACACAGAGTCTGACACGACTGAAGCGACTTAGCAGCAACAGCAGCAGCAGCTGCAGCCCTTAAATCTCAGGGACCCTCTTAAGTCTCAACAGATGACAGAAGCATCTCAGGAAATGAGTCTCTGAAGGTGGAAGACAGAGCGAGTATGCAGTTGCCCTCAGGAGAGGGGCAAAGGGAGTTTCCCAGAGAATGTGTGTGTGTGTGTGTGTGTGTGTGTGTGTTAGTCTCTTAGTCATGTCCAACTCTTTGCCACCACATTGACTATAGGCTTGTCAATGGAACTATAGGCTTCTTTATCCATGGAATTCTCCAGGCATGAATACTGGAGTGGGTAACCATTTCCTTCTCCAAGGGATCTTCTTGACCCAGGGATCGAACCTGGGTCTCCTGCATTGCAAGCAGATTCTTTACCATCTGAGTCACCAAGGGAGCTTTTCTCACAGAATAGGTGATGGTAAACCTGACAGTGGAAATAACTGAGCTGCAAAAAGATTGTTTCTGAAGCTCACAATTAGATTTAGTACCTGCTTTAATAAAAGAATAAAGTATTTTTAGACCAGAAGTGAGAGAATAAAAAATCTGAAAGAACCAGAAGTCAGTAGTTTTTATAGAAGGGCAGAGTCCCAATTCTGTATCCTTAGCCAATGTCCTGCCAGATTGGCCTGAGGTTTCAGGTATGGGTATGCTCTGTCTCAGGTTTAATCAGCACATACTTGTTTGTGGGTTGATGGCACTCCTGTCAAAGGCCTTCAAACCCTTCTATAATTGTCTTGTACCAGGTCTAGCCAGAAGCCCAGGGTAATTCATGTTTCCATGGGAACTGTGCCCAGGAGAGGACAGAGCAACCAGTGTGGGAGTAGAGGTGAAAGCGTGCAAGGATCCAGTGTCCCACGTTCTTTCAGTCTTCATGCCATTTACCTGTATTTTATCATTTTTGTGTTTGTAAAAACAGCTATAGAAAACCCGACCATTTCTTTGTAGGCAATACATCTACAGAATTTAAAAGATAATAAGGTGGTAAATCGGAGAAGACAATGGCACCCCACTGCAGTACTCTTGCCTGGAAACTCCCATGGACGGAGGAGCCTGGGAGGCTGCAGTCCATGGGATCACTGAGAGTTGGACATGACTCAGTGACTTCACTTTCACTTTTCACTTTCATGCATTGGAGAAGNTCTCCAGGCAAGAACACTGGAGTGGGTTGCCATTTCCTTCTCCAATGCATGAAAGTGAAAAGTGAAAGGGAAGTCGCTCAGTCGTGTCCGACTCTTCGCGGCCCCGTGGACTGTAGCCTACCAGGCTCCTCCATCCGTGGGATTTTCCAGGCAAGAGTACTCGAGTGGGGTGCCATTGCCTTCTCCTGCTAAAGATGCTAGGTAGAGGGAAATAGGAGGAGGAATTGGGAAGAATTGTGTATGTCACACTGGGGTTGTTCTGCTGGTTTCTGTCATGATGACAACTGAGAAAATATTCCTAACAGCTCCCATATCTTCATTTCAGCAGCTACCAACATCACACTGTCCTAACACTAGGGTACCACGGGCCAGTCCACACACTATAGAAAGTGCTGTAATGTAGCTGCTGTTTACCAACAGCAGACGACATAAGCACTGTGGGCACATTTCCCATATGGCACAGCATGGTAGAAATGTGGACTTTCCCAAGATATTGGTGACCTTACATACATTTGCAAAAAGTCAAATACAGTAAAGTCAATTTCCAGGGTCTGAAACAGTTTAACACTAATAATAGGGCTTTCCCTTCTGGTTTTTACATCCTACTTGTATCACTCTTTCAGAGGCCATTAAGACAGGACTCTAAGACTAAGAGGTAGTATCACAGGACCCTTGCTGTTCTGTGGAAACTAAGCAGACCACATAACTCTCAGGGAGGCAAATGGTAAAGTGGCTCCAATTTCTTAATAGAGTCAGTACATCTTCTAAGAAACATAACTTCATTTACTTTCAGTGGTGAAGACAGTTGCCACTTGCCTGCGCCAGCTTCTGCTGGAGTCCAGTGCTGGGCCTAGCTGGGTGGAGTGGGTATAGAAGAGAAGGACTACTGGCTTTTTGCTTCTCTGATTATTTCCAAAACCAGTGCAACCTCCCTCTTATTATGAGATCTAAGGCAAAGAATTGAGAGGCTGCTTAAATTTTTATGTCCCACAGTGCCAATTGCTTTTGAAGGAAAGTAATGGCATTGATGTGATTATCACTGTGCACAATAAAAGAGTGCAAAAGTGGAAATAATCTGTCAAGAGTTACCTTGGCTTAATTTAGTTTTTTGGGTAGACGAAATGCAAAGGATCAAGGCTTTAATATCTATTCCTCATTCTTCCCATTCTTCCCACCCCCTGTCTCTCTAGATGGCTGTTGTTTACCATGTATCTATGTGTACAGAAGCAGCCAGACCTGTTTGAGAGCTTCAGAAATATGATGTCAGAGAATCATTCATCAGAACTTCAGGGATCTCTGCTAAGGAGAACAGTATAATATTCTTGGGACGAGCAGTAGTCAAATCTCTTTGCTTATAAGCTACACTAAGCAAAATTCCTCCCCTCTTGCCTATCAAGTGCTGTATAGTTTGTAGATACATCGTTCCATCAAGTAAGGTGGGAGGAAGTCAATATGCCTTTTAAAATTTATGCAATTTATAATGGAAGGATGACCATTCACTCTCTGTATGCAATGCAGGGTGACAGACCTATAATGGCTGTCTCCAGAGTCCTCCCTCCAAACAAAGGTAGACTTTCTTTGGTTACTCTGTAACCTGCATAGAGCAGCATATTTTACCTGTAAATGTATTAAAGTCTACAGTGCTGAGGTAGGTATTTTTCCTAGAATTTAGAAGTAGACTGCCTAATGACAGGTCTTGGTCACTTCTTGGGTAGATTGTTCAAAGTGATTACCTTGGTCAAGAGAAAACTAAGGTTTTTAAGACCAGTGTAGTTATTTTGCTACAGTGTAGAGAAAAATGCTATTCACAAAAACTATACCACAAAGTCTCACCAGATCCTGGTACTTATTCAGGTGTCCCACAAATACGTATTACAGATCACAAGAGAAACTGAGGATATATTACGAATAGTCTTCACTTGGTATCTGTGGGACATTGGTTCCAGGACTCTTGCCACCCACAGACACCAAGATCACAGATACTCAAGTCCCTCACATAAAATGTTATAGTATTTGCATACAACATGTGAACATCCTCCTATAAACTTCAGATCATCTCTGCTGCTGCTGCTGCTAAGTCACTTCAGTCGTGTCTGACTCTTTGCAACCCCATAGATGGCAGCCCACTAGGCTCCTCTGTCCCTGGGATTCTCCAGGAAAGAATACTGGAGTGGGTTCCCATTTCCTTCTCTAGTGCATGAAAGTGAAAAGTGCAAGTGAAGTCACTCAGTCGTGTCCGACCCTTAGCGACCCCATGGACTGCCGCCTACCAGGCTCCTCCGTCCATGGGATTTTTCAGGCAAGAGTACTGGAGTGGGGTGCCATTGCCTTCTCCACAGATGATCTCTAGATTACTTATAATACTTAATACAGTGCAAATGCTATGTAAATAGTTGCTTGTTGTTGTTCAGCTGCAGCATACCAGGCTTCCCTATGCTTCACTATCTCCCGGAGTTTGCTCAAATTCATGTTCATTGAACCATCCAGCCATCTCATCCTCTGTTGCCTCCTTCTCCTCCTGTCCTCCGTCTTTTCCAGCATCAGGGTCTTTTCCAATAAGTCAGCTCTTCACATCGCATGGCCAGAGTATTGGAGCTTCAGCTTCAGCATCAGTCCTTCCAATGAATATTCAGGATTGATGTCCTTTAGGATTGATTGGTTTATCTCCTTGCTGTCCAAGGGACTCTCAAGAGCCCTCTCCAGTGCCATAATTTGCTTGTGGCAAATTCAAGTTTTGCTTTTTTGGTCTTTTCTGGAATTTTGTGGGTAATATTTTCAGTCTGTGGTTGATTGCATTGGTGGATGTGGAACCCACAGATTTGGGAGGCTGACTGCATGTAATAATACAGCAGAGGTATCAGTTGGCATAGGTGAAGTGCTTTTGCAAAAACTCCCAGATCTCAGTGGCTCACCATAGCAGTGGCTCTACTTGCTCAAATCATAGTTCGATGCAAATTAATGGGGTGAATGCCAGCCTTCCACATAAAGTTCCTATGTAGGGCCTTGAAGGGTTCTGTTGGATTCTTTGAAATCAGCTAACATAGAAGAAAGAATGTGGAGAAAGTACAACCATTCTAAACTACTTTAACACAGAGGTGACATATTGCTTCTTCTCAGGTGTTATTGTGAGAACAAATCACATGACTAATTGCAGTGGATCTGGGACATGTGACCAATTATTCACCAAAGAGGAGAACACAGATAAGGGTGAGCAATAGTTTCTGTCACAGTTCCACTCTGTGCTCTGGCAATTGCAGTATCTTTGTAAATAGAGGACAGGCCTTTTAAAATTGTTGTTGTTATGGGATCTAGCTAGGGCATACTGCCAGCCTTATTCAATGTAATGACTTGTAAAAGAATTGCAGACACAAGAGGGTGACCATAAAATTTTTCTTTTGTGTAATCTTCTTAGACTATACGTTGTACTGCTGAATATCACAGCTGGGGATCCATATTTCAGGGTGACACTGGTGGATTCACAGCCAGCCACATCTTGTCAAGTGAGCATATACCACAGGCCCTTGATCTGAGCCTGGGTAGATGGTTAAGAGGGTTGTAAATTTCAAGACTGTGCCATTCCCAATTGCAATGGCACCTCATGTTTCATTTCTAGCTCCTTGGTGAGAGTGTCTCCTCCCAAGTGTCGTGACATTTAGATTGTTTTAGTGGCTCCTAAGATGGGTGTGAGGAGGGGAGAAAAACTCCTTTGAATTGTAATCAGTCTGTCTCTAGACATAATGCTAGCAAAGATGCTTAAACAGCAATCTGTAAAGATGTTAAGAAAATATTTGTAGTGCTTCACACACACCTATAGACAAAAAACAGTTCTTGTTGCTGTAGAAGCAGCAACACTGTACAGCCTTAATTAAAGCATCATCTGACCTGTTTTTTTTTTTTTTATGCTACAGTTGCAGAATCCTGCCGAAGAAAAGGATTAATTACAGATGAGCTGTGTGTCATGATAATTAACTATTGCGGCTTCTCTTATTTGCCATATTCTGGTACTTTTTCCGCTTTAGTACATTCAAGGAATGAGAATTTTTATCACATCTCCTGCCTGCAGTCCCTGATGGATTTGTCACACATAAATTTACACAGCATACACAAAATATTGAGCCATCAGCATTTTTTTAAATCCCTGTGCACATTGGAACAGATAGCAAAGTCAAGCTTGTAGTAGGGCAAAAGGTCCAGGTATAGAAATATTAAAGGGATCATGAGATGTGGGGAAAGCAGATTAAGAAAGGGTCCTGGCATGAAGCTGACAAAAGCTAACTTTGGAAATCTCTGAGCACAAGTTGACAGGAGGCAAATAAATTGAATCCAAATGATCCTGATGAGATGACAAGATCATCTCTGATCTGATTAAGATTTTCCACTCAACGCAATGCAAGCTGTTTACTGCCAAGGTCACATCAGGTTGTATGGTTTTCCACAGGATGTAGAACTTTCAAAAGCATCAGTGGAAAGTGGAGCCATCATCCTAGAAAATGCATAATTTCCTCCACTCAAAAGGATTCTATTAGCATTACCATTTGATTTCTTAAGTGTCATGGCTACAAGTGCACCTGGCACCACCTTGCAGTTCCTTTCTGTTTTGGCTTGTACTCAGCTCAATTGAGAGTGGTGAGTAGTTGACCAAGATAAAAAGTGACAATCTTCTTTGACTTTGGAGCATCTCATTTTGGTGCTGCTGACAGCTCAGGTTATGACCACAGCATCCCTTTAATCATCTCACTTCTAGAATTTTTGAAAATAACACCTTTACCTTCATTTCTCTAGCCCTCTTGATAATTGCATAGGTGCATAGTTCTCTCTATTGAGTTTCTGTCTAATCATAATTCCTAGAGTGGCTTCACTTTTCCTAATTCTGATTTTTATATGTGCTTTACAAAAGTAGAGTTCAAATTCTGCATCTTATCAATTTCTGAATAATTATGTGTAAAGGAATTCTTTCTGTAAATAATGAAAATTGCAATTTATTTGAGAAGAATTATTTTGTAACATAAATTCTTTAAGAAAATAAATTATTTCACCTCTCCTTTCAAAACAATTTAGACATAGGCTGTAATGTTATCTAGTGCAAATGCCAAACATATGAATTTAAGAGCACAGAGTGAGCTAGTCTCTTAGGTACATCACATATTACTTTTTGCAACATGGCAAATTACAAATAAATAATTAACAAATAAAGTATATTTTGATTTTCTAGAAAATATGCTTCCCATACTTCTAATGGGGGATTTAATTCTACCAAGTTACAAGATAAACCTAATGGGAGAGAGAATTGTATGACCATTTTCTAGTCATTTAGGATTGTGTTTTCCATATATAAAATCCTGAGCGTTCACTCATCAAGATTCAAAAAGTCTCAACTCTCATATTTGATTACATAAGTATGTATTGTAAAATAAGTCACCAAATATGAACAGTTGTCATTTGTCTTAAATAATTAAAGCCCATAAAAGTTAAGAACTATTTGGCTGATGTCTAAAGTCAGTGTTCTAGCTAATTTTCTTCTGTATAAATAGTAGATACTCTTCTCTCCTAGATGAACTGAAATTCACATACACATGCCTTCTTGCACAAGTGTATACCACAGTTAAGATGGACTTTAGTGGTAATTCAGAAATAATAGTAGTGAGCATTTATTTATTCTTTGCAAAATTTAATTGTAGGCAGACATCGTCAGTTTAAATTTAGTTTAGATAAACGTGTGGCAATATGTACATTGATGTAGGCATCACAGAGGAACATGGAATTCTCTCCAGAGTGAAACAGATAAACATGACTATGTGACTTTAACATTTTTTTCAGATATGCTTAAATAAAAATACAAGATACTAAACAGTTTTGGAGAGACATTAAGAATAAGATGTGAACCTAAACAAATTATTTTAACCCTTTCATCAGGGCAGGAATCCTTTGTTCTATTTATATAGAATTTTTGAATAGAATTTTTCTTATATTTGTATAAGATGCTTTAGTTTATATAGTAGCTATTTTGATCTTGATAGCAATCCATTTGTTTAAGTAAATGCAATTATCCTTATTTTATGAAAAATATATTATTATCCTAATTTTACAAGTGAGAAAACTGGGGTTTAAGAAGGCTGTATTATTTATTTGGACTTTATTTATGCCAGTTAGGTAAGAATTGGGGCAGGCTGACTAAAATCTAATTCAGTGTTCTGCCCACTATACTGTGCTCCTGCTTTTTCATCTGTAGAAGAAAGAAAGTGATGCCTTATATCTTTCAACTTCACCCCCTTGCTTCATTGGTTTTGGAGTGAGGTTTGGCAGGACTGGGGATTAGACAAGGAATTTCTCATGCAGGTCAATAAGCCTTTGAAGCTATTATATGATCAAAGCAATAAACCGAGTAAAGAATATAGATGACAATAAGTCTGTGATGGTGGAACAAATGAGGAAACCAAAAAACCCACAACCAACCAAAGAAAATGGTTATAATGGCCATAAAAGTGAACTTCTCCAATCTCTGGCTGCCAGGATCATAATTGACTGTCTCAGATGCTATATTCTAAAATTCGTCACTCCATTCACCATGAAGCCACCTTTTGGACCAGCTGCTTCCAGAAAATAAAAGAATACTGCAAGACTGCTGACTTCCTGACAGTCCTGTTCCTGGAGGATACAGGATTCCTCTGACTGGCAAGTCTAGTTAGATGATTCCCCATTGGCTCATCCCAGGGGAGTGGCAGTGGAAGTGGTAAGAAGTGGTTGAATTCTGGATATATTTTAAAAGTAGGACTGATAGAACTAATTGACAGTTTGGATGTTAGAGTATGAGAAAAATAGAGGTCAAGGATGCCTCCAAAGCTTTTGACCTAAACAACTTGGAAGCTGAATTGTTATCCACAGAGACAGAGAAGGCTTCAAGTAGAGCATATTTCCAGGGGTGCAGGAGAGGAGATCAGGTATTCAGCAGTTTTATAGCACTGAGTTTGATGTATCTATTAGACATCTAAGCATATATTTTAGGTAGGCAAAGTGAATATGGCAGATGAATCTGGAGTTCAGGAAAGAGGTCTAGATGGGAGTTATATGTTTGGTAGTTATCAACACATAATTGGGATTGAGTGAGGTAACTGAGAAAGTGAGTGAGGATAGAGAAGAGAATTGGTCTAAGGACTGAATGGAATGTTGTTAGAGGGAAAAGGACAAATTGGCAAAGAAGCCTGAGAAGGAAAAAGCAGTAAGATAGGAGGAAAACTAAGAGAGTATGGCTCCCTGTCTCTGAGACATACCTAAGCAGTTGAGAGATCAGAGTTGCAGACCTGAGTATGAGTTGTAAGAATAGGACAGGCTGGTGTTCTTCAGTACAAGGATTTTTGGATTGACGGTGATGTTGAGAGCAAGATCAACATTATGAAGCTTTCAACTATTTATTATGGGCCATGAATCAGAAAAGTAAATGCTTTTGGTCTACTCAAACCAGCTTTAAGAATGGACGAAATCTTTCAGTTTATGTGTCTAAAACATTCAGTGATAAGGTGAGCTTTGGGTAAGATCTGATCCAGTTGCAAGTGATGTCACTTGGAATGTGAGTTTTTTCTGTTTTTGTATTTAATTTTCCATAGTATAGATTTCTTTCTAAAGCTGGTTTCTCTCAAAGTTTCAAAATCCCTGTCAACTGCATTAAAGCTAATGTTAAATGCTTTGTGATTCATTTTGATGGTGAAACAGAGAATTCTTTTCTGGCAGTTATGAGAGTGAAAGAGACACAGAGAGAGAAAGCTCCTTTCTAAGAAGTATCCAAAAAATATCTCATCACTTTTGCCCAAATTAATGTATATCCATCCTTGTGGTCAAGAAGATAAACAGCACTGATTGGCTGGATCCATTCAGTCCCTTTCCCACAGTGATACCAGAGCTGGAGATAGGTCAGTTCTGCCAAAATTGTGACTATGAGGTTAGAAGGAAAAACATGGAAACTGTGGAGATTAACTATGGTCTATAAGATAGCTAGACTTCTTGTTAAATGTATCAGGTCGTCAAGGGTGAAGTGTTGAAAGTTGTCTCTTTGGAACCACAACAAACAGTAACTCCAAGACTCATTAGTGTAGTTGGAAAAAAATAAATATTCTCAGAGAAAGTGGCTATATTTTTTCTTCAATGAAAAAAAAATTCTGTACAGCAGAAAGTAATTCTCAAACCTAGATTATGTCTTAGAATTGCCAGATCCCTCAGCTGCTATCCTAAGACTTTCTAACCAAATGTTCAGAAATGGACCTCAGGATGTATATGTTTAGCAAGTGCTGCAAACTCTCATGTAGTCAGATAGGAAGCTTTGAGAACGAATATCTAAGGCTATGAAAAGCCTGCTTTCAGTAGTAAATAGTATCACAGGTCTGGGCTGTGACAACAAAACCTTGGGACAAGATGGCCTGTGGTTTGGAAGTTCAAGCTCCATCAGTGTGAATGAATAGAAAGAATGTCAGTGTTCCTTGGTGGCATACAACTTTCCTAAAGATAATAAATATTTATATTATTAGATTCTTCTGAGAATACATGTTTCTCCCCACCCTACCACATTTCTTTAAAGCTTTGGATGACATGACTTGATTTTGCAACTTTATAAGTAAGCTGCACTTCAGAACCAAAGAATTCACTAAGCATGAATGGCAGCAACCCTACATCCAACTGTGGCTCTCCAATTAGATAGAACTTAAAATTTCTCACAGCTGTTCTCCTGCAGAATTCTTATTCTGTGTCGAGCCCTGTTCTAAGGTTTTACATGTATTGACTCTCTTAATCCACCACACAACCTTTATAGGTAGGTGTCATTTTAATCTCTATTTTATAAATGAAGACACTGAGGCACAAAAGTCCAGGTCACTTTGCTTCATTGCCTGAATTAGTTGGTGGTAGGGTTGGTTCTGGGACTGCCAGTGTGGATTACTGTCAGGCAGTAGGGAATTTTTTCTTTATAGCTGTTGCTGAGGAATGCCTAAACTCAGTGTCAGCCATGGAGGGCACCTGCTCATAAAATGACACAGTGTCTTGATTGTTTCTAGACAACAGGGAGCTATCTTAAGATCATTTGGGTCATTAGCACGTTTGATAGTGGCCCCATTAAAACATGAATGGGATGGAACAGGATGGCATGCCCAAGAATGCTTTTCTTATCCTGACCTGCTGTAATTTGACATTCAGTATAACCAAATTTGGCACTGTGAAGAGCCTTTGAAGGACGATCTGCTATATTTCAGATGGAGTCATTTTACATGTTTTGCAGGGAAGGAGGGGAGGAAATTTGAAGGTTGGGATCAGATTCAAAACTAAAGGAATGGATTGCTAATCAGAGTGGCATAGGGCAGGTTTGAGAAGAAGCAAGCTCCATGAAGCAGGCAAAACTTTGTTAATGCAGATTGATTCCTGGAGGGCTTCCAGGTCACTCTGAGCTGGGTTATTATCTGTGCTGTTGGAATAGCTTTATATAATGAATGGCAACCTTTAGACATGGAGTGAAAGTTACCTGCATTTTGGACAGTCCTGTAACAGGTGCTTGTAGCATACTTAAATAATGTGTTAGTTGCTCATTCATGTCAGACTCTTTGTAACCCCATGGACTCTGCCAGGCTTCTCTGTCCATGGAATTTTTCAGGAAATAATACTGGAGTGGATTGCCATTTCCTTCTCCCAGAGATCTTCTCAACCCAACTATCCAACCCGGGTCTCCTGCATAAACAGCATGTTTAAATAATAGGCCAAAGAAAACTGGAACTCCTTTTATTCAGAGTAGCTTGTTGAAGAATGCTATGTCTGACAGTTATGACTTTATTTGTGTAGTGGTTTGAATAACACTGCTTTATTCCATATATTAAGATGGGTGGTACTTCAGGTTTCTAATCTAGGAATTGATTGATTAATTGATCTATTGGTTGATTAATTCATTCATATATCTAACACATTTATTGAATAAGGGGAAAAGATGAATGAAAATGGTTTAGGTAGTTTAACTTCTTCAAAAATGTCTAGTAGGTCATGAGTGAGAAACTGTACCAACATCAGACGTTATCCTGAACAAATGGGCAAAACGCCTTTTTTGTATAGCCTTAGAGGAATAGTGATTATTTGTCCCACAAAACAAGACTGACTCTGCTTTTGCTATTCAGATGTTATACTTCCCTTTTTTCACCCAACACATAATCTATGTTTTCATGGTTTAACCCAATCATAAACATTAATGGTTTTTTCCACATAGCTTTCTCCATTTACCTTGCTTGTCCTAGAACAGGTCCTGCAAAGACAGCTTACTTATGTCTTACTGAGTTATACTGAGGCCACTGAGTCACTGTTAGCGTCCATTGCCTCATAGCTACCATTTAGTAGTACATTAATGACACACAAAATACTTCCCAAACATTTTATAATCTGATTCTCACCACAGTCCTGAGTTGGGTATTCATATTTCCATGTAAGTGATGAAGCTCTCAGACCCTAGAGGAGTAAATTTGCTTCGAGTTAGGCTGCTGGTAAGTGGTGAAATTCAGGCCTCTGCGACTCCACAGCCTTTGTCCTTCATGCTGTGTGGTAGTTTATCACACAGGCTAAGTACTTTTATCTGTCTCCTTTTAAGGTCATGGCTGTTTTATTTACTCTGGCTGACTTTCCCAGTTATTTTCCAGTTTAGTGACTCATTGATTAAGTCTCTCCTTTGGAATTTTTTTCTTTATAGATGTTGAAATTGTGGGCATTGGCTTCCAACTGCCCTCATTGTATTCATGGGGAATCGTGTAGTTTCTTTCATTTTTCCACCTCCTTTTGTGCTTTTAATGCTAGTCTTTCTTGCCTTACTTTCATTCTCCTCACTTACTTATCTCTACTCCTTAGTTCTGCTGGACCACAAAGAAATGTACTAAGAAGAAATGAGAGAAAATGTTTTAAAATGTATTTTTGGATGGAAATAGCTTGGATGGAAAAATATATCCAGGTTTATTGTAAAGTTTCCTATAATAGGAAATGCAGGTGTGTATATTGTCTTTCTATTAAATTGCGTGTTTCCTTTGCCCATGGACATGTTTTAGAACCAGGCATGGTTTTGTTATATTTTCCAGATTTAAATACTGAATAGAAATTCAAGAGCCAGGTGGAGACTTAAATAAATCACTGGGTGCAAGAAATAGTTTCCGTCCATTTGGTCTTTGCGTTTGATGTTGAAGAACTGTCCTTCAGAATATTGTAATTTACAGGCCCAAATAATATTCTAAAAATAGGGAACTTGGTGGTATGTGTCATTTAAATGCACAGGCTAAAATGGATATAAGTAAAACCACTCAGCAGCTGGTACAAGTGTGCTGCTATAAAAGAGTACCGTTAAAGATGTCATTAGGATGCAGGGCGCATCCCAGCATATATCACAGCATCGCATGTCTTCTTCTTTCCTCATGCTGGATGAGTGCAAATAACCCAATTTTATTTTTTATGTAAATGAATCCCGAAGCTAAGTCTGATTCTCAGACCAGAGAAGAATCTGCTAGACCAGTTTCCTTTCTGTTGTGAAATAATGACATTTCTTGGTTTTGACATTTCAGTAATATTCTAGGAATTCTTATTGCTTAATTGCAACATACCAAATAGATGAGAAAACTCTGGGAGAGATGTTTTCTCTTCACATTTTTTTTAAAGCTGATACACACTGTGTTTAAAATTTGTACATTAGCTTCTCTTCTTAATCTGCCATCCTCCCTTTAATGTTTGGCTCCACTCTTGTTCCCTTGCCTCTTATCTTCAATTCATCTTTCAAAGGACTTCTGGATAATATCAATAATAAACAAATAAAATCTGCTGCTCTTTTGATTAAAAAAAAGGCAGTGGTAGCCCTTCAACTATCTTATAAAATTTAAAATCTTGAATATAACCTGCAGAGTACTTCATAATCAAACCCCACCTCCACATAATTTTCAGGTCTTATCTCCTGAAAGTTTACCACCTTCTCACCAGATCAAGCAACCCTTAATTTTAGCCAAACAAGATCACTGGACATTTTGTGAATATGCTACATTTCCTTACTACTCTTATTTTGGATGCTTGTTATTCTTTATATAACTGTATTTTCTCCATTGTCAGCTTGGTGAGATGCTCATCATTTATATCTAGCCCTTGGCATCCACTCCTTTCTGAAGTCTACCCCAGGAGAACAAGTGGCAACTTGCATTGCTTCCACTATTGCATTTACTTCTCTGATATTGATTGGGAGAGTTTGGTCATTCAGGAGACCCCTTGAAAACAGGGCTTAGAGCCTTTCACTTTTGAATCTACAAAACCTAGCATGGTGCCTATAATATAAAAGGTACTCTGTACGTATTTTATGAATTTGTTGTGTTCAGTCACTCAGTTGTGTCCAACTCTTTGCAACCCTATGGACTGCAGCACACCAGGCTTCCCAGTCCATCACCAAGTCCCAGAGCTTGCTTAAACTCATGTCCATCAAGTCGTGATGCCATCCGACCACCTCATCCTCTGTTGTCCCCTTCTCCTCCTGCCTTCAATCTTTCCCAGCATCAGGGTCTTTTCCTATGTGTCAGCTCTCTTCATCAAGTGGCCAAAGTATTGGAGTTTCAGCTTCAGCATCAGTCCTGTCAATGAATATTCAGAGTTGATTTCCTTCAGGATTGATTGATTTGATCCCCTTGCTGTCCATGGGAGTCTCAAGTGTCTTCTCTAGCACCACAGCTCAAAGCCATTGTTTGAATGGAGATAATAATTTTGAACTCACCTAGAAAGTAGCATAACCCTAACTCAGTGTGTTTATGATTTTATAATAACCAAGTTCAGACTTAGAAATTACTCATGCTTCCCTAAACAAAATCATGATGATACTTCTCATGTATATACTGGCCTATATATATCAACTCAGAAGGCATGTAATGGCTCTTTGTCCCAGGTTGAGTGATACTAACGCTGATCAGAGGATTCAGATGATAGCCTGAACTTCCCGTTTAAAGTTCCCCACCAACCTTTCTTCTTATGGCTTCATATATTGATGATTATTGCCTGATTTGGTTATTTCATCAGCAATTACAGAAAGATTTTTAAAATCCTATCATTCACTGTACATTTGTTACCTGTAATTCCTTAAAAAACAAACACCCTTTGCTCATCAAATATGGCGATTTGGTTGTCTGAAATATAGTTCATACAGGAATAGCACAATAATGCTTAATTATTTATTGGCAATTTTAGGAAAAAGAATTGGTGTACTAGTTACTTTCAGTGGTGTCCAGGGTACGTATTTACTTTTAAATTTATTCCTGTTATTTAGTACTATGCATTGGAGAAGGAAATGGAAACCCACTCCAGTGTTCTTGCCTGGAGAATCCAAGGGACAGGGGAGCCTCGTGGGCTGCCGTCTATGGGGTCGCACAGAGTCGGACACGACTGAAGCGACTTAGCAGCAGCAGTGTCCTTAGTACATAATATAATGTCCCATCTTCCATTTTGGTCTTAAAAATTCTCAGCCTTTGATTTGTGTCACCCCTTCAATAAGAGACTTGCCTGATAGCTCAAAATGATAAAGAATCTGCCTGCAATGCAGGAGACCCAGGTTTGATCCCTGGGTCAGGAAGATCCCCTGGATAAGGGAATGACAACCAGTGTTTTTTTCCTGGAGAATCTCACGGACAGCGGAGCCTGGCGGGGCTACAGTCCATAGGATCTCCAAGAGTCAGACACAACTGAGCAACTACACTTTCTTTCTTTCTTTTCAGTATCTAGGAATTGTGTAATGACCTTCACCACAAAGGTGTAACTGATTTCTTTTACCAATCAGCCAATCAAGTACAGTAAAGTAAGCCCAATTATCTTAACACCTGGCACCAAAATTCCTCTGAGGGAGAGATCAATCTGTGCTTAGGAAAATGCTTTGAGAAGTTTCTTAGGATAGAACAAGAAAGAGAGGAAGGTGAAAGAGAAAAAAAGGAGCAAGGTAATATGACAAGAACCTGAAGCTCACTGGATACAATTTACTGAGTGATAAGAACAGGCATATCTAATGGTTTATGGAATAAACAATTTTATGTCATATTTTATATATATGTTATATTGTTTATGGTATAAACTATTGTCACCTTTCCCAGAACTTTAGTAAAACCTACTATATAACACTTGAAAGCAAAATATAAAGTAATGTTTAAGGTATTTTATGGGGAGAGGAAATGAAAGGGGCTAAGTTAAGGCATTTTTTTTTTTTTTTTTAAGTTAAGGCATTTTGATCACACCAGTTTCCACTTGAAAAGTTCAGGATGGCTTCTGTCTCACTGTGGATGAACTCTGGGATTGTAACCTCAGGCTTTTATGCTCTTCACAAGATGCCCTGAACCAGTTTATTGCCTTAGTTCTTAGCCCACTGGTTGGCTACTCTGACTGTTCCAAGAACAGTGAGTTCAGAGCTGTGTTTTGGCATTCATGTTACTCCCACTTTTAAGTTCTTTTTGAGAGAAAACACTTTATGTTTAATATTTCTTTCCATTTCCCCCTAATTCCTGAGTAATCCATTAGAATTGTTAAGCTGCTGAAAGTTAGCATTTACTGAAATAAGTTTGGAGGATTCACTTATGTGGAAATATTGTCACTGTATTGTTTATCTAGTGCCTCATAACAAATTCATGAAGAAAAGTATGTTTATTTTGAAAGACAGGAGACATGGAAATTAGGAAGGTTTCCTGGTGGAACCTGCTAGTAGGTAGGAAAAGAATGTGTGGAAGTTCTTTTATGATAGGTAAGTTTTCTTAGTAAGATAAGAAATAAATCATCAGCTGAGAGTGAGAATGTGGGTGGATATGCTGAAATATTTGAAAGGAATGAGATTGTTATCTGTGAGGAGGAGAACAAATGGACTAGGGAACTATAGTGTGGTTGCTGGGCACCATTAAGGACCCATTTAAATTTACAGTGAAATCATTCAGCCATGTTCAATTGCCTTGGTGTAGGTATGAAGTAGGCAGAAAATTGGATTTATATATGTTGATGTTTGGTCAAATGACTATAATGAAGTAACAGCTAGGCAAAGGAATTGAAAGCATATGCAAAGAAGTTAATGTAACGACTGATTATGAAATTTAAGGTGATTTGAGATACCTATATGCAGGTCAGGAAGCAACAGTTAGAAGTGGACATGGAACAACAGACTGGTTCCAAACAGGAANTGCTTTAGCTCAAGATTATCGTATAAATAAATATAGGCACTGCTTGGAGGAAGTTTCTCTTGAATCACGTAATTCACACCTTTAAAACCCTTATTTCCTGTATCCACATTTCCTTTAAAAATATGCCCAGTTCTCACTCTGGTTTTTCCTACCCTGTCACAGTTCCTCCTCACTCAGATCCATTTACTGCCATACTTTAGACATTATTAATGGTTTCCTCTATTTCAAAACCCTGTAAAAGAATTTACCTTCTTGGATCCAGAATGTTCCAAAGACTGTGACCCTGCTCCCTCACCATTCCGTCTTGTCTAGTTCCCTGGGGTTTTGAGGCGCCTTTGGTCTCCTGTTTCCCAGCGGGTGGGACACCCTGCTAGCTATTGTCTGAGATAACCAGGTCTGTTTTCACTGCTTCCTGCCAGTGAGGCAGGAGGGAATCCTGTCTTAGACAACTTTAAATCAAAGATATCTGTAACTTGTTCAGGGAGGAGGTATGTGCAAAAAAAAAAAAACAGCCACCACCACCACCAACTTTCTTCGAATTGTTTTCATTCTCACAGTTAGACGCTATCTTGGTCAATGCTTTTGAAAAGTGTGTATTAACCAGAGGTGAACAGAAAACTTATGGTCAGAGAGCATTCAACAAGCATTTGTGAAGTACCAGTTATTAAACCCCACTGGATGGGGGAAGAATTCCAAATATAAGGAGATCCTAGACCCTGCTTTCAGAGTGCTTACACCCCCAAACCTAGGAAGTAAACTATATATGAAGGTAAAAGAAGGGAAAAGGAGATTAAGATTGGCAAACTAATGGGGAAATGGGTATTTTTATATACTGCTGACAGGTGTGTAAATTGATATAGCCTATTTGGAGGGCAGTTTGGCAGTGTTAAAATTAATAATGTGCACATTCTGTGACCCAGCAATTCCATTTCTCAGTATATATCATAAAGAAGCAGGCAGGCGTGTACACATATTATGTTACTCCCTTCCGTGGCGGAGTTTTGGTAATTTTAAAATTGAGAAAACCTAATGGCCATCAGTAGAGAATGGCTGAATAAAAACTCTGTACATCTTCGTGGAAATTAGGAAATGGTTAAAAAGAATGAAGTATACCTGTATATACTGAGATAGAAAGGTCATTGAGACTTATTATTAATGAAAAAAGCAAATTGCAAAACAATATATATTGAATGGTACCACTTTCATAAAAACAAAACCATGAATTTGTATAAGTAAAAATGCATACATAAATGGATAGGAAAAGTGTAGAATGAGACACCCACTAAAAGAGACAAGAATTAAAGGCATTGTGGAGGAGTTTAGTCATATTAATCAGACCCATCCATAACCATTGTTATAATACTTGAAATTTTACAACTTGGATTAATTTGTATGTTGCTTGGATAGCTAAACACAATTAATTTCAAAGTGATTGATAATATGTAATAAAAGCCATAATTAAAATGCTACAACAAATTTTAAAGGGAGAAAAGAATTCTAAGCTGGAAGGGAGGGCTTGGGCAAGGCTTCACAGAGAATGTAGCAGGATTGGAGGGGAAGAGGGAGGGGAGACAAGGCAGGAGAAGGAAGCTTAATGTAGATGCCAGGCTCTAGTAGCACCTCCTTTTTCTTCTGCCTGATGATGTACATTCCCTCACAGGCTGAATCCTGGCCTGTCCTGCCTGCCCAGGTTCAGGCTGCGGAGTGAACTAAATGAACAGGTCACAGTTGCTTTCATCGCTATGATTCTAGGAATACCTTAAGTTAGATATAGAAGGAAAAAATGAGGATATGAGTCCTAACAGTGATATTGGAAAATGGCATTTTGAAAAGGAATGTAGGGAGGACTTCCCTGGCGGTCTAGTGGCTAAGACCACTTTCCAGTGCAAGGGGTGTTGGTTCGATCCCTGGTGTGGGAGCTAAGATCCCACATGCCTCAGGGCAAAAAACCAAAATAAAACAGGAGCAAAATTGTAACAAATTCAATAAAGACTTTTAAAAAATGGCCCACATCAAAAAAAAAAAAAAAAACTTAAATAAAAATGGAAAGGAATGTGGTGGAAACGAGGATGGGGATTGGTTTTCCTCCGGATACTCAATGAGATATGAACTGGGAAGTAGGTTGGAGGGAAAAGTGTCTGAGAAGGTGATCCATTCCCTCTCCCCAAATATTACAAAAGGAACCCCAAAATACTTTGAAAACAAATAGTTAAGGTTGGTTTCACTCTCTCATTGAAGGAATATTTTTTTGAATGTCAAATGTGTAGATAATACTATGCAAGGTGCCAGTGTGGCTGAAACATACAACAAAGGGTATGAGAAACAGCCCCAGACCAGGGCTCCAGAAGTGGGGGTGAGGGGACTTGGTTTGGTCTCAGACTGTGTAGCCATGGACAAGTCTTTCAATGAGCACCACCCCTCATTTTATTGTGGCAAAAATTGGGGAGGGGGTCTAAATGACTGATCACTCAGATCTTTTTCAGTCTTAGGGTATGATGTTGTGAGATCTTATGGGTCTAACATTGTGATGATTGTGAATTCCCAGGCAGATGGAAGATGGGAATATGAGATTATAACGAGACGGGCCCAAGGTGCCAGGCCTTGAGAGAAACAAAAGCATTCCCGCAGAGCATGTGGCTCTTGGTGTTCTCCCAGGACTCACGTTTCTTTTCCACCCCTTCACATTGCCTCCTAAGAGCAGTGAGAGAAACAGACATCACTGAGTTTTAAGCTTCATGTTATACACACATCATCCAGCACTGTACTATTATAATGGTCGCTTTTGAATTAAAATGTTAGCCTGCATTCTATAAAAATAGTCTCTAACACTTTCTTTTGTGGAAATAAGTCATAATAGCTAATGTTTATTAAATGCCTTCCCGCCTACCAGGTACTGTTCCAAGCATTTTATATGTATGGATGAGTTTCATTCTTATAACAGCCCTGAAGACAAGTACTGTTGTTATACCCATCTTGCAGAACAGAAAAGAGAGGTTAAAATGTATCCAAGGTCACCGCACAACTGGTGGGTGGTAGACTTAGGACTCCCACGCAGGCAGTCTCACTTCACCAACCACATCCTCCTGTGTGCGCAGAGAGAACAGGAGGTACCAGCATTCCATTGATTCTCAGATTATGTTATTTTAAAGTTTTTTAATGCTATTGTATGCAAATTTTCTGTTAAAACTCTTCTTTATGTCACTATTTTACCTGACTGTATCAATAAAAGATAAAGAGCATCAGATTGAACCACCTCACACTGTACTTTACACTGTCTTTGTCATGAAGTATTAAATAAGATAAATTTGGTGGTTTCTCTGAAGCCCTTACTGTTCATTTATCCATCTCACCATCTATCATACTTTGCCCGATTTATTTGACTGGCATTGCCAATTTCGACTTGGAATGGAGTAAGTAATTCAAGTCAAAATTCCCATGCTTTGACAGAACGTGTATGGAAACAGGCATAGGACCACCAGCCTCGTACAGGGATGTTTATTTCAGTTGATTTCTGTGATGCCACAAAAATTAAGTACAGCAATAGTATAGTTTAGGTCAAAATTGCAACACATGGTCTGACTAAAGATGTGAAGGTCATTTCTGGATATGACAAGTAGTCCTGATGATACAGTTTCGATGCCTAAATGTGGTTATTTCCATGACAACAGGATAAAAATCTAACAGAATGAAATCAAAGTTTCTGGGAAAACCCTGTGTTCACTGGTCTGGCCTCAGTAATGGTTCATACACAGAACTGCGTAACTTGTATTTTTGCAGCCTTCACTGCTCAACAAAACCATAACAGTAAATAGTGGTGGTAGAATACAAAAAGCTAAGTTCCAGTAGCTTATACCATATACAACATAAACTTTTGGGTCAGACGATAATTCACTGAGTTCCCCACCAGAGTGCTCAACTTCCAAATCGACCATTCTTCCAGAATTTTAGTAGGGTGGTCATCCACTCAGGCACTGCCCCCTGCTTCTAAACTGGATTTTCACCCCTGGCTATTCTTTAGTAAACAATATAGATCATTGTCTTGGGGTGGAAAAGAAGCCATAAACTCTTTTCTGTGGTTATCATGGGTGTTGGAATAGTGACTTCAAAGGAAAGATCACCAGCATATGATTTAATTCTACTAGATTGTTCCATTTCTAGGAATAAAGTAACAGATGGGGGTGGGGGTCAGAAGGAGTGACATTTTAAGCATCTTCCTAGAGTTGCAGCAACTTTTAGGTCAGAAAGGACCTCAGAGGTCCGCTAGCGTCATGGTTCTCCAGGGGAGTACCACAGGCCCAGAGTTCCTTGGAGGCCCAAGACAGTAAAGGGTGGGGACCAGGCCATCCAGCTTCCCAGGCCTTCCCCATTCCAGTCCGCGTAACTCCCCCTCCTTCTGTGTGTTATATATATTCTGAAAGGTGTTTCGTTTGAGCAAAAGAGAGGTTCTGAAGAATCAACTGATTTGCCCGAGGGCCACAGCTGGGTGATGCAGACCTGGAATCCTCCCATTGCCCCACCATAATGCACACTGTGAGGTCTAGCTTGTTCCACCCCCAGATGGAATGGCACGGTATGGCTGGCAATCTCCTTACTGTTGCAGGTGATACAACCTGCCAGAGCCCCAGACTATGGGGGACACTCACCACTCTGCNTGCAGACCTGGAATCCTCCCATTGCCCCACCATAATGCACACTGTGAGGTCTAGCTTGTTCCACCCCCAGATGGAATGGCACGGTATGGCTGGCAATCTCCTTACTGTTGCAGGTGATACAACCTGCCAGAGCCCCAGACTATGGGGGACACTCACCACTCTGCCCAGGGAGCAACTCTGCCTGTCACCAACACAGAACCGAAGCAACAGCCCCCCAGCCACTGTTGCCCACAAGGTAGCCACTGCCTGAGGACTGACCATAAGGAACACGAGGTGGGGAGAGGCAGGCAGGGGGAGGGACGGAGGAGGAGGGGCTCCAGGACAGCTGCCTCTGCTCAGCATACAGGCTTCTGAAGCTGTGAGAGCCCGCAAGTGGCGCCACCTGTATCCTCAGTTGCCCAGCAGTATTGGATGTCTCTGGAAGCCCCTGGTAGGTCAGGCAGCTCAAGGGGCTGCAGGCCACTCACTGATGGACTGGTCCACTCACCCACCACCAAAGGAGGCTACAGACCCTTCCCTCCCACTGAGCAGCTCCTCTGGGTTCGAAGCTAGTCCCCTGCAAGGACAGGTCACTGTTACAACAATACACCTCACTATTAATCTGAAACTACTCGATTTTAGGGAAACAGGATAGCACGCCCACTGCTGTGATTTGTTAATCCTCAAAAGAGCAAAAAGACAAAACCAGGCTAGACTCAGTGGAGGGTTTTCTTTCATTGTGTTTTCCATGAATAAATAGATTCAGGAAGGCAAACTGGTTCTTTTTCTTCTGGGATGTGTTACTAACTCAGAATCAGAGAGAATTCAAAGTATTTTTATTCATTCATGTATACTCATTTCTCATCTAATTAATACCATAGGTGGCCAAATATATTAGAAAGCAACAGAAGGCTAATAACAAAGAAGAAAAAAAAATCCTTAACTCTGGTTCAATGAAGACAAAATGTTTTAAGAGTCTCCAGAGATAATTAAGGAATATAAAATTTCTTATCCAGAGATGTATAAGACTCGGGGCTTCCTGGTGGTCCAGTGGTTAAAACTTCACCTTCCCGTGCAGGGGGTGCAGGTTCCATGCCTGGTTAAGGAGCTAGGATCCCACACGCTTCATGACCAAAAAGTCACAAACAATGTTGTAACATTTAAAAATGGTCCGCATCAAAAAAAAATCTTAAAAAGTCACCATATACTACAGTAGCAGCAGATAGCCTAAGTCCACTCCACATCGGCTCCATCCCACACTCTGCTCTCCATCCCTTCTAAAATGTCTCAGACAGCCACATATCTTCTGCCTCTGAATTATAAAGAATGTGCTGGCAGTTGGTTTTCCCGCCAGATTATTCCAGGACATGACTTGAAATGCTTTTTTAAACAAGACTGATTTGTAATCCTATAGTATAATTTAAATAAATTGGGTTAATGCTTGGTTCTAACGTTCGTGGTTGGTTAATTCAGTTAATTTGATCCATGTCATCTTGATGAAATTGCATTTGATATAGCTCTTTACATTATAAATTGTTAATGTGCTTTAACATATATGACGATAAAATTATTGACTCTTCTCATTCACTTAAAGGTGGCCTTGGAAGAAAATGGTTTGGAAAGTATTACTTGTGCAATAATGATTTGCCCTTGGAGTTCATAAATGGAAGTGTAATAGAGCAAGTGATTTAGCTAGCACTACTGAAAATGGTTTTTACAGCTACAAAATAATACTAATAAACTACTATTATTTTAATACAGTACTTATAGTAACACACTGAAATATGTTAGAATTTTATCAGGTATGAGACTGGAATTTTTTTTTCTACCCTTTAAAAACATATTTCTACATACAGTTAATGTGTTTACATTAAATTCTCTTATGTCCTACCTAATTTTATTTCANTAATAAACTACTATTATTTTAATACAGTACTTATAGTAACACACTGAAATATGTTAGAATTTTATCAGGTATGAGACTGGAATTTTTTTTTCTACCCTTTAAAAACATATTTCTACATACAGTTAATGTGTTTACATTAAATTCTCTTATGTCCTACCTAATTTTATTTCATCTCATTTTATTCTCCCAAAGGATAGTTTTGAAATGACAAAGTAAAGATGCTTATTGCAGGATCTACTTTGTTTTTTCATAAATATTTACAATAGAAATATTCTGAAGCACAGTACGACAGATTAGGGAAATATCATGGGAACTGAAGATGAATAAATTGAATAAATTTCAGCAATTTTAAAACGAAGCTATTAGGGGATGACACAATGAATTTCATGATTATAAACATTATAGAAGTTTGTTTTTAAATTTATTTCTATCATTCAAAGGCGAGAAGACCTGTTAGTTTTAGATTTAAAATAATGTATGTATAAAAGCATTTTGATTTATAGACTTCTGAAGGGAATGACCTCAAAAGAGTATTTAAAATAAACTATCTTGATAGTCTAGATCCTTCGTCAAGATGGCTCATCAGCCCAATCAAACGACGCCTGTGACACACTGGCCTGTAATTATTGCTGCCAATCTCAAATACTGACTGCTATCTCTTTTTAAAAGATGGTTTGCTGAAGCTCAGAGGCAGAAACAGTTGTCATTTAAATCAGAATTGCTGGCGGCTGCTAACAGGCCATCTTGCCAGTTGGTTACTTTGTCTTGCTCCCCATCAGTTTGTATATAATAAAAACTTCAAGAAGTTGGGGCATGAAACAGTTTATTCTCGATCAGCTATTTATGCTTGAGAAAGAACTTATTTAAATTAAAGAAAGATACTGGTCTAAAAAGAGCTTCCCTGGTAGCTCAGCTGGTAAAGAATCCCCCTGCGATGCAGGAGACCTGAATTCCATCCCTGGGTTGGGAAGATCCCCTGAAGGAGGGCATGGCAACCCACTCCAGTATTCTTACCTGGAGAATCCCCATGGACAGAGGGTTGCAAAGAGTCGGACACAACTGAGTGAATAAGCACACAACACACACATTGTTCTAAAGAAACCAGGTTATTTCTTCTTTTCATGAAGGCAGTCAGTGTATTAAGTATAAAGTTTGCTGTTTCTCACCAAGAGCAATTCATTCAATAAGGGCAAATGCTTGCTTAGGATGTTTTCTTTCCTTCCACTCCTCCCATCTGGGATTACAGTATAGTTTTAAATATTGTTTATAGGAATTCCATATGCTATAATTATGCAAATATAGACACACTGAATCTAATTCTACTAGTGAGTCTTATACAGTCTTTCTTTTTGATGTGGACCGTTTTTAATATCTTTACTGAATTTACTGGGCTTCCCAGGTGGCCCTAGTGATAAAGAACCTGCCTACCTGTGCAGGAGACATGAGACATGGATTCAATCCCTGGGTTGGGAAGATCCCCCAGAAGAGGGCATGGCAACCCACTCCAGTATTCTTGCCTGGAGCATCCCATGGACAGAGGAGCCTGGTGGACTACAATCCATGGGATCAAAAAAGTCGAATGCGACTGAAGTGACTTAGCACACTGAATTTAATACAATATTGCTTCTGTTTTATGTTTTGAGGTTTTGGCCGAGAGGCATGTGGGATCTGAGCTCCCTGACCAGGGATCAAACCCAAGACTTTGCGACAGAAAGCAAAATCTTAACCACTGGACTACCAGGGAAGTCTGAGTCTCCTACAATGTCTTGATAAGAAATTTTGTATTCCTCAGTTGTCTCAGGACCAGTTAGTTTCCACTGACTCACCTGGTGATGAAAGTAAATCTGAATTTTTCAATATGCCTTTCTTATTCAATCACAAAACTCTTGAGCTTTTCCTCTTTACTGGTATACTCATATCTAGGCTAATGCCCAAGTGATGTTTGTTAAGGTTGTTAAATTAAAGTGACACTTTGGATTTCCGGCCCTAAGTGATGGACTCTGAGCACCTGCACTTTCCTAGCGCACATGAGCTTTTCCTCTGGAGCCCACAGAAATAATGGTAAAAGATGTACAAAGAAAATAAGCCCTTCACAACCAAGCAGTGGGGGCTGCTGATGGCAATCAGTGAATAGAAGGGAGATTTCAGCAAATTTCTTTCTGTGACTGAAAACACATAGAGATGTAGATGGCATCACTGAAAGAGCCACAGCTAAGAATAAAAGCAGGAGGGAGCTGCCCTGAGGTTGGGCAGGATGAAAAATGGAAAGCCATGGAAGATCTGTCTCCAGAACAGCTAGGTGAGTGGGTCTCTCTCCCTCCCCTACTCCAAGTAGGGCTTCTGTCAACCTGGCATTTATCCTCCAAACTGACAATCTGAGGTTTCTCTAAAGAAACTGGATAGCTACAGAGGAGATCCAGAATCTGGAGGATGGGTATGGCTCTATCAAGTAACACTCTCATTCTGCCATTTGAGGGCTCTCAGTTCCTAACCAAGCATCCTAAGATGATGCCTGCTAATTGGCATGCCCCATGCATGTACCTTGCGGTCCCAGACAGGAATGATGCCTACCAAACAATAGCTGTGGAAAGCTTTTCTGTCTGCCTGTAGTAAGCAACCATGTCTTTCATTCATAAATATGAATGCATGCCCAAAGATCACCAGACATGGTAGGAAAGCCAACTTGAAAAAGATGAAATAAATGGGACAACTGAGTCAAAAACCTCAGGTATGCAGACGACACCACCCTTATGGCAGAAAGTGAAGAACTAAAGAGCCTCTTGATGAAAGTGAAGGAGGAGAGTGAAAAAGTTGGCTTAAAGCTCAACATTCAGAAAACTAAGATCATGGCATCCGGTCCCATCACTTCATGGGAAATAGATGGGGAAACATGGAAATAGTGACAGACTTTATTTTTGGGGGCTCCAAAATCACTGCAGATGGTGACTGCAGCTATGAAATTAAAAGATGCTTACTACTTGGAAGGAAAGNTGGCCACCTGATACAAAGAGCCGACTTGTTTGAAAAGACCGTGATGCTGGGAAAGATTGAACGCATGAGGAGAAGGGGACGACAGATAATGAAATGGTTGGATGGTATCACCGACTCAATGGACATGAGTTTGGGTAAACTCCAGGAGTTGGTGATGGACAGGAAAGCCTGGCGTGCTGCAGTCTATAGGGTCACAAAGAATCGGACAGAACTGAGCAACTGAACTGAACTGAGTCAATAAAATAATTTAGAGAAAGAAGATGATGTAAACACACCCCAGCTAGTTTCAGGGAGATTGGAAGACACGGTGCATTCATTTAAAAAAAAAAAAAAAGATGCTATGAAAAAGGAACAATCAAAGAACAAGAAAGAAAGCTCAGAAATTAGCAATATGATTACCAAAATTAAAAAGATGGGATTTCCCTGGCAACCCAGTGCCTAGGACTCCACACTTCCTGCAGGGGACATGGGTTCGATCCCTGGAGGGAACTAAGATCCTGCATGGGAAGAGAAGGAGTGGGCAGAGAAATTTAAAAGCCTAAGAATCAGAAGGAAAAGGTTGAGACTTGGGGGAGCAATCTGGGACATCCAAGACCTGGTTTACAGACTTCCCATTAAGAGACAGGTAAACGGAAAAGGGGGAGAAAAGAGGTGGGGGAAATAATCAAGTACATAACAGGAAAAAATTCCAGGAGTTTTGAAAAATTTTCAGATTCAACAGGCTTATCATCAAGTGCTGACACCTAGACACATCCTTTTAGAACACACAAAATTTAAAAGTTTGGGGGATTGGGCTCTACCAAACTTCTCTATAAAACTGAATGCCAAAAATGATGGCTCAATGGCTTCAAAACGTTGAAGCAAAATGACTCTGTTGCTAGAAACTCCACCAAAAAATAACCCAAAGATCATTCAATAAGGACAATTTCATTTGTGTAAGAAAACGTTCACCTCTCAGCACTGTCCCGGAAGAGCAACATGAGGCAGATGAAAGGAAAACAAGGGAGAATGCCAATAAAGAGGAAGTCATGGCATCCAGGATGAGCTGGGAAGACAGCCCCAGGATGACCACTGGGTAGAACAACCACTCCACCCTGGATCCCAAGGCAGAGGGCTCCAGGAACAATGTCTCTGGGGAAAAAGTGCGCCCTGCAAACAACAGTGTGACCTAGAAGCTGGGTGATGTCCCAACCAGGGATCAAACTGGAATGAAGACTCCCCCAAGGGCTCAGCAGTAAAGAATCCATCTGCAATGCAGGGGATGCAGGTTTGATCCCTGGGTTGGGGCGATTCTCTGGAGGAGGAAATGGCAACCCACTCCAGTATTCTTGCCTGGAAAATCCCATGGACAGAGGAGCCTGTTGGGCCACAGTCCATAGGATCACAAAGAGTCAGACACGGCTGAGCATGAGAGTACTAATCAATTGCAGTGAAAGCCCAGAGTCCTAACCACTAGGCCACCAGGGAACTCCCAAGGCACATTTCTCTTCTGTCAACAAGAGCAAAGATAAGTACAGTCAACCCTCATTATTCATGGATTCCATATATGCTAACTTGCCCACTCACTGAAATTTATTGGTAACCCAAAAATCAATACTTGTGGCACTTTTGCAGTCATTGAAAGACATGCACAGAGCAGAAAAAGCTGACCCATCCACGGCACACCTTCCCAGCTGAGATCAAACAGGACCACACTCTGCCTTCTTGTTTCATCTCCCACTTTGTACATGAGTCTTCATCATGGTCTATTTAGTGCCGTGTTTTTCAGTTTTGTGCTTTCTTTTACTAACCTCACTGTTCAAAATGACCCCCAAGTGTGGTCTTGAAGTGATGTCTGATGTTCCTAAGGGCATGGAGGCTGAGATGTGCCTTATGTAGAAAATATGTGTGTTAGATAAGCTCTGTTCAAGCAAGAGTTATTGATGCTGGCCATGAGTTGAGTGTTAGTGAATCAACAATTCATATTATATAAGGTGTCTTTGAACAGAAACATACATCAGACAAGGTTGTGTATTGATCTGTTGATGAAAATGTTGTGATCAGAGGCTCACAGCAGCCCAACCCTGTTTCCCCAGAACAGCTGTTCGCCACTCACTAATGCAGTGTCCTACCTACTTTATAGAACACGTTGTAGCACATGGAACTCTGCTCAATGCTATGTGGCAGCCTGGATGGAAGGGGAGTTTGGAGGAGGATGGGTACATGTGTATGTATGGCTGAGTCCCTTTGCTGTCCACTTGAAACAATCACAACTTTGTTAACTGGCTATACTCAATATAAAATAAAGTTGTTGTTTTTAAAAAGAGCAACTGCACATAACAAGGATCAGCTGTAATTACACAAATACCTCATTTTATTGTGCTTCGCAAATATTGCAGTTTTTCACAAATTGAAATTTTGTGGCGACTCTGCCTTGAACAAGTCTACCGGAGCCATTTTTCCAGCAGCATTGACTCACTTGGTGTGTCTGTCACGTTGTGGTAATTCTCACAGTATTCCCAACGTTTTCATGATTATTATTTTTGTTACGGTGATTTGTGATCTGTGATCTTGGATGTTTCTGTTGTAGCTGTTTGGGCATCTTTTTAGCAGTAAATTATTTTTTAATTAAGGTATGTACATTTTTTTGGACATACTCGTGTGCTGTGTGCTTGGTTGCTCTGTTGGGTCCGACTCTTTGTGACCCCATGGACTAGCCCACCAGGCTCCTCTGTCCATGGGGGATTCTCCAGGCAAGAATACTGGAGTGGGTTGCCATGCCTTCCTCCAGAGGATCTTCCCAACCCAGGGATCGAACCCAGGTCTCCCACNGGTCCGACTCTTTGTGACCCCATGGACTAGCCCACCAGGCTCCTCTGTCCATGGGGGATTCTCCAGGCAAGAATACTGGAGTGGGTTGCCATGCCTTCCTCCAGAGGATCTTCCCAACCCAGGGATCGAACCCAGGTCTCCCACATTGCAGGCAGATGATTTTTTTACTGTCTGAGCCAGCAGGGAACCCCAAGACATACTGCTGTTGAATGCTTAATAGACCACAGTGACATGAAAACATAACTGCTACATGTGCCGGGAAGCCAAAACATTCGTGCGGCTCACTTTATGGGGTTATTCTGGAGCTACACCTACAATATCTCTGAGGTATGCCCGTAGTAACTTGGGGGTGTGTGTGTGGAGTGTGCTAGCGTTGGACCACAGAAAAGGAAGTGTGATGCTAGCAACCCACTCAGGTCTGACAGGAACGATATTTGCAAAGCCTTCATCATGTAAATGCTATTCATCAGCATTTATTTTTAAAATTTCACCTAGGGACAAAATTGTGATTACAGAACAAAATAGAAATGTTGTAATTTGGGACAGTGGAAAATACAAGAGTTGGAAATAGGGAAGTAAAGTCGGGAGGTGAGGGCCAAGGAAAGATTGGGGCTTACACATCCTCATTATACATGGCAAAGGCTCAGGAATCAGTACTTAAAGTTGTTTGTGTGAAAGTTGCTCAGTCGTGTTCAACTCCCCACAGTCCATGGAATTCTCTAGAATACTGGAGTGGGTAGCCTTTCCCTTCCCCAGGGGATCTTTCAACCCAGGGATCAAAGCCAGGTCTCCCACATTGCAGGCAGATTCTTTACCAGCTGAGCCACAAGGGAAGCCCAGCAATACTGGAATGGATACCCTATCCCTTCTCCAGCAAATCTNAGTGGGTAGCCTTTCCCTTCCCCAGGGGATCTTTCAACCCAGGGATCAAAGCCAGGTCTCCCACATTGCAGGCAGATTCTTTACCAGCTGAGCCACAAGGGAAGCCCAGCAATACTGGAATGGATACCCTATCCCTTCTCCAGCAAATCTTCCAACACAGGAATCAAACTGGAGTCTCCTGCATTGCAGGCCATTTCTTTACCAACTGAGCTGTCAGGAAAGCCCTAAAGTTGATGGAGTCAGTAATGGGAATTGAAACATATTATTTAAAGTTTTCAGTGCAATCAGTGGTTGAAATAAAATGATAAACTTCTTCACCTTTTCACTTTACTGTTGTGTGCAAGTATTAAATTTAAAGATAAATTCAAAAATTTTAAATAACATCTTTAACTTTCTTGTTTTTCCAGCTTTAGGGAGACCCTGAGCAAGTCCTAATTATATGTTTCAGCTTACATAAGCTCACAGAGAATTTAGGGTCTTGGCCATTTTTTTCACAGAACCCAGAAGAAAAGCCTTCCATTCCGTTTATTAAGTGGTTCAGTCTCAACAACTTAATAAGTATTTCTGTCCTAACAATTTAGTAGCCATTTGAAAAAATAATAACACATGGATTAGGAGAACAATTGCATCCCATTCTTAAATAACCAGGGATGAATTAGAAAGAGGGGGTGTACACCTATTGGAGAGTTCATGATTTCTCCCACCTTGGAATCAGATTAAACACCCAATTTTCATTCACATTCATTTTCACCCCGCAGTTGCTTTTAATCACAACAGCCAATAACTCAGCTTTGCAAAGATATGGAATCACCAAAAGGAAGATAGTACAATCTACCCTGAACCACCGGTGGAATCACATAAGCTGGTAGTTGTGGAGGCAACCAGAGGTTGACTATCACTGTAGTCCACTTGAAAGCTCAAACATTCACTGTTTTGTCCCAGGGTCCCTTGGCACACAGTTTGGGAACCATGGCTCTAGCATCTTTAAAACTTTATTATGATCTGTCATGCAACTTCATTCAAAAATATTTGAAGACAAAGGCCATGTATATTTTACAGTATCTAATGTAGTTTCTTGTTCAATAATAAGTGCTCTATAAACACTTTCATTGAATCTGATCTCATAGATTGTAAGATGCGTACTGATTTCCAGAGATTAAAAAAAATTTTTTAATGCATCATAAAATCAATGAAATACAATAGTAATTTAAATAGACTGGTGTGATTTTATTGCCCAGGTCTGAGTCAGTGTTGCAATTTAATATTAACCCTTGTGATACCTGTAAAGTCTAACCCCTCAGTGTTCTTATGGACTTAAAACCCAAACATAAAAATAAATCCTAACAACAGAGTCTGATATGCCCTCTTCCCCAAGCACACACAAAACCAATGGTGTCCTCCCAATTGCTATGCTCCCAGAGGTGAAAGGCAGTGAGCAGGCCACACTCATTTTCCCTGCCCCTTCCCTGAGTTTTATTTCCCTGCCCTCTCTCAACTTAACATGCTTACGACTCTTCTGTTCACTTTGCAAGTCATTATGAGACTTTATACAGTAGTCGTACCTTAGTCTTCCAGATGTGGAAGGACAGGTATGATGCGGATCTGGCTTGTATCTGGTCTGCTCTTCCATTCCTCTCGTCCCCTGCGTAGCGTGTATAACCACTGGAAGAGCTTCATCCAGCCATCTTCCTCCTTCAGTCCTATAAACAAAGGTCACACTGTAGTCCTGAAGCTCTGCCTAATTAGAACAGAGCTTGTTTTCGAGGAGAAGGTAAGTAAATGTAAATTAATGTAATAATTAGTAATTTACATTACATTACATTAGTAATTTACATTACATTACATTAGTAATGTAAATTAAATGTAATTATTAGCCTAGTGGAACAAGTGTCACGTTGCTGTAGTTCTTTTCTCTTTCCAGGAGTGGCCCTCCACAGAGATTCATATTCACAAGAGTAGGGAAACCTGCGTTCAAGTTTTTTAACTCCTCTATTACCAAGCCTGCATAGAGTCAGGGGTGGTCTGGAAAAGAAGGAAGTTAAAGGTTATCTTTTCTCACCACTTCAAGCACTCCAGCGCAGGCTAGTGGGCAAGGGGGGATTTGGAAAGTAGGGTCTTCTCTCAAGTGGGCCGAGAAGGTTCTACCCTTCCTTCCATCTATGGGTCCCGGCAGGTGTGACCTCTTAGTTCCCATGAGCCTGCTGTCTGCTTCCCCGAAGGATTCCTGGACGTGGTATGATTCTTTCAACGTGCAGGGGCCTCCCAGCTCTCGAGGCCAGGAGTTAGGCACCTGGCTGCTTAAACTCAGCACAACGTCTGCCCATGCAACCGGAGGGAGACCCCTTCCAGGGCCCGAGAGTGGGCTCTCGTCTAACACTTGGAAATGAATTGTCCAAGGAGACACACTTACTGACAAAACAAAAGACTATTGGCAAAGGGCGGGAGAGCAGCAGAGTAAGGGAGCCCCGGAGAACTGCTCCGCACATGGGTCACTGTCTCAGGGTTTATGGTGGTGGGGGGGGGTTAGTTTTGGGGTTGACTCTGGCCAGTCATCTTGCCTGTGCCCATACTTGGTCTGACTCAGGGTTCTTCCTAGGGGCCCGGGCATCTCTCAGCCAAGATGGGTTCCACCGTGAGGGTTTCTGGGAGGTTGGCAGAATATATCGCTCTCCTGATCAAGACCTCCTGTAGTGAGACTTGTAGTTCATGCAAGTGATTATTATTGTGCCTGGCCACGGCAACTGGTTGTGGTCACTGGTTTCCTGTCAAAAAGACAGGTCCCCAGACACAAAGACTCTCCAGTCCTACTAAGGCACACACACCAGTCCACCTCACATTTAGACTTCAAATAGCATCGCATCCCTTGTTTACTCGCCAAGTTGTGTCCTCTTTTGTGACCCCATGGACTGTAGCCACCAGTCTTCTCTGTACATGAGGTTCTTCAGGCAAGAGTACTAGAGCAGGTTGCCATGTCTGGAAGTCAAAGGAAGAAATTCTCGATACAAAGTGCAATGTTGGGGGTGATCCCTACATTTTATAGTGTTCAGCACATACTTTGTGTGATCTAACCCTCGTTTTCCTTTCTCGGCTATTTTATCTTCATAAATGTGTTAGGCATCAATTCCCTAGAGTCCCCTATTTCTCTTCTACTGCCAGTCCTCATCTCCAACTTGTAGGGTAATTTGTGACTCCACTTGGCTAATTCTCAGAGAGTCCCTGGGTGGCTTTATCCTGCATACCTAGTCATTCCTTGGCTGTTTCCATTTGAGAAAATGTCCTGGGCATGGGGGGATGGGGTTTTGCTTTCTTTCAGAGAGATTATGACTATCCAGCACCAGCACGTCATACTGTTGCCATAGAGTATATCCATCCTGTGATGGGCTTCTCAGGTGGTTTCCTTGGCAACCACACCTACTAATCTTCCCCCTCCCCCAACTTATCAGTAACTGGAAAAAGTACATAATTGGTTTTGTGGAGTTATCAACACTGACACATCTTTATGCACCTGCACAGGCTTTTAACTCTTCAGAACTCATTTCTTAACGAGACTAAGCTTCTTTACCAGAGCCACTGGAAAGCATTTCCAAAGATTGGAATGTTTAAGATCAGAGACCTTCAGGATCAATTAGTCACCTCCCTGTTTTAGAGAGGAGGCCCACACGAATGACACACAGAGCTCCCGTAGCTGGTCAAGAAGAAGTGGGACCACACCCAGGGGCTCCTGCCTGGTCCCGGGCTCTTTCCACTACACCAGGGGCCAGCCCCATTCCGAATTCACCAGTGGCTAGCCAGCATGTGCCACGAAGCTGTCCCTGAGAACAGCAGCTGTTTAACATTGGAGTGTTCCCTGTCCCCCAGGACGGTACTGACCAGGAGGTACTTCATACACTTACTAATGCCTGACCTAAGTTTCTTTAATATGAGTTGATGGTCATAGTCCTAATACGCAGCTACTTGCTCCATCACAGAGAAGACAGCTCTAAGTGGATTTGTGAGAGTTTGCAGCAAATGCACAGAAATGTGGAAGTTCTAAAAACACTGATGCTGTCTTATCCTTGTGCCTAATGGCTATTTGCTCATCTTTCCCGTACTTAACTTTGATGAATACCTACATCTCTCGGTGACAAAATGACATAAAATAGGAGTGCAGTAAGTACATAAGAACATACAAAAAGAATGTATGTAAAGTATGTAGTAAAAATGCCTCTAACTTATATCATTTACCTCTGAGATAAGAGAGTGCTGAGAATGGGGTTTGGTGCTAATTCCGTAGTTTTTATATAAAAATCCTCAGTCATACAGAGTAATCAGATACTTTAGAAAATTGATCTCCATGTTCGGTCTCCCATCTGGATTAAATAAATCCCAGTTCTGTATCTTTCATATTAGTCATGAGTTTATTCATATAGCACTTTCTTCTATCATTTTTTTTACTTTCATGACATCTTGGCTGTTGGCAAACCGACCGAGCCAAAATTTGTGTTGCTTCAACAGGTAGAACCAATTTTATTTTTGACCTTTTCCTTCTCATTTTCCATCCCCAAAGAAAATGGCCACTGAAAATAATGTTGCCTTTGGGCCAGAGAGGTTTGATTCACTAACATTTTTCCTAGAAAACTTTTGTTTCCTTTTCTTTGATCCTTCTTTGTTTGTAATTTGCTTTTACTTATTCTAGCTTATATTCCTTTTTTTGGTTGTAATACTCTCTCCACCAACAGGTTAAGCTCTATTACAATTCTCTGAATTAGGTTTAGCCTTACAAAGGTTTCTTCAGAAGTATATAATTATTTTTCATCTTTCCACTAAAGAGAGCTTCCTGAAATAACAATGAATCATATATGTATCTCTCCATGCATTGTACTGAAGTCACCTCTTTGTGCTGATTCTAAAGTTCCTCCCCCAAATCACCCTGGGGTTCCCCCTTCCAAAGAGCAGGAGTCTGAGTTGCACTGTGGTTTTTCATTTGCTGTGTTACTCTGCATTAGCATATTCAATAAAACTGCCTCTTCTGGCATATTTCTGTTTGCAAGGATGCTACATTACTAGAGAATATAGAGAAGTGTTTCCATCTAAAAGGTGCATATCAGCTCTGAGTTGTGGGTCAAAGCTAACCATTATGGTAAGCATGGCCATATTAACTTTGTACTATTTACTAACAAGAGGCAGAAGCAAATCAGGGCAAAGAGGAACCATATTGGTCTGCTTGTAACAAGTTATCCCCCAAATTTAGTGGCTTTGAACAATACAAATTTATTCTCTTACAGTTCTAGAAGTCAGAAGTCCAAAATCATTTTCTTTCTTAAACTTAAATAATTTTATTATTTCTTTGGCTACGCTGGGGCTTCATTGCTGCACATGGGCTTTCTCTAGTTGCGGTGAGCAGGGGCTGCTCTGTAGTTTGAGTGAGTGGGCCTCTCACTGCCGTGGCCTCTCAGGTTTCGAAGCGCTAGTTCTAGGCACGTGGGCTCAGTGCTTGTGGCGCATGGGCTTAGTTGCTCCTCTGCATGTGGGATCTTCCCAGACCAGGGAGCAAACCTGTAGCCCCTGCGTTGACAGGCAGATTCTTATCCAGTGGACCACCAGGGGAGTCCCAAAATCATTCCCATTGGGCTAAAATGAAGATGTCAGCAGGGCGGTTCTTTTGGGATGCTCTGAGGGGAGAATCCCATTTCCTGCTGTCATCCTGTCGGTCCTCTCATCTCCCTCCCTTCTTAGAAAGACCCTTGCAAATTACATTCAGTTCAGTTCAGTTCAGTCGCTCAGGACTCTTTGCCACCCCATGAATCGCAGCACACCAGGCCTCCCTGTCCATCCCCATCTCCCGGAGTTCACTCAGACTCACGTTCATCGAGTCCGTGATGCCATCCAGCCATCTNTCCAGGCAAGAACACTGGACTGGGTTGCCATTTCCGGTTCTCCAATGCATGAAAGTGAAACGTGAAAGTGAGGTCGCCCAGTCGTGTCTGACTCTTCGCGACCCCATGGATGGCAGCCCACCAGGCTCCTCCATCCATGGGATTTGCCAGGCAAGAGTATTGGAGTGGGCTGCCATTGCTTTCTCCTAGAGCACATGTTTCTCAACAAGCATGCTACTGACATTTCAGGAAGACAGCTCTTTATGGTTCAGGTTTGTTGTATATTAAAGATGTCTACAGTTTCTGTTCCCTGGTTCGCAGAGTCACTCCCTGGAAAGTGTCAACCAAAAGTCTCTCCACATTTCCCTATAGGGAGATAGTATGACCCCAGTTAGGACCACCATTCTAGAACTGTATTCAGCAGCATTCTCTGTAAAAGTCCAAATAGTAGATCATTTAAGCTTAGCAGAACGTTGGTCTCAGTCAGTCTCACTCACAATCACTAAACTCCAACATTGTGGAATGAGATAAGTCATAGACACACACACACGCAAATGAGCACAGCTGTGGTCCTCTCAAACTATCCTGTCCACCTTTTACAGATGAGAACCCTGAGGCACAGAAGCAGGCAAGAAACTCGCCCAAGGGGACTCAACTATAGCACATATAGTTGTACTATGCACATATAGTACATATGTGTACATATATGGCACATAAACATGCATATGAATGATATGGATTCAACCCAAAGGCAGAGTGATTCCAGGGCATGTGCTTTTAATCAGGATACTTCTGAGTTCGCAGAATTTAGATCTATTTTTAATAGCACAAGGCATGGTAAATGCTTCAGAAAACTTCTCCCACTCCAGATTCTGGCCCTCCTCCTCTGCCTGTTGGTTGCTCTTTCCTGTAGTAAGCACCACGCCCACCCCAGATTTGCTTCTGTACAGTCAGGACTCCAGTTCCAAGGACATACTTTATGCTTAACCACTCCTCAGCTTGGCACTCCTGGTCGTCTCTGACACACAGCTATCCACAAAGGACCCCAAATAAAAGATTCTATCAAACTGATCACTAGAACAGTTAGTCACTGATCTGTGACTGTTTTTATTTTACACCTCTCAAGGTCTTATTTAAGAGATCCCAAGCCTGCCATGGTTCATCGAGATGAGCAGAATTAGAAAGCTCTTGGCCCATGGCCTGGTACATGTAAGAGCCTTTGTATTAACTACCAGTCACATAACATACAGAGGAGCATCCAGATATCTCTGGTCTAGATTTCAGTATTTGTGTAAATCCAGTTAGACCCACCAAAACTGAGAACCCACAAATCAATTCGAGCAGTACTCGTGAGCAAGGTTGTGACTATTACTTCTGTTCGGAGTATTTCAGCCCAGGTTTTAGGCTCCCTGTTGTGTTTGGATGAAAAAGCACCCCCTAGTCAAATAGAGTCAAGTTCCCACATCTGCTCAACTAACCAAGGAGCCTTTTGGATGAGGCACATTCCAGAAGACAGTTAAGATTATGGTACAGATCAGTGAGGTCTCATGGGCTTTCGCTGCTCATCAGTGTCTGAGATTGCAGTTCTTTTTCCAAGGTACGCAGGTGGGGAATTTACCAAAAGTGAAGGAAAGCAGTCTACCAAAGATGGGAAAAATGGAAACATTATCACTTCATAATGCTTTTTAAAGAGAATTAGACTACACTGGTTCCAACTTGGTTTTTCTTTTTCCGTACAGACAGGCTTTCATTACAAATTTTAAATATAATAAAGGAAACTAGAGAACAAACTATGCTGTGTGCTCAGTCGTGTCTGACCGTGTGACCCCATGTACTGTAGCCCACCAGGCTTCTCTGTCCCTGGGATTTCCCAGGCAAGAGTACTGGAGTGGGTTGCCATTTCCTTCTCAAGACCTTCCCAAACCAGAGATCCTACCCATGTCTCCTGAGCCTCCTGCACTGTCAGACAGATTCTTTACCACTGAGACACCAGGAGAACAAATTTCCCAGTTAATTATGTTTAATAAATTGATAGATTATTTTTTCTTCCAATAGTTTTTTTTGACAGAACTGACTTGTTTTTGCACTGCATTAACAAAGCCTGAAACTAAGAATTATATATAAATTCTTAAGAACATATAAATTTGAAATATAATAATGCTCATGAAAATAAACATACATTTCAAAGCCCTATTATTTTTATTTGATATAAATAAAATTATTAGGGGAAAATATATAGTTCTAATAGTATTTTCCTCCTATCTTGGTCATATTAATAATTTCTTATTTTCTTATGAGTCAGTTTTTTTTCTTCAAAGCAAATATAAGAAGGGTGTGGTAGGTAAATAATACTGCCTAATATCGCTAATTGCTAACAGCTCAATTATGCTGTGATGTACCTATAATTGTCAATAAGCTTCAAAAATCCTTATCTTGGAGTCTATTATGTATACAATTAATTTAAATTACATTAGTTATACAAATTTTTAAATGAAGCAGAGAGATTATACTTTCAGTTTTCACAGCTAGAGATAATGATCAAAAAAATATTGATGTTCACATTACATATTTTGTTATGTTGACATTCATGATTCACTTACTCAGTACAATATTAGCACATTACATGGGGGAAGAAAAGACAAATCTAATTTTTTATGTTTTGATTTTTTTGAATATCTAGATTAGCATATTCAAAAGCAGAGACATTACTTTGCCGACTAAGGTTCGTCTAGTCAAGGCTATGGTTTTTCCTGTGGTCATGTATGGATGTGAGAGTTGGACTGTGAAGAAAGCTGAGTGCCGAAGAATTGATGCTTTTGAACTGTGGTGTTGGAGAAGACTCTTGAGAGTCCCTTGGACTGCAAGGAGATCCAACCAGTCCATTCTGAAGGAGATCAGCCCTGGGATTTCTTTGGAAGGAATGANCCGAAGAATTGATGCGTTTGAACTGTGGTGTTGGAGAAGACTCTTGAGAGTCCCTTGGACTGCAAGGAGATCCAACCAGTCCATTCTGAAGGAGATCAACCCTGGGATTTCTTTGGAAGGAATGATGCTAAAGCTGAAACTCCAGTACTTTGGCCACCTCATGGGAAGAGTTGACTCATTGGAAAAGACTCTGATGCTGGGAGGGATTAGGGGCAGGAGGAGAAGGGGACGACCGAGAATGAGATGGCTGGATGGCGTCATGGACTCGATGGACGTGAGACTGAGTGAACTCCGAGAGATGGTAATGAACAGGGAGGCCTGGCATGCTGCAATTCACGGGGTCACAAAGAGTCGGACACGACTGAGCCGACTGAACTGAAGTGAACTGAACTGAGTTCATCATGTTGCAGTATGACAGGATCTCCTTTTTATAGCTGTGTAATATTCTCTGAGTGGAAATAATTTTTAATTTACAAGTCTGTGCACAGCCTAACTATAATTCAGATGTGATGGTAAAATTAAAACCTTTTCAGGCAGACACCTTCAAAGGGTCCACATAACCTCATGGATATATTGCAGAAGGAAGAAAATATGGGATATGATAAATTTCATGAGAAAAATGCAGTAAAACTTTGTTAAATAATTATGAATGCATAGTACAAGTAAGTTAATTTTGCAACTGAATTATTAGATAATTATAACATGTGATAGGTCAAGGAAAGTTAGAGAATGCTAATATTTCCCCTATACAGCAAGAGAATATAGATACTAATTAACTTTAGATGTGTTTGAAAATTTTAAGTATAAATATATGTGACAAAGTTGGAAGAATAATCACTAAAAAATAAGTAGGCTCTGTTACTTACCAATAAAAGAAAGGGAATAAAATAGAACATCAATAACTCAGAAAGTTCAACATGGAAAAGGAGGGCAAAAGAGACAACAGGAGAGTGTAGTTATATAAAACATGAACTAAGTAGCAGGAATAAGGACAGATAGGTCATTTGTTATTTATAATATTTGTTATGCTATTTAAATAAGTAATTATTTTTTAATATTATTTAATTACTATGGTGCACAGTAAAGAATCCACCTGCAATTGGGAAACCTGGGTTCCATCCCTGAGTTGGGAAAATCCCCTGGAGAGGGGAATGGCTACCTACTCCAGTATTCTTGCCTGGAGAATTCCATGGACAGAGGAGACTGGTGGGCTACAGTCAATGCGATCTCAAAGAGTTAGATATGACTGAGTGACTAACACACACATATGTATTAATAAGGGGTTTATTGATGGGTGTAATTTCTTTATTAAAGGATGGAGATTTTCACATTGGGTAAACAACAATATTTAGGTATGTTTTAGAGTCAACACTAAAAAAAAATGGTATAGAAAGGCTGAAAAAAAAAAAAAGCATATGCAAAACAGTCCAACAAAACTAAAGCATTTATGACAAGGCTCAAAAAGATTTAAAGCCAAAAATATTTGATAAACAAATATTTTATATGAATAGCTCACTGAGAAGATACAATAACCATGAAGAAAAAGCTGCTATAAGAGTACACAGAGTAACTTATCTGAAATCACAGTTGGAAACAATATGTTTCTCTCAGAATTTGAAAGGTCAACTGAAAAAAATAAATAAAAATAAGTAAAATTTTGATAACAAGTAACAAGCTTGATCTAAGCTATCTCTATCACAGCCTCTATCTTTGTAACCTACATATAGAAAATACACATCCTTTTCATGATAAAATATGCAAAAATAAAAAATAACCTTTAATAGAGCTCCCAGCTCTGAGACCTGCCAGAGATACTTGGAGGGTGTTAAATTTGGAAAACTCAGCATTGGCCACAGGACTAGAAAAGATCAGTTTTCATTCCAATCCCAAAGAAAGGCAAAGCCAAAGAATGTTCAAACAACTGCACAATTGCACTGATCTCACACGCTAGTAAAGTAATGCTCAAAATTCTCCAGGTCAGGCTTCAGCAATACGTGAACCGTGAACTTCCAGATGTTCAAGCTGGTTTTAGAAAAGGCAGAGGAACCAGAGATCAAATTGCCAACATCTGCTGGATCATGGAAAATCAAGACAGTTCCAGAAAAACATCTATTTCTGCTTTACTGACTATGCCAAACACTTTGACTGTGTGGATCACAATAAACTGTGGGAAGTTCTGAAAGAGGTGGGAATACCAGACCATTTGACCTGCCTCTTGAGAAATCTGTTTGCAGGTCAGGAAGCAACAGTTAGAACTGGACATGGAACACCAGAATGGTTCCAAATAGGAAAAGGGGTGCATCAAGGCTGCATATTGTCACCCTGCTTATTTAACTTAGATGCAGAGTATGTCATGAGAAATGCTGAGCTGGAAGAAGCACAAGCTGGAATCAAGATTACCAGGAGAAATATCAATAACTTCTCAGATATGCAGATGACACCACCCTTATGGCAGAAAGTGAAGAGGACCTAAAAAGCCTCTTGATGAAAGTGAAAGAGGAGAGTGAAAAAGTTGGCTGAACTTTCAGAAAACGAAGATCATGGCATCTGGTCCCATCACTTCATGGGAAATAGATGGAGAAACAGTGGAAACAGTTTTTTTGGGCTCCAAATCACTGAAGATTGGTGATTGCAGCCATGAAATTAAAAGATGCTTACTCCTTGGAAGGAAAGTTATGACCAACCTAGACAGCATATTAAAAAACAGAGACATTACTTTGCCAAACCAAAGGTCCATCTAGTCAAGGCTATGGTTTTCTCAGTGGTCATATATGGATGTGAGAGTTGGAGTGTGAAGAAAGCTGAGTGCTGAAGAATTGATGCATTTGAACTGTGGTGTTGGAGAAGACTCTTGAGAGTTCCTTGGACTGCAAGGAGATTCAACCAGTCCATCCTAAAGGATTTCAGTCCTGGCTGTTCATTGGTAGGACTGATGCTGAAGCTGAAACTCCAATACTTTGGCCACCTCATGTGAAGAGTTGACTCATTGGAAAAGACCCTGATGCTGGGAGGGATTGGAGGCAGGAGGAGAAGGGAAAAACAGAGAATGAGATGGTTGGATGGCATCACTGACTCGATGGACGTGAGTTTGGGCAAACTCCTGGAGTTGGTGATGGACAGGGAGACCTGCCGTGCTGCGATTCATGGGGTCACAAAGAGTCGGACACGACTGAGCGACTGAACTGAACTGAACAAAACCTTTTGCATACCAGGACCCAGGGAATGGACAGTGACCTCTACAAGAGACTGAGCCAGATCTGCCTTGAGTATCTGAGGGTCTCTTTCAGAGGCATGGGTCAGCAGTGACTTGCCGTGAGGACAAGAGGAGTGGAGTATGGCATAAGTCCTCTTGGAGGAAGTTACCACTAGCTGTGCTATAGAGCCGCCAAGCAGATGACCCACAAACTGGAGAACAATTATATCAAAGAAGTTCTTGCACTGTTGCAAAAGTTCTAGGGCCCAAAGCAGATTTTCCAACCTGCAGATCCCAGCCTAGGGACTGAGAACTCCCAGAGAATTTGACTTTGGAGGCCAGTCAGATTTGATTACAGAACTTTCACAGGACTGGGAAACAGACTCTTGGAGGCACAACAAAACTTTGTGCAAGCCAGGATCCAGTAGAAAGGAGCAGTGACCCCTCAAGAAACTGAGCAAGAATCCTGTGTGAGTCTCAGAGGTGTGGGTCAGGGGCACTGACTACAGCAGTACTGGGAGCCGCAGGATGCTGGTATAAGGCCTTTTGAAGGAGGTTGCAGTTACTGCCATTATTCCTACCATAGTTTGGCCTCAGGTCAAACCAGAGACAGGGAACAGGCCCCACCCATTAACAGAAAATTGTATTAAAAATTTACTGAGCATGGCATTGCCCACCAGAGGAAGACCCAGTTTTCCCCACAAGGAAGGAGGGAAAGCTACCACAAGCCTCTTATCCTCACCCCTGGAAGACAAAATGAAAAACACAATTTGGTTAGGAAACTAAGCAAACTCATCACTAGGATCACAGCCTCATCTAAGTCAGTGAGACCATGAGCCATAACGTCTAGGGCCACCCAGGATGGGTGGGTCGTGGTGGGGAGTTCTGACAAAATGTGGTCCCCTGGAGAAGGGAATGGCAAACCACTTCTGCATTCTTGCCTTGAGAACCCCATGAACAGTATGAAAAGGCAAAAAGATATGGCTCTGAAAGATGGACTCCCTGGGTCAATATGTGCCCAATATGCTACTGGAGAAGAGCAGATAAATAGCTCCAGACAGAATGAAAAGGCTAAGCCAAAGCGAAACCAATGCCCAGTTGTGGATGTGACTGATGATGGAAGTAAAGTCTGATACTGTAAGAATAATGTTGCATAGGAACTTGGAATGTTAGGTCCATGAACAAAATAAATTGGAAGTGGTTGAAGAGGAGATGGCAAGAGTGAACATTGACATTTTAGGAATCAGTGAACTAAAATGAACTGGAATGGGTGAATTTAATTCAGAAGACTATTATATCTACTACTGTGGGCAAGAATCCCTTAGAAGAAATGGAGTAGCCCTCATAGTCAGCAAGAGTCCAAAATGCATTACTTGGGAGCAATCTTGAAAATGACAGAATGATCTTGGATCATTTCCAAGTCAAACCATTCAATATCACAGTAATCCAACTCTATGCCCCAACCACTAATGCCAAAAAAGGTAAATTTGAATGGTTCTATGAAGACCTATAAGACCTTCTAGAACTAACCCCCCAAAAGTTTCCTTTTCATCATAGGGGATTGGAAAGCAGAAGTAGAAAGTCAAGAGATAACCTGGAGTAACAGGCAAGTTTGGCCCTGGAGTAGAACATGAAGCAGGACAAAGGCTAACAGAGTTTTGCCAACAGAACACACCAGTCATAGCAAACCCCCTCTTCCAACAACACAAGAGAAGACCCTACACATGGACATCACCAGATGATCAATACCATAATCAGATTGATTATATTCTTTGCATCCAAATATGGAGAAGCTCTATACAGTCAGCAAAAACAAGTAGCTAACTATGGCTCAGATCACAGACTCCTTACTGCAAAATTCAGACTTAAATTGAAGAAAGTAGGGAAGACCACTAAGTGANCAGATTGATTATATTCTTTGCATCCAAATATGGAGAAGCTCTATACAGTCAGCAAAAACAAGTAGCTAACTATGGCTCAGATCACAGACTCCTTACTGCAAAATTCAGACTTAAATTGAAGAAAGTAGGGAAGACCACTAAGTGATTCAGGTATGACCTAAATCAAATCCCTTATGATTATACAGTGGAAGTGACAAATAGATTCAAGAGATTACATCTGACAGAGTGCCTGAAGAACTATGGACAGAGGTTTGTGACATTGTACAGGAGGTGGTGATCAAAACCATCCCCAATAAAATGAAATGCAAAAAGGTAAAATGGTTATCTGAGGGGACCTTACAAATAGCTGAGAAAGAAGAGAAGCAAAAGGCAAAGGAGAAAAGGAAAGATATACTATATGAATGCAGAGTTCCAAAGAACACAAGGAAAGATAAGAAAGCCTTCCTAAGTGAACAACGCAAGGAAATAGAGGAAAAAATTAGAATCGGAAAGACTAGAGATCCCTTAAAGAAAATTAGAGACACCAAGGGAACATTTCATGCAAAGATGGGCACAACAAAGGACAGAAATGGTATGGACCTAATAGAAGCAGAAGATATTAAGAAGAGGTAGCAACAATACACAGAACTATACAAAAAAGATCTTCATGACCCAGATAACCATGATGGTGTGGTCACTCCTCTAGAGCCAGACATCTTGGAGAGCGAAGTCAAGTGGGCCTTAGGAAGCATCACTAGGAATGAAGCTCAAGGAGGTGATAGAATTCTAACTGAGCTATTTCAAGTCCTAAAATATGATGCTGTGAAAGTGTTTAATGCAGTATGCCAGCAAATTTGGAAAACTCAGCAGAGACCACAGCACTGGAAAAGGTCAAACTTCATTCCAGTGCTGAAGAAGGGCAGTGCCAAAGAATGCTCAAACTACCGCACAGTTGTTCTCATTTCACATGCTTGCAAAGTAATGTTCAAAATTCTCCAAGCTAGGCTTCAACATTACCTGAATTGAGAACTTCCAGATGTACAAGCTGGGTTTAGAAAAGACAGAGGAACCAGAGATCAATTTGCCAACATCTGTTGGATCCTAGAAAAAGCAAGAAAATTTCAGAAAAACATCTGCTTCATTGAATACACTAAAGCCTTTGTGTGGATCACAACAAACTATGAAAAATTCTTCAAGAGATGGGAATACCAGACCACTTTACTTGCCTCCTGTGTAACTTGTATGCAGATCAAGAAGCAGCTGTTAGGACTGGACATGGAACAATGGACTGGTTCCAAATTGGGAAAGGAGTACGTCAAGACTATATATTGTCACCCTGCTTATTTAATTTATATGCAGAGCACATCATGTGAAATGCAAGGCTGAATGAAGCACAAGCTGGAATCAAGATTGCCAGGAGAAATATCAATAACCTCAGATAACCTCAGATACCAAGATTGCCAGGAAAAATATCAATAACCCCAGATATGCAGATGGCACCACCCTTATGGCAGAAAGCAAAGATCTAAGGAGCCTCTTGATGAAGGTGAGTGAAAGAGAAGAGTGAAAAATCTGGCTTAAAACTCAACATTCACAAAACTAAAATCATGGCATCTGGTCCCATCATTTCATGGCAAATAGATGGGGGAAACAATGGAAATAGTGACAGGCTTTGTCTTCTTGAGTTCCAAAATCACTGTAGATGGTGACTGCAGCCATGAAATTATAAGATGCTTGCTCCTTGGGAGAAAAACTATGACAAACCTACACAGCATATTAAAAAGCAGAAACATTACTTTGCGGACAAATGTCCATATAGTCAATGCTATGGTTTTTCCAGTAGTCATGTATGGATGTGAGATTTGGACCATAAAAGGGCCGAGCACTGAAGAACTGATGCTTTTGAACTGTGATGTTGGGGAAGACTCTTGGGAGTCCCTTGGACTGCAAGGAGATCCAGCCATTCAATCTTAAAGGAAATCAACCCTGAATGTTCATTGGAAGGACTGATGCTGAAATGGAAGTTCCAGTGCTTTGGACACCTGATGTGAAGAGCTTTTGGTTGGTTAGTTTAGTAGCTAAGTTGTATCCAACCTTGCCACCTCATGGACTGTAGCCTGCCAGGCTCTGTGCTCATGGGATTCTTCAGGCAAGAATACTGGAGTGGGTTGCCAGTTCCTCCTCCAGGGGGTCACCCCAACCCAGGAATCAAACCTGGGTGTCCTGCATTGCAGGCAGATTCTTTACTGACTCAGCTATGTTGGAAACCTTGTGAAGGGCTGACTCATTACAAAAGACCCTGGTGCTTGGAAAGATTGAAGACAGGAGGAGAAAGGAACGACAGAGGATGAGATGGTTGGATGGCATCACCAATTCAATGGACATGAGTTTAAGCAAACTCTGGGAGATGGTGAAGGACAGGGAAGCCTGTGGTGCTGCAACCTATCGGGTCACAAAGAGTCGGACATGACTGAGCAACTGAACAACAACAAATAGAGCCCCCATCCCCTCCAATTTTGGTATATTCCAGAAAACAGAAATAGTTCAGACCATGTTCTCTGATCGTGGTGCAATAAGATTAGAAATTAACAACAAAAGAATAGATAAAATAATCTTTAATAATTGAAAATAATTACTTTGAAGAGAGAAGTGGAATTTGGTGGGTATGGGGGAGAAAAATGTAGTTTTCATTTTTCATAAAATGTATAACTCTCTACTGAGACTTGTGTAATATTGCCTGTGTAATTAAAAAATAATAGTCTTTAAAAGAAAAAGCAATTAGCAAGTTTTTCCTTCAGTGGATGAACAGAACCTCAAATGTTCTGTTTATCTTCTGTCTGCATAAAATTCCTGTGAATAATGTAGAGGCAGGCAATTTGATGCAATGAGAAACTGAGGTTTAAACAAAGCAAGTTAGAAGATTGAGCAGCTAAATTGCATTATTTCCTCCTTTTGGAGGGCTTTACCAGATGAGTCTCCCTCCCCTCTAGATGCCTATTTTAGAGAAATACATAAATAAGAATATCCATTTGTTTGTGCAAACAAGTCAGAACCATGCTAGAAGGATAGTTGCTATAATTGAAAATGTTCTTATTTAAAATGTAATCCACTTTAATGTTGTAAGCAGAAATCATTTTTAAAGACCTTGTTTTTTTGCCAAGGACAAATTCTAGCTGCTGATCGAAGCAATAGTGTTCGCTGTGTGCCTTATTCTCTGAGAGGTAAATACAAGGAAATGATGATTTTTATTATAAGGTACAAAGGCCTTGGAGGAAACAAGACATTTCTGCATTTGGGAAAGTTTACCATCCCTTATTTTGATTAAAAAATCTTTTAAAAATAAATACCTTAAGTATTAAAGAATATAAAGTGTTTTTCTTTAACAGAATATACAAAATAATGAAAGCCATATTTTTTAATTTAAAATGAAATCACATGACTTGCATCACAGAAACATGGCTATTTTCTCCAAGATGATTAAGAAATCCCAGAGAGAGCAACATCAATTTTAGAAGGAATATGTTTGCTTCATATGTGTTAGTTCAGCTATCAGAATTTTCAATTAAACTAAATTTAGTAAAAGTCATTTCTGTACAACCAATAATTTTTATATGTTTGGCACAATGTAAAATAAAGGGAAAAGTTCTCCCTGTATATGGCACTTAAAGTTGACTTCATTACATTTGTTTCAACACTTGGGTGGTATAAAAATTAATCATGTGAACACCAAGCTGAAAATATGACTCATAGCCTCTGCTAACATTTGCCTTAAACAATTTTGCCTTCCCCTTTCAGTGTTAAATGGATTTTGAAAAGTGGATTTTGGTGGACGTTTGTGATATTTTCAAGTGCATTCTTGGATTTCTTTTTTTTTTTAGGCTGCACTGGGTCTTTGTTGCTGGTCTCAGGCTTTCTCTAGTTGCAGTGAGTGGGGGCCACTCTTTCTTGCAGTGTGCAGGGGTCTCATTGCTGTGGCTTCTCTTATTTCAAAGCCTGGGCTCTAGGCATGCAGGCTCAGTAATTGTGGCACGCAGGCTTAGTTTCCCTGAGACATGTGGGATCTTAGTTCCTTGCCCAGGGATTGAACCTGTGTCCCCAGCATTTCAAGGCAGATTCTTAACCACTGGGCCACCAGGGAAGTCCTGGGTTTCTTTATTACCTGAAAAGTTCTTGCTAACCTGGTCAGAACACATTGTGTATTCTGGAGAAGTTCTGTTTGTACTGATGAATTCCTTTTGAGCTTCAGACTAGATTCCTCTGTTGACATACCCATTTTTGGTGATAAGGGATTCTTTTAGAGGACTAGTAGAAGGAATCCTGTGATCTTATGATTTGTAATAAGTAATATATATTTGGTATTTGATCTTATGGCTAGCAGTTAGTTCATTGAATTTCCTAAGTGACGAGAGAGAACTTATGTTACTGAGGTGACTTTTGGAATGCCCCTAATTCTCCTAAGGATTGAGGCTAGTTGCCAGGGGAACTGACCAAGTGATTAGAGGGTCGAAATTTTCCTACCCTACCCCCACTCCCCAACCTCTGGAGAGGGGAGAGACAGGATTCTGAGAGCAGTGGTGAGCTGCTGGAGTGGTGAGCTTGTGGAGATATGGCGAGGGTGACACCTGGAGAGGGTAGGGAAGAAAGCTCCACATCCCTACCCAACAGAACTTAGTTTGTGCATCTCTTCCATCTGACTGTTATTGAGTTATATCCTTTCATTATGAACTGATAATCTAATGAGAAAAAAAGTTTCTTTGAGGTCTGTGAGCCTCTTCAGCAAATTAGCCAAATCCAAGGAGGGAGTCATGTGAAACTCCTGATCTGTGTATAGCCAGTTGGTCAGAGACACAGATGGCAACCTGGACTTGTGATTGGCATCTGAATTGGTTGTGGTATGCAGTCTTGTAGGACGAAGCTCTTAACCTATGGGATCTGATACTGTCTCCAGGTAGGCAGTGTCAGAATTGACTGGAAGTGTAGGACGCTCAACTGGTGTTTGAGAATTGCTTGGTGCTGTGGGAAAAAAACTTGCCCACAGGTTGGAATTATTGGAGCAGAATCTTAAAACCAAATTACTAAGAAAAAAGGTTTGAAATCATCAAACTTATTAACAACTCGGTACAATTCAACAGGAAACTGTAGGAAGACCTATGGATAAGTACTGGAAGTGCATTAAGGTCTAAGCAGGAATCAACACTGAGGAGAGTGTATTACACAACCGTTTGTACATAGTACTGAAACAGCACAGACAAATACAGCAGCTCTTAGCACCCAGAGTTTCCTCACTGATTGCTATTACTCTGCACCCTGTTACCAGGCAATGGGTCCAACTCAGTCATTGCTTGGTGACTCAGTGGGCCCCGCCCACAAGCAACCAGCTGTCAAGGAGCAACCCTTAGTGGTGGGATTCAACCAACTGTCGGACTGTCTGTCCATCCTCAGGTGGAGAGTGAGGTAAGAGGCGAATCCTGGCCTTCGACCCTGGTTCCTCCAGCCTACTGGCTGTCAGGCCAGCAGGTGAGCTGGGGGGCCCAGGAAGCAGACTGGAAGCTGTGTCCTGCGGAGCTCCAGAGCCCTCACCCACTGGCTGGGCCCAGGGCTTGAGGTGGCGGTGGACCTCTCCTCCATCCCTACTTTGTGACTGATTAACAGCAGCAGTCTGCCTGGGTCGCAGTCTATGGGACCTGCCGCCCCTCCCTTATTTGGGCAGCTTGAAGAGCCTGAGGGTCAGGTGAGTCCTGAGCGCTTTGCTCCCTCTGTGATGACAGCTGGGCAGGGTCTGGGGACCTGGCCCTGAGGAAGACACCAGCTGAGATTTGCTTCCTCTTAACCGGGCCCTGGACCTCAAAGGGTGAAAGTTTTGTCTTGGGAACGTGCCCTTTCTTGTCAAAACAGAGAATAACATTCGTTTGGTAGAGATTTACAGGAACATCATTACCTGACCATGATATGACCTCAAGAACAAAGTATCTGACATCAAGAAGTCTATAACAGCTAACTACACCCCTCCCTCACCTTTCCTAGAAAAAGGGCTTTGCTGAAAGGTTTAAGGGAGTGTGGAAGCTTTAAAGCATGAGCCATCCATCTCCTTGCATGTGTGAGCTCAGTCTCTTGGTGTGTCCGACTCTTTGCGACCCCATGGAATGTAGCCCTCCAGGCTCCTCTGTCCATGGGATTTCCCAGGCAAGAATAGTGGAGTGGGTTGCCAATTCCTCCTCCAGGGAATCTTCCCAATCCAAGGATCGAACCCACGTCTTCTGTGTCTCCTGCATTGACAGGTGGATTCTTTACCACTGAGACACCAGGGAAGCCAATCTCCTTGCAGGGCCCTGTAATAAACCTTCCTCTGTTCCACACTCTGATATTTAGGTATTGTTTGACCTCTCTGTGGGTCAGGCACAGGGACTTGAGTTTCAGTAACAATACTAGTGTAAATATTGTACCCTTAGATTAGTTTTGCTCTCCTGAAAATTTCCCCTTAAAACCTAAGATAATTTCTGATTCCTTTTTTGAACTATATTCTTTTTATCATTCATTTGTGCTACATAATTCAACTCTCTGATTCAGAGTTGATTCCCACCTCACCCCCTTCCCATCTCATTACAGTTTTTCCATCGATATTTTCCTGTCTTCCCATTCCATCCTTCTCTCCCTTGGCCTCATCTTTGTCTCTTTATTTGATTCATATGGTGAAGTTGGACTTTTAAAGTGAAGGTTATTGCATCTGATGTCCCTTATCTGCTCTCCTGGGGCTTGTTTGGGAATTACCTTCCCACACATTCTCAATGTAACATGTAATTGTTGCTGGTACAAATCCACAGCTTTAGTGAAACGTGATTTGAGGGGCCAGCTGCTCTTATGATCATGGATGACCAACTGGAAGGTAATGCTTATAGTTAGGACCTAAACAGGCTCCAGAGGCTTGCGTTCCATTTAAAAGAGAGCATCTTCATCTTTCCCAGCTGTCCCAGCCCTTGGCAATTCCAGACTCATGGGGTTTCTTTCAAGAAGCACCTGTTTGCATTGTAGTCTGAATTTGTAGCAAATTATTTCTACACAGTTGGAAATAACATCAAATTGGCTCTTTTACCAGGCACACTGGATGGGCGCATTTGGGTTTTGTAGATGTTTGTGTGTTCTTGTAGTGTGAAAATGCCTTTATTTAAAACAAATACATTTTCCAGCTCATTATCCCACAGTGTGAAGCCCAATTCTGTTAAAAATAATTACAATGGTTGAATTATTTTGCTGAGAAAAACAGGTATCCACATGCCACTACAAATTCAAACTTTTGTTTCCAACAGACTTTTGATGCATCATCCCAGGATATTGTGGATTGAAAGTTTAAAGAATATTTCTCTGCGGTTATTGTCATAAATATTTTTACTGAATTGATGGTGAAAAATCCTTACTGATAACTCACATTAGGTATGTTTCACATCTCTCTTAGGCTAGATCAGAGGGGAATGAGTTTATTTTACTCCTTTTTTAATTATTGAAAAGATTGAAAACGAGAACCTACTATATAGCTCAGGAAACTCAATGATATGTGGTGACCTAAATGGGAAGGAAATCCCCAAAAAAGAGGAAATACATGTATATGTGTAGCTGATTGCGTTTGTGGTATAGCAGAAAATAATACAATATTGTAAAGAAACTATAGTCCAGTAAAAATTAATAGAAAGAAATAAAAACTGTTGAAAGTTATTGGATACTGTAGTCTTGTTTGGAGGAAAATGAAAGGTTCATCTTATGGTTTGCTATATATAAAAAAAATTGTATTTGTTTTGGTAGAATAACAGTTTACATCTTAATATAGTAAGACTTAAAAGATGCAAAAATTTCAATTATCACACAAAATATGACACCTTCAAGTCCATAACTTCTGCCTAGAACTTCAAATGAACAAGTCTCTACACTCTTTGTCCATATTTATCTCTGTTAGGACTACACAAGGCACATATCCATGGTTTATTCTTCCCTCTATCTGTAATTTGAAAATAAAGAATAGACAGACGAGGAAGATGGTAAGAAGGAGAATCAAATGCTCTGTTCACCAGAAAAAATTTTTTTTTCAGTTTTTGAGCCTTCATGTTATTCAGGTAATTAGAGTTGATCGTTAATTCACAATAGCTTTCTAAAGTTAAAGCAGTCATGTTATCCAGGGAGGCTGGAAAATTCCTCCAGGCAAATACAGTTTTTGAAGTAATTGTTTTGATGTGCAGTAAAGTTTGAATTTGACTGCTTTGGCTCTCCTAGAAATGATACAGGACAGAGACACTCTAGTCCCTGCAGGTGCCTTTTTCTGACCTTCAAAGATGCTCCTTGAATAGTGCTGTGAGGTGTTAGCAAATGCTGTGTGTGTATATATATATACACACAGTATGGGATGAAAACTTCAATTTTACAAATGTTTTTACACACATATTTCCCCTGTTACATCAATAATGTTGTTTACAAATGAATTTTACTTTATCAGTAAAAACAAAGCTGTATTTAAGTCTTCTAACACCTGGTTCAGTGATCAGTCCACTTTTCTATCTAATACTGCAGTAAGAAAATAGTCATTACTATGTAATTATATAACCTCAAGAATTTTTAATTTATTTCAAATTTCATCCTAAAAAACTGAGTTACTTAATACTCTTAACATGCATATTCATAAATAATGTTAAGTATAAAGGATACATTTCTCTTTAAATAGATATACTTCAGTAGCATGTGTGAGAAAAGTAATTTTCTTCCAAGCAATTGATACTTCATACCTTTTGTTTGATGCTGTGCTGTGCTCAGTTGTGTTCGACCGTCTATGACTCTCTGCCACTCTAGCCTGCCAGCTCCTCTGTCCATGGAATATTCCCATGGAATAGTCCCACTCCCAATACTGGAGTGGGTTGCCATTTTCTTCTCCAAAATGCTATATTTTTTATCCTCCTGTTAGTGATTCACACTGAAGTTTAACGTACTAAAAGTTCTAAGAATGTTGGCAATAAATACATTTATTAATTAATAAAGTAACTTTAACTGAAGTTTCCCAAACTTACATGATCATGGCACCCATTTTATGGGCAACATTTATTAACATCCTGGGATTCCACAGAAAGAATGCTATTTTTTGTTTAAAGAGCTTTGCAAAGAAGATTTTCAGAATTATCTCCTGAGGTACAGATTTGGTTGGTAAGAATTATTGTATGCATTAATATTGCCAATATTACTCTAAAATCATAGAAGATATGTGAAGGCCTAGGAGATAAGGAGGATATAGTAGTGATTATAAGAAATATGTAAATGAGTCTCAAATTTGGTTTAGGTTTTTCTGTCAGAGTTGTCATTCTAATTTCTTTGCAGATTATTACAATTTGTTCTTGAGATAGAAGTTAATGTTTACAGAAACTATTATACACATGTGACATTGCTGGAAAGTAAGGGACTGGTTGAATATTGGTGGGAGTTCAATTTTAGGGAAAAAATAGTTCTAAAATTCATAATTTAAAACTATTATATTTTATATATATATATAATGTTTTAAATAGTAATGTTTGAGTTTCTCCCTCTGTACTCTCTGTGCTCTCATGCTCTTTTGCATAGTTTAAGAGCAATTCTAAGTCACCTCCCATGTGCACCGTCTATGTTAGGTGCCACTGGGGGATAAGAAGAAATAGAAAGTATGATTTCTGCCCTTGAGTAGCTGATTAGAAGAGACTGCAGGTTGAATTTTTCCACTGACTGGGTAGCTTAGCTACACAGAACAAAGAGGGAAGGTGCATTCTGAGTGGGAGGTTCAGCTGAACAAACAACAGAAGCAGAATGAAACTCGGTCTTGTCCTGTAGTCAGCTAGCACCAGGAAGCAGAAATAACTCAGGCTGCCTTAAGCCAAGTGGTTACCAGCTCATAGCTGGATGGCTGCTCACCCAAGAGGGGCATCACCTCTGTGGGCAGCTGGATCCCTTTCGTTGTTTTTATATGGATATACTGAATCTTCACCCCAGTTTAGAAAATTTCAAGAACAAGAGTTTCATTGAGGTCTGTGAAGACACAATTGTTTATGAAGCTGGATTGACATAGGGAAAAAGTCTGCAGGACATTTGAAGCCTGTTCTTCTGATGGATGTGATGACAGCTGGAAGGAGGATGATCAAGAGGAGCATGTTCTCCTGTGGTTATGGTTATGTTCATGAAAACTCTTTTTCAAATGATATTTGGGGATCCAAAAGGGGTTCTTACTTCCATCTAGTAAAGTGGGGGGAGAATATATTAGACCATGCCTTGAAACCTAGATTCTAGGTTTCTACTGAAAAGTTGATGATGTTTTCCCCACCTTGGAAAGGTAAGGAAGAAGAAACAGATGTCCCACTTTTCTAAATAAATGAACAAGTCCTTTTATTCTCTTTGGGGAAATTTAGCTGGTTTGAGAAAAGGTAGAACGGGCATGAAGAATTGGAGGAAAAGATAAGGAAGGGTCAGATGGTTCATGGCTGTTTGCTTGAAGCCAAACAGCCATGATGTCAAGTTAAGTTGCTAGCCCCGATCACTTCTCACCTTCCTTTCCTGAAGTGCAAAAGGGACACGGTGAGCTATTTTACAGTGGCTACTAGACTTAAAAGATCAGAATAAATATGCATTAGGGATTATTTCTAGTGAAGATTAACAAGTCACTCTTCGATGACTCTCTGCTATGTACAACCTTTGTTTTTATGTGCTTTTTATGAGGGACTTTGCCTCTGGTTATTGTTAGTTAACCAGTTAACTAGAGGTTACTCTCCAAGAATTAATTAGGACCAAAGATAGCAAATCCCTATGAAGGAAAATTGAATTCTTTGATTTCTATGGAAATAAAGAAGGCTTTGAAAAATTTTCAGATGTTTTCTGGGATTTTAATGTGTCTTTTTAGCACAATCAAACCCTGGATTTCCTGCCTTGCCTAGATCAGTCAATATAGCAATGTAAGAAAGGTCAGTTTTCATTCTAATCCCAAAGAAAGGCAATGCCAAAGAATGCTCAAACTACTGGACAATTGCACTCATCTCATAGGACACGACTGAGCAACTTCATTTTCACTTTTCACTTTCATTGATTGGAGAAGGAAATGGCAACCCACTCCAGTGTTCTTGCCTGGAGAATCCAAGGGACGGGGGAGCCTCATGGGCTGCCGTCTCTGGGGTCGCACAGTCGGACACGATTTAAGCGACTTAGCAGCAGCAGCAGCACACGCTAGTAAAGTAATGCTCAAAATTCTCCAAGTCAGGCTACAGCAATAAGTGAACCGTGAACTTCCTGATGTTCAAGCTGGTTTTAGAAAAGGCAGAGGAACCAGAGGTCAAATTGCCAACATCCACTGGAACATTGAAAAAGGAAGAGAGTTCCAGAAAAAGATATATTTCTGCTTTTATTGATTATGCCAAAGACTTTGACTGTGTGGATCACAATAAACTGGAAAATCTGAAAGAGATGGGAATACCAGACCACCTGACCTGCCTCTTGAGAAATCTGTATGCAGGTCAGGAAGCAACAGTTAGAACTGGACATGGAACAACAGACTGGTTCCAAATAGGAAAAGGGGTCCATCAGTGCGGCATATTGTCACCCTGCTTATTTAACTTATATGCAGAGTACATCACAAGAAACGCCGGGCTGGGAGAAACACAAGCTGAAATAAGATTGCAGGGAGAAATATCAATAACCTCAGATATGCAGATGACACTACCCTTATGGCAGAAAGTGAAGAGGAACTAAAAAGCCTCTTGATGAAAGCGAAAGAGGAGAGTGAAAAAGTTGGCTTAAACCTCAACATGCAGAAAACCAAGATCATGACATCTGGTCCCATCACTTCATGGGAAATAGATGGGGAAACAGTGGAAACAGTGTCAGATGTTATTTTTTTAGGCTCCAAATCACTGCAGATTGGTGATTGCAGCCATGAAATTAAAAGACACTTACTCCTTGGAAGGAAAGTTATGACCAACCTAGATAGCATATTAAAAGGCAGAGACATTACTTTGCCAACAAAGGTCCATCTAGTCAAGGCTATGGTTTTTCCAGTGGTCATGTATGGATGTGAGAGTTGGACTGTGAAGAAAGCTGAGTGCTGAAGAATTGATGCTTTAGAACTGTGGTGTTGGAGAAGACTCTTGAGAGTCCCTTGGACTGCAAGGAGATCCAACAAGTCCATCCTAAAGGAGATCAATCCTGTGTATTCATTGGAAGGACTGATGCTAAAGCTGAAACTCCAATACTTTGGCCACCTCATGCAAAGAGTTACTCATTGGAAAAGACTCTGATTCTGGAAGGGATTGGGGGCAGGAGGAGAAGGAGACGACCAAGGATGAGATGGCTGGTAGGCATCACCAACTCGATGGACATGAGTTTGAGTAAAATCTAGGAGTTTGTGATGGACACGGAGACCTGGCATGCTGCGATTCATGGGTTTGCAAAGAGTCAGACATGACTGAGTGACTGAACTGAAGTGCTGCTTAAATGAAGCACAAAGGTTTTGCTTAATATTTTAAACTATCATCCATCTTCTCAAAATTATAGAACCAGTACTCAAAAATATAGTCAATAGGGGATGTATGACAGTGTAATTAGTCTAAAGGAATTTTAAATTGGTTTATAGATACATTTATAATGTAAACCTGAAAAAAATGCCTTTCAAAAATATAACACAAGCTCTAAAATTTGTCACATTTACCAAGATATCCAAAACTCATACAACACAATGAGAGATTTAATATGAGTATAAACAGTTTAACTATTTTAGCTAGAATCTTTTAATTGCTTTACTCTATATTATAGCACCTAAGACTCATTGAAGAGGAACTAAAAAGCCTCTTGATGAAAGTGAAAGTGGAGGGTGAAAAAGTTGGCTTAAAGCTCAACGTTCAGGAAATGAAGATCATGGCATCCAGTCCCATCACTTCATGGGAAATAGATGGGGACACAGTGGAAACAGTGTCAGACTTTATTTTTCTGGGCTCCACAATCACTGCAGATGGTGACTGCAGCTGTGAAATTAAAAGACGCTTACTCCTTGGAAGAAAAGTTATGACCAACCTAGATAACATATTCAAGAGCAGACATTATTTTGCTGACTAAGGTCCGTCTAGTCAAGGCTATGGTTTTTCCTGTGGTCATGTATGGACGTGAGAGTTGGACTGTGAAGAAGGCTGAGCACTGAAGAATGGATGCTTTTGAAGTGTGGTGTTGGAGAAGACTCTTGAGAGTCCCGTGGACTGCAAGGAGATCCAACCAGTCCATTCTGAAGGAGATCAGCCCTGGGATTTCTTTGGAAGGAATGATGCTGAAGCTGAAACTCCAGTACTTTGGGCACCTCATGCGAAGAGTTGACTCATTGGAAAAGACCCTGATGCTGTGAGGGATTGGGGGCAGGAGAACGGGACGGCAGAGGATGAGATGGCTGGATGGCATCACTGACTCAATGGCCGTGAGTCTGAGTGAACTCTGGGAGTTGGTGATGGACAAGGAGGCCTGGCATGATGCGATTCATGGAGTCGCAAAGAGTCGGACATGACTGAGCGACTGAAGTGAACTGAACTGAACTGAAGACTCATTTTAAGGCCTGAATTATATAAGCAAATATGGCATCATGTATTAGTCTCAGTAATATGGGCTGTTCAAAAATTAACCCAAGTATCCAGCTATTTCAGTCTTCAAGTGTAGAGTATACAGTCCAAGGGCCACAAAGACTGGGGTGTAGTCCTTGGAACCAGGAGGCTACCAAACAGCCTTTAAAGTGTAGTCAGATGTGAGGACTTTGGGAATTGGCCAACAGTTAACCTAAAGAAGCCCTTGACTTGGTTCTTGCCTTGAGGTGCCGATTACACAGCAGAATGGGTAGTGCCATGTAGAAGTAAACACAGGGCACCATGATAGCCCCTTGAGCATGTAGCCCACTCTTGGGGTCAGCAAAGACCCCTTATGGAGTGATTGTCATTCCATGAAGTAGAAATATAGAACAAGGAGATTGTTATCTAAGTGCAAAACAACTAGATGTCACTTACTGTTAAGTGTTCATAGATGATATGATCATAGTATAATAATATTACAACTTTATGTTTGTGTAGTGTATCCGGTAAGAATTCATCTATAGCACTTTCTCATATCATCTTAATGTTATCCACTTGAATATTTCCTGATCTTCTCTTTTCTAAACACATGGTAGAATTATGCTTCCCTAATCCCTTGAACCGGAGAAGGCAATGGCACCCAACTCCAGTACTCTTGCCTGGAAAATCCCATGGACAGAGGAGCCTGGTAGGCTGCAGTCCATGGGGTCACGAAGAGTCGGACATGACTGAGTGACTTCCTTTTCACTTTCATGCATTGGAGAAGGAAATGGCAACCCACTCCAGTGTTCTTGCCTGGAGAATCCCAGGGATGCGGGAGCCTCGTGAGCTGCCGTCTATGGGGTCACACAGAGTCAGACATGACTGAAGTGACTTAGCAGCAATCCCTTGAACTAAGTGTGGTCATCATACTTGCCTTGACCTGAGAGATGTGAACAAATTGATGTATATCACTTCTTGGTATACATTTTAATTTTATTTTTATTTACTTATATTTTTTGGTCATACCCCATGGCATGTGGGATATTAGTTCTGCAACCAGTAATTAAAACCTGCAACCCCTGCGATGGAAGCACATGTTCTCAACCATGGGACTGTCAGGGAAGTCCTTTTGGTGGACATTTTAAAAGTTTGTAGGCAATTCACTCTCTTTTTTCTCATATTGTGGTAATCCAGCAAGCCTGTGTCTAGATGAGATGCTGTTCTACTGGGTTTTGAGTGACTAAAGAAGCAGAGTCATCCTGTCAACTAGTAATGGATATGTCTGGCAAGGAATACATTTTTGCTGTCTTTAGCTACTGAGATCTTTTAACAGTGTAATCTCATCTTCCCTGGTGGATATAAATATCAGTTCATGGTTGTTCATATGAACTCTCATGGTACCTCCTAAAGGGAATTAATGCAGTACATGCAGAGCTTCTAATTTTTTTAATTGTTTTTTTTTTTAAAGGTAGTTTATATTCACAGCAAAATTTATCTTAAGGTACAGAAATTTCCTGTATGTTACCTGTGCTCACAAATGCCTAGCCTTCCCTGTTACCAACTTACCTTGCTGAAGTGTGTGTGCATACTCAGTTGTGTCCAACTCTTTGCAACCCCATGGACTGTAGCCAACCAGGCTCCTCTGTCCATGGGATTATCCTGACAAGAATGTTGGAGAGGGTCACCACTTCCTCCTGCTAGGGATCTTCCTGACCCAGAAATTGAACCTATATCTCCTACATTGACAGGAAGATTTTTTTTTTTTTTTAACCACTGCATTACCTGGGAAGCCAAAGCGGTACACTTGTTATAATTATGGTACAACCATTCATCCACCTACTAAAGTATATCTTGGTTGCATCCAAGTTTTGCAGTTATGAGTAAAGTGACTATAATCTTATGTATGTAGGTTTTTGTGTGGAAATATGTTAAGTTTTCATCTCCTTTGAGTAAATATCAAGGAGCAAAATTACTGGATCATATGGTAAAAAAGTGTTTAGCTTTGGAAGAAAGAATAAAACTATTTCCCAAAGTGACTGTACCACTTTGTGTTTCCACCAACAATGAATGAGAGTTCCTGTTGCTCCATTTCATTGCCAGCAGTTGATGTTGTCAGTGTCTGGATTTGGCCATTCTAATATGTGTGTAGTCGTGTCTTATCTTCATTTACATTTCTTTGAGGACATATGATATACAGCACCTTTTCATATGCTTATTTGCCATCTACCTATCTTTGTTGAGGTAAATATTAAGATATTTGATCCCTTTTTAAATCATGTTTTCTTGTTTTTGAGAGTTCTTTGATATTTTGGATAACAGTTCTTTATCAATGTGTCTTTTGTGTCAATTGGGAGAAATTATTTCTCCCAGTTGATAGCATGTCTTTTCATTCTCTTGACAGTATCTTTTGCAGAGCAGAAAATTTTAATTTTGGTGAAGTCTGGCTTATTGATTTTTTTTTTCATGGATTGTACCTTTGACATTGTATCTAAAAATTTATTGCCCTACCCAAGGTTATCTCAGTTTTCTCCTCTGTTATCTTTAAAGTCTTCTAATTTTTTGTCGTAAATTTAGATCTATGATTTTTTTTTAGGTTTATTTCTTATGAAGGGTGTAACACTTGTGTCCAGATTGATTTTTTTTTTTGCATGTGAATATTCATTTGTTCCAGCACCATTTGTTGAAAAGACTATCTTTGTTCCATTGTATTTGCCTTAACTCCTTTGTCAAAGATTGATTGACTGTATTGATGTGGGTATATTTCTGGGCTCTCTATTCTGTGCTATTGGCCTCTTTGTCTTTTCTTTCATCAGTATGCACTGTCTTGATTACTGTAGCTTATAGCAAGTCTTAAGTCCAGTAGTGTCAGTCCTTTGACTTGGTTCTTTTCTTCCTTCAATATTGAATTGGTGCTTCTGGCACTTTTTGTGCTTTTGTACCTGGCATCTATTACAGTAGTCCAAAGGCCTTTTTTGGACTTCTGTCCTGATAATTGACTGCCAAAAAGCTGAGTTCTGGCTCAGTGAGTTGTTCCTGTAAAAGGGACATCCATTGCCTCCAGGAATGATCTAAATGAGCCAGATCCTCACAGCCCAAGCAATTGCCAAGGCCTACTGTGTTCTGCTCCAGAGTTCCTCTATTATCCCTCACCTTCTTCCCACTGCATCACCAAGGCCTAGCTCATATTCTTTTCATCACTTTCTACATTACTGTGTCTTTCTGATTCCAATCTATTAGCCTCCAGAGTATGTTCCCTCTATATTGATATTGTTTCTTTTTAAATCAGCTCTGGAATTTAGCTAAAAATGGGAAACCAGGATTCATATTTTGATACATTTTTATGTCTCTTTTAATATTTCTACTTTCTGGACTCATTCTCCCCTTGGTTTTAGTATTTGAGCTCCTTGTTCCCATCATGTAGATGAGTTTAGTTAAAAACTTATGTGTGAAGACATTTATGACATTGCACTATTTGAGAGATATTTTTTCCCTATTTTACTAGCAGCACATAACAATAAAACAAAAGCCCTAGCCTGAAATTCAGGTCAGATTATATTTAGTTATGTTTTCCTTATAAAACCTTATTGGATTCCACAGAATAAAGGAATTCAAGGATATCTCAGTTTACTTCTAAGTTCACCTACTTGTTTGTCCTTTAAGGTAGAAACTCTTATGATTCTCTTGTATATTTCATGTGGCTAGCATGAATATTCAGAATAAATGTTTTAAGAATTGATTCTCTGAATGAATTATTTATCTTAATGAATAATATTGGGCATATGAGGACCTAGGGTTATTGGATAAATTTGCTGAAATTTTAATGAAATTTTAATAAAATCTGGGAAGATCCCTTGGAGAAGGGAAAGGCTACCCACTCCAGTATTCTGGCCTGGAGAATTTCATGGACTGTATAGTCTATGGTGTCTCAAAGAGTCAGATATGACTGAGCAAGTTTCACTTTAAATAAAATATAATAATTATCTTCAGTTGAAAAAGAACAGTGGCCCCAGACTTAGACTAAGCCAGTAATTTTAGTACTGAATCTCACTGGTAAGGGTTAGATTAAAATGTCATGTGTAACAACTTCTTCCAAGATAGTGAAGTCCAATGGATAAGACATTTCATATACATATGATGGTGCTACTAAATCATTTGGTCAGGAGAGACCATAAACTCTGTATTTACAGAGCATACAATGTCCATTTTAAGTGTGCCCTGGATCTGCCCATCTTGCTGATCAAATAAGGGATTCAAGTAGGACGGTTAAAGGGAGCACAATTGTTTGGGAGAATCTAGGGGTAAGTATTTTAGAGAAGGTAGGATTGGGCCAGTCTTTGAAATTTGGAGAGGAAACTAACAGAAAAACACTAGAGGCAGGAATAAACAAATAGGAAGCCTGTCTGATTGGAATTCATGTTAAAGAAGAGGATTTAGGTAAGATTGAGTAGATAGATTAAGCTAACATCTAAGAAGCAAACTGAGAAATTTGATCTCTATACTCAGAGCCAGTACTTCTCACCTGGGGCCAAGAGTGGGAAGAGGTAGCAAAACTTCCAGGAGAGCTTTTTAAAACTTTATTGCTGCCAGCATGCCTCATCACTAAGCTATACTGAGTAGTCCTGCTGTAGTGAGCCACTGTTACTGATGAAGTGCTTAAATTGTTTTTGGCAAGAATAAATATTTGAAAGTCACTCCTGTTGGCAATTAGGAGACATTGGAAGTTTATGAGCAAAAGAGTTTACGGCAAATAGTTATATAATCAGACAATGACCTTCATACAGTGTCCCAAATTTCTTGTGAGCCTCTCCTTGACATCACTAAAGAAATATATGACAGATAGAGGTAATAAAGCCCATGCTTGTCTTTCTAAACTACTATATATGACATACTATGGAGTTATAACCAAAAGAAGTAGTGTTTAAGATATTTTCCTAGATTTCAAAGAGAAAATGTGGAATTGTAATATTTATATGCACGTCATAAATTCTGGGGTCATTTTTACCTCTTAATACACAGGTGATTTTTTGTGTGTGTGCATTTAAAAAGATGTCATTCTGGGTAAATGTCATGAAATGAACTCTGTCTCAGGGCAAAAGTATGGACAATGTATAAATTGCTTTGGAAAATAAAATGAAGAAGCTTTTCTTTCCATCTAAGTGCTGCACCTGAAGTCCTGATCTGAGGCTGAAGCCTGCCAACATTTACATGCTGATTAATCCTATAAAATGTGATAGAGTCATTCCACTACAACACCTGGAATAATTGTATAGTTACTGGCAAAAGAGAGTGGAAGGTATTGTTAAATCTGCCAATCATGGTGTAGTTAATAGTTCCCCATAAATTGCACTAAATACTAGAGTCCTGACCTTTTTGTTTATTCACGACCCATTTTCTTTGTATTTTTCTTCCTTTGATTTGATTGTTTGTTGCTACATTTAACAACAACAAAAAGAAGAAGCAAGCCACCCACACCAAAATCCTCCTTTCATCCATTAAAATTAAGCATTAATAATAATAGAGGCTGAGAGAACAGTGAAGCTGCTGAATCCTAAAGCGCATCAATAAAATGCAGGATGGGGCTCTTTTATCAGTAAAGGAGGTCTACTGTCTTACCTATGCTAGACAGAGCCCAAATTACAGTGCACCCTACCCTGGGAACAATTCTTATGTTAAATAGTGCTAGAGTATTATTCTAGAACCTTTTTTGATTAAAAAATGTTTTATTAATAGTGCCTCCATTCTCATATCAACTCTTAAGAGCTGAGAAAAAAGAAAAGACAGAGAGGTTTTAGTTTCCCATTTTGATAGAAACTAAGACATGAAATAGTTGTAGTACTTTTCTATAGTTAATGCTGGTTGAATATTTAGATAATCTATGGGAAAAAAATGAGGCACTGATCCACAGAAATAAGTGGCATTAGTGTAAAATATATGGATTTTAGAATAAAAAACCCTGATTGAGTTACCTAAGCTTACTGACCTTCAATTCTCTCATCTATGAAGCGTTAATAATGATGTGTATACATTTGTACTTAAAATATAATACTTTAGTCTTCTCACTATGTATTTTGCTCAGTTGTTACATTTTCTAAATTTGAAAAGTAGCTGTGCAATATGTGTTATGTAAGAAGTGCTAATAATTTATTAACACCTATGTAAACAGTATTTGCCTTTTAATAAAATACAATTAAAAATTAGCATATGGACTAATAGGGCCACTTATATAGATGAAATATGCCCAAAATTAATTTTAGGAAAAGAAGATTATAAATAAAGTCATTTAGAATGAGTGGAGATGAAATTTTCAATTGACTATAATTTTCTGAGTTCCTTAAAAATAACATTTACTGTGTTTTTTTGTGATTACAAAAAGAATATGTGTTCATTGTATAAAGACTTAAGCGTGTAGAATAGCACAGAAGGAATTGCAGTTGTGCATGATAGATTGAAGATATGCTTTCTCTTGAAAGTAAATTGCCAAAATGTCAGTAAACACATTTTAAAAAGCATAAAACATCAAGGACACACCAAAGGGAAAGGATATGACAACAGACAGAAATGTCAATAAAATTTTGAACAATGGGATACAGATGGATCGGTGCTAAATAATTTAGAAGAGTGAGAAAGAAGAAATCTAGTTACATGAAAGGGGGCATAAGGGGAGTATTTTTAAAACACCTGATAGTTTTGAGCATCCAAATTTAGGATTAAATGTTTAGGCACATAAAATTAATTAAATGATTAAATTTAGGCACATAAAATGTTCAGTCATCTGAACAGGGTAGGAATGAGAATGGGAAGATTGCTTTAAAATGTATATAATGAATATATTGGTCCTTAGATTTCCTCATCCCAGCAGAAGGCACCTTTTGTGAAAAGACTGAATAAAAGAGACTATGAGTCCAAGGTACAGCTGAGGTATGAGTTAGACTAAGTGAAAATCTGTATAGAAGAATGTATGTTCCTACTTTTAGGTTGTATGTAGAAGGGCTGTCCTAACATTCTTGGCATCTTGCCCTATTTCTGTCTCCCTTTCTCTCGTGGAGGGGGAGAGAATTTACCTGATTGTTGGTCATTGTTTTGTGACTGGGAGGATTGATCTAACTCGTCAGTCTTTTTCCTTCTTTCTCAATGTGAGGCACTGATCACAGGTAAGTGAGTTTGCTCTGCAGGCCTGAAACTCCCCTGAAGTATTCTGACCAGGGTCTAGGCAGGACAGGGAATTTGAGCAAGGTCACTTGGCCCTTACATCAAAGCCTTATTCTTCTAAGCAATCAGTGAAAAAGATGATATTTGGTCTTTAATGTCTCAGGTGGTTTAAAACTTTGGCAGAATTTTAGGGCAACAGAGATGTTTTTGATTCCCTAAATATCAAACACTTTGCATCTTAAAAAGATTCACCATCTCTTTTCTCCACTTGACTGCCAGAGTATTGGCTGCTGGCATGATATACTTCAAATAGAAGATGGGTCAAACCTCCCTGGGGAACTGACCAAAGAGAAAAACACCACATACATTGGCATTTTGGAGCCTTCCAATGAGATGACCAGGTTCCTGGTTGTGGTAATGCCCAGTGGTCAGGAAAGCCTGTTCAGACAAAAAGAGTTTTCAGTCATCATTTTAGTGTTTCACTCCTAAATATATATTCACAGTCAAAGACTTTTGACTCTTTTGAGGAAGGAGTCTAATAGACAAGAAATAAAAAGAATAAAAGAAAGGATTTTTAGGGAAAATAGACCATCAGAAGAAAACACCACACTTCATATTTATTTAAAATATTCATGCATTTGGCTGTGCCAGTTTGTAGCTGTGACATGCAGGATCTTTGGTCTTCCTGGCAGCCTGTGGCATAAGAGATCCTAGTTGTGGACTGTGGGATCTAGTTCACTGACTAGGTATTGAACCTGGGCCTCCTGCATCAGAAGTGCTGAAAAGTCTTAGCCACTGGACCACCAGGCAAGATTCCACACTTGGTATTTAATATCCTCAATGATAAAATAAGTTATCCATAAAATAAGAATAGGATGCTATAAAAGGTAATATTCAGGAATAAGGCAAAGTTCTTAGAAATTGAAAATATGATAGTTTGTTAGTTTTCTATTGCTGCTGTGATATATTACTCCAAATCTAGTGGCTGAAAATAGCACACATGTATTATTTTATAGTGCTGAAACTCTAAAGTCAAAAATGAGTCTCACTGGGCTAAAACTCAAGGTGTCATCAATGCAGAATTACTTTCTGGAGGCTCTAAAGAAAAATTTCTTTTCTTGATCTTCCCAGCTTCTTGATGCTGCCTACATTCATTGTGTGTGGCTGTCTTCCATCTTCAAGTCCAGAAATGACTGGTTGAGTCTTCATGGCATTGTGTCACTCTAACTCCTCTGCCTCCCTCTTTCACATTTAAAACCTCCTTGTAATTACATTGGTCTCACCCAGATTATCCAAGATAATCTCCCTATCTTAAAGTCATTTAATTAACAACCTTAATTACATCTGGAAATTTTTTAAATTTATTTTTTTAATGGAGGAAAATTGCTTTACAGTGTGTTGATTTCTATCATACAATGATGAGAATCAGTCATACTTATACATATATCCCCTCCCTCTGGAGCCTTCCTTCCCTCCCCTCATCCTCCCCTCTAGGTCATCACAGGTTGGGCTCTCTGTGTTATATAGCAATTTCTCACCAGCTGTTTTACACATGATAGTGTATACATGCAGATTCTTTTTCTATTTTTCCCACTCTCTCTTTCCCCCACTGTGTCCACAGGTTCATTCTCTACATCTACATCTCCATTCATTCCCTGCAAATAGATTATTATATGATGTTTGTTTTTCTCTTTCTGACTTATTTAACTCTGTGTAATAGGCTCTATATTCATCCACCTCACTAGAACTGATTCAAATTTGTTCTTTTTGTGGGTGAGTAATATTCCATTGTATATATGTACCACAGCTTTTTTATCCATTCATCTTTAGATGGGCATCAAGGTTGCTTCCATGTCCTGGGATAGAAAGCCCAGAGATAAATCCACTCACCTATGGGTGTCTTATCTCTGACAAAGTGAAAGTGAAAGTGAAGTTGCTCAGCTGTGTCCAACTCTTTGTGACCCTGTGGACTGTAGCCCACCTGGCTCCTCCATCCATTGGATTCTCCAGGCAAGAATAATGGAGTGGGTTGCCATTTGTTTCTCCAGGGGATCTCCCCAACCCAGGGATCGAACCCAAGTCTCCCACATTGCAGGCAGATGCTTTAACCTCTGAGCCACCAGGGAAGCCATCTTTGACAAGGGAGGCAAGAATAGACATTGGAGAAAAGATAGACTCTTCAGTAAGTGGTGCTGGGAAAATTGGTCAGCTACATGCAAAGGAATACTTCCTAACACCATATACAAAAATAAATTCAAAATGGATCAAAGACTTAATGTAAGGCCAGAAACTATAAAACTCTTAGAGGAAAAGATAAAATAGTACACTTTTTGACATAAATCACAGAAAGATCCTCCTTGACCCACCTCCTAGAGTCAGTTCAGTCAGTCAGTTCAATCACTCAGTTGTATCCGACTCTTTGCGACCCCATGAATCGCTACACGCCAGGCTTCCCTGTCCATCACAAACTCCCGGAGTTCACTCAGACTCATGGCCATCGAGTCAGTGATGCCATCCAGCCATCTCATCCTCTGTCGTCCCTTTCTTCTGCCTCCAATCCCTCCCAGCATCAGAGTCTTTTCCAGTGAGTCAACTCTTCACATGAGATGGCCAAAGTACTGGAGTTTCAGCTTCAGCATCATTCCCTCCAAAGAAATCCCAGGGCTGATCTCCTTCAGAATGGACTGGTTGGATCTCCTTGCAGTCCAAAGGACTCTCAAGACTCTTCTCCAACACCACAGTTCAAAAGCATCAATTCTTCGGCGCTCAGCCTTCTTCACAGTCCAACTCTCACATCCNCTTGTTTTTGTATCCATTCAGCCAGTCTTTGTTTTTTGGTTGGGGCATTCAGCCCATTTACATTTAAGGTAATTATTGACAAGTATGATCCCATTGCCATATGACCCAGCAATCCCACTGCTGAGCATACACACTGAGGAAACCAGAATTGAATGAGACACATGTGCCCCAATGTTCATCGCAGCACTATTTACAATAGCCAGGACATGGAAGCAACCTAGATGTCCATCAGCAGATGAATGGATAAGAAATTTGTGGTACACAATGGAATATTACTCAGCTAATAAAAAGAATGCATTTGAATCAGTTCTAATGAGGTGGATGAAACTGGAGCCTATTATACAGAGTGAAGTAAGTCAGAAAGAAAAACACCAATACAGTATATTAATACATATATGTGGAATTTAGAAAGATGGTAATGATGAACCTATATGCAAGACAGCAAAAGAGACACAGATGTAAAGAACAGACTTTTGGACTCTGTGGGAGAAGGTGAGGGTGGGATGATTTGAGAGAATAGCATTGAAACATGTATATTATCATATGTGGAATAGATCGCCAGTCCAGGGTCGATGCATGAGACAGGGTGCTCAGGGCAGGTGCACTGGGATGACCCTGAGGGATGGGATGGAGAGGGGAGTTCAGGATGGGGAACATATGTACACCCATGGCTGATTTATGTCAATGTATGGCAAAAACCACTACAATATTGTAAAGTAATTAGCATCCAATTTAAATTAATTAATTTTTTAAAAAAGATCGAATGTAGTGGTGTGTTCTGGGGTCAGGCTGGAGAGGTGGCTTAGGTGGTTTGCCCACACCTTTGTGTTGTTGTGTTCAGGGGCGTGCACAGTACCCTGCTTTTGCTCCCAGCCCCTGCTTTTGCTCACAGCTCTTCAGAAGTGGCATTTGGACATTTTTGGTCCTTTTATATCTTTTGTCCAGAATTTGCTTCAACTATACCTGCAGTCATGCAGTTATTTTTAGTCCCTTATATTTTCTTTGTATTTTGTCATTCCAGGAGATGTTTGTCCAGGTGCAAGCACTGTAGAAAAGTGTCCCAGGTCCCAAGCATGTTCCACAGATTGAAGGAGTCCACTCAGAGTCCAACGGAATGTCTGTGTATACATTTCAAAATTCTAGGAGTAAAAAAAAACACATAAAAGTTTCCAGAGAGAAAGAAAAAGGCATATACAAACTGGCCTTCTCTAGTGATACTGACATTCTCTAAAACAATATTGAAAACTCAAAGAAAAGTAATATTTTCCAAATTTTGAGAGAAAATAAATCCATTCTTGATTTATTTATTTATTTTTGGCTGTGTGGGGTCTTAGTTGCAGCAGGCAGGATCTCGTTCCATGACCAGGAACTGAACCCAGGTCCCCTGCATTGGGAGTGTAGCGTCTTAAGTGCTGGACCAGTAGGAAATCCCCATTCTTGAATTCTGATCCTGAATAAATTGTTAATTAAGAGGAAGAATTAAAAAGTGTTTTTACCTTCTGTGTGTTCTTTCTCAGGAAGCAAATTAAGGATATGAAAATGTGTCAATGAACTAAGGAAGCAAGAAACAAAATCAGTAAGAGGGTGTGCTCAAAGGAAGTTTTAAATAAATGGTAAAGGGAAGTTCCCCGCAGCCTGTTGTGAGGCATAGCTAGGTTACAACCAGTATTAATGGAGTGGAGGGACTCGGAATTTCAGTAGCAATATTCCCTAGGGGGGAAAAAAAAAGAAACAGTGGAAGGATATATTTATGACCTCACGTGTTGTGTTTTAATGAGAATTTGATACTTTTATCAAAAAGTTTTATTAGATTAGGAAGTTGAGCAATGAAGGGTGGCCTAGCTGCAAAGAATGCAAACTGATCTCTAAACCCCACCCTAGACTCACTCAGGAGAGCTCACAGATATGCTACAGAAATAACCACAGAGACTTTTCCAACTCCTACACATGAGCCCTAGGCATACAGTGGATACAAACTAACCATGGGGCTTCTCCAACTCAAGCGCATGCACCCTTGAGGCACAGCTGTGTCCTCAAGTAACCCTGGGTGGCTAGAAGCCCATTAGGAGTTCATAAATATTCTATACATATATACATACATACATCTGATTATAATGGACTGAATTATGGGAAAGACATGCACAATAGAGCCTGTTGTTGGGTATCTGGCAACTGTCAATCAAAACTCTCAGTCCACAGCTATCCAGATGAATATGTAAAAGCCCTATTTTGCATGTGCCCAGACACACCCCCTTCCCTGATTGGCCTTAAGCACAAACACATTTGCATTTTGCACAGAGTAGGACTAAGAGGAGGAGACAGGGAATATACAAACAGGGAAAGCCAACAGGTATCACAGCCACTCCTTTGGGATCAGCCCACTACCCCATTTTGGGAATATACTATCCCCTGTCTGTTTAATAATAAAGGTCTGTCTGCTTGAGCAGTAACTGAGCTGTTACCAGTCTGTTGTTTTGAATCTTTACTATGAGAGAGGAATTGAGAAATCCTGGCTTGAGCCATACTTAGTTTGTTGTTACAAATCTCTGTTAGAGTGAGACAGGAACTAAGGAAGAGAAATAAACCAAGATGAAGGTTTGGGCCTAAATTAGGATAAATAGTTTAAAAAATAGGCAAAAGAAACAAGGCAGTCAATAACTCAAGTAAAAATAGAAGTTATAAGGAAAGCATATATAAAGATAACATACCATGTAAATCAGTTCTGAATAGTATTTATATTATTGATTCAAGGGATCAGATATGCTAGACTGCCTGAAGAACTATGGATTGAGATTTGTAACATTGTACAGGAGGCAGTGATCAAAACTATCATCAAGAAGAAGAAATGCAAATGGTTGTCTGAGGAGGCCTTACAAATAGCTGAGAAAAGAAGAGAATCAAAAGGCAAAGTAGAAAAGGAAAGATGCTGGGCTGCTAAGTCGCATCAGTCGTGTCCGACTCTGCGCGACCCCATAGATGGCAGCCCATGAGGCTCCCCCGTCCCTGGGATTCTCCAGGCAAGAAAACTGGAGTGGGTTGCCATTTCCTTCTCCAATGCATGAAAGTGAAAAGTGAAAGGAAAGTTGATCAGTCGTGTCCAACTGTTAGCAACCCCATGGACTGCAGTCTACCAGACTCCTCTATCCATGGGATTTTCCAGGCAAGAGTACTGGAGTGAGGTGCCATTGCCTTCTTCAAGAAAAGGAAAGATACATCCATCTGAATGCAGAGTTCCAAAGAATAGCAAGGGGAGATAAGAAAGCCTTCCTAAGTGATCAATGTAAAGAAGTAGAGGAAAATAATAAAATGGGAAAAACTAGAGATCTCCTCAAGAAAATTAGAGGCACCAAGGGAACACTTCATGCAAAGATGGGCACAGTAAAGGACAGAAATGGTTGGACCTAACAGAAGCAGAAAATATTAAGAAGAAGTGGCAAGAATACATAGAAGAACTATACAAAGAAGATCTTCATGATCCAGGTAACCACAATGGTGTGATCACTCCTCTAGAGCCAAACATCTTGGAGAGTGAAGTCAAGTGGGCCGTAGGAAGCATAACTAGGAACAACGTTTGTAGAGGTGATAGAATTCCAGCTGAGCTATTTCAAATCCTGAAAGATGATGTTGTGAAAGTGCTGCATTCACTGTGCCAGCAAATTTGGAAAACTCAGCAGTGGTCATAGGACTGGAAAAGGTGTTTTAATTCCAATCTAAAGGAAAGTCAATGCCAAAGAATGTTCAAACCACTGCACAACTGGCACTCATCTCACATGCTAGCAAAGTCATGCTCAAAATTCTCCAAGCGAGGCTTCAACAGTACATGAACCGAGAACTCCTAGATGTTCAACCTGGATTTAGAAGAGGCAGAGGAACCAGAGATCAAATTGTCAGCATCTGTTGGATCACAGAAAAAGCAAGAGAATTCCAGAAAAACATCTGCTTCATTGACTATGATGAAGCCTTTGACAGTGTGGATCACAAGAAACCATGAAAAATTCTTCAAGAGATGGGAATACCAGACCACCTTACCTACCTCCTGAGAAATCTGTATGCAGGCCAATAAGCAACAGTTAGAACTGGACCTGGAAAAATGAAGTGGTTCAAATTGGGAAAGGAGTATGTCAAGGCATATATTATCATCCTGCTTGTTTAATTTATATGCAGAGTACATCATCCAAAATGCTGGACTGGATGAAGTGCAAGCTGGAATCAAGATTACAGAGAGAAACATCAATAATCTCAGATATGCAGATAACACCACCCTTATGACAGAACGGGAAGAGGGACTAAAGAGCCTCTTAATGAAAATGAAAGAGAAGAATGCTGGCTTAAAACTGAGCATTCAAAAAATGAAAATCATGGCATCTGGTTCCATCACTTCATGGCAAATATATGGAGCAACAATGGAAACAGTGACAAATTTTTTTTCTTAGGTTCCAAAGTCGCTGCACATGGTGACTGAACTATGAAATTAAAAGATGCTTGCTCCTTGGAAGAAAAGTATGAACAACCTAGACAGCATATTAAAAAGCAGAGACATTACTGACAGAGGTCCATCTAGTCAAAGCTATGGTTTTTCCAGTAGTCATGTACGGATGTGATAGTTGGACCATAAAGAATACTGAGTGCCAAAGAATCGATGCTTTTCGACTGTCGTGTTGGAGAAGACTCTTGAGAGTCCCTTGGACAGCAAGGAGATCAAACCAGTCATTCTAAAGGAAATCAGTCCTGAATATTCATTGGAAGAACTGATGCTAAAACTGAAGTTCTAATACTTAGGCCACCTGATGGGAAGAGCTGACTCATTAGAAAAGATCCTGATGCTGGGAAAGATTGAAGGAAAGAGAAGAAGAGGACAACAGAGGATGAGATGGTTGGATGGCATCACTGACTCAATGGACATGAGTTTGAGCAGGCTCCAGGAGTTGGTGATGGACAGGTAAGCCTGGCGTGCTGCAGTCCATATGGGTCACAAAGAGTCAGACATGAGTGAGCGACTGAACTGAACTGAACTGTATAGTGAAAACACTAAGTTCTAATTTAACAGAGTCATTTTCATACAGTTATTTGGGAAAGATGGGGGATATGTATAGGTGTACAGTTAAGATAGTTAAATCTTCATTTTTCATAATAGTAAAAGAAAATGTCAAAAATAGATACTTCAAGGATTTTCAATATAAACATTACTTTGAAAACAAGATAGGGAATCAGGAATCCTCAGAATATTGGGCCAAATTACAACTTAGGTTTTTGTTTTTTTTTAACCATGTACATATAGTACTTTTTAAAAGAAAAATAAAATTAACTTTTTTGTCTGTTTCATAAATAACTCTTTTTCTTCTCATTCACTATGCTCCAACCACACTGACCTTCTTCCTGTTCCTTGGAAATGATACTTTCCCGTCCAAAAGTCTTCACGGGTTTATGATATTTTATTTTTCAGGAACATACATCTTAGAAAATGTCCAAGTCTCCCTTCTTAATATTCACCTTGTAGCTCAATCATCACCTCCTTAGGGAAATGTGGAAAAGATGATTGAATTTTTTGATACTCCTCTTATCAAAGGGTAGAATCTGTTTCTCCTTCTCTGAATCTGAGATTGGCTGTGACTACTTGATCAATAGGCTATATCAGTACTGATGTTATTCGAGTTCCAGGCCTCACTTTTAAGAGGATCGACAGCCCCTACCTTGGTCATTTGGAACTTTCATGCAAAAAGTCGAACTACCTTGCTGCCACAATTCTGTGAGAAGCTCAAGGCCAGCAATTAGTTATGTGTAAATACTGGCTTGCTTGAACTCAGTTCCCTACAGGGACAGTGGAGGGTTCTCTTCAGACAGAGGCTAGGAAGTCTCCCACTACTGAATCCGCTCATTTCCACATGGTACCTCTTTGCGTGGACCCTTATCCAATCTGCTCTTCTGAATTCTCTCACATCATCCCAGCTAACACTCACTCCATTTTTCTATCTCCTGACCAAGTTTGCCTTTGTTTGTCTTACAAGAGAATCTTTGTTACAAGAGAATCTTTGTTGTTATATATTTTCTTTCCAAGTCTTGTTTCTGACCAAATCTTTAAGCCATCTCCTTTAAGGGCTTAAACTTTTGATTTTCAAATAAGCAGTTCTCAAGTTCTTCAAAAATTCTGACCATTGAAAACATATAGGATTGTCTCTGCTTTGAACTTTATAAAAATTAGAAACTCAAAATCTGACCTTTTACTTATTCCTGCCATAAGTGACAATGAAAGCCTCTGATTCAGTTGGCTAAGGAGAAGCTTATAGAATAATGAGATCTACAAAACCTACCCCACTATATTATCAGCTGCAGAACTGGAGTGACTTCCAAGGCTCCATATGACCATGTTATGTGTCTCTCCAGAATTTATCCTTTCTTAACAAGCCTACTTTTCTCTCAATCACGAAAAAGGAGAGGAAAAGCCCTTTGTTATAATATTTCCTCAGTGTTTGTGTGTATGTGTGGTGTTAGACCTAATTACATAGTAGTGGTATTACCAGAAAAATGGGTTTTTGTGCTAAGCTGATGACTAACTTTAGTCATCATCTAAGACTGGACGAGAAAATGATTTCTTTAGTCTACGCTTTTTTTCTCTGGAGGTGTAGATATGAGATTTTCCCTAAGTATGAATACTGTGGAATCAGTCACATTTAAAGTATTTGAATTCAAAAGGAAAGAAATTACCACAGCATTATAGGGTTGGATTTCAGTTCCCTTTTTAGAGTTCTAAATGACTAAATTTGTTAGTCACTGTTGGAAGCTTCATGATTCTTCATATTACTCAAGTGTCATACTGTGTAGGAGCCATGTTGACTTGCTGACTCATACCTTAAAGGCCCCAAAGAGTTAATTAACAGTTTCTGGAGGTATCTTCTTTATTAAATACTCTCTTATTGGGGCTTTCAATAAAGTGCTATGTGGAGCAACTAAGACCAACATTTCCTCAAATGTTGAAAGAGAGAGTAGGGACTCACCACTCCTCACTTCTTAGATGACTGCTCATTTCTCTCTGGGTCTCATCATTTCTTCTATAGACTTCATTCAGACACTTTCAGGTGAGTTTTTTGAAAGAAAAAAATAAACAAACATAGAAATTTTATTGTTAATAGATGTTAACCATAGATGTGAGATGAGAAAAACAAAAAACAGAAGGAATTAGAAGGTGTGGATTTGTTTTCCTCAGGGTCTAGCTGGCAGCATTCATGATATTGCAGGCTCTGGAAATTGTAAGATTAGGAAAGTGACTGGAAGCTACAGGGATGTGTTACGTGATAGTATGGATACTGAGTATTCTGATGTTATAAATAGTGTTAGTGTTATTCCCTCAGTCGTGGCCGACTGTTTGCGACCCCATGGACTGCAGCCCACTCGGCTCCTCTGTTCAGAAGATTTTCCAGACAAGGATACTGGAGTGGGTTGCCATTTCCTTCTCTAGGCAATGTTATAAATGAGTACTCTGAATTTGCTGTTTAGCTTTCTAAGCAAAAAACTGAAGCTTTCTCTTCAAAAAACTGACTGGGGTAAAGACTCAAATCAGAGCTGTAAGAAAGAAGAAAATTCCTCATTTGGGAATTTGATTCCATTTACACATATCCCTCCCTTTCCAGAGGTTTGCCTTATGCCTCTTTGCTTTTATGAAAGACCTACATTACTACCTGTTTTCACTAATGAAATCTGAAGAGTATTTCGCTTTTATGAAAAAGGATGAAAAGTGAAAATCGTCTTCAGCCTTTGTTTTGCGGTGAACCGTGGTGGAGGTAGGGAGAGTGGCATGGCCAGGCTCCTTCCCGGGAACTACATTCAGCGTCTCAGCATCAGGCTTTGAAAGCTTTGAAAAGCCTCTGTGAGCCTCTGACTTCATCTTGATTTATTTTGTGCATCCTTTAATAAGTTATGCCCTGAGATAATCGCTTCATCGATGGATGTCATTTTGGCTTATAAGTGGTTTTCATACTTCAGATACTGGGGGAAACCTAGAGTGCTTGAGACAAAAATGCACATCAGACACCCATTGTCTAGGATCTACATAACTAACAAATTTTAACTAAAATCTTACTTTTAAAAGTAAGGCAACAGCCATTTCACCAAGCTGTTGGGAGAGTAGGTCCTTCAGAGGAGGATATTGTTTAGCTGTCTTTGCTCTGTAACGTTTAAGCCTTGCGCTTTACATGCAGCACTTAATCAACAATGTTAATACAGGTTAGTTGAATTAATTAATTAACCATCACAGAAAGAAGGACTTGCATTCAATATAATTATAGAATCAAGTATTAAAATTGCTTCAAGATTGGTAAATCTTGGGAACTCTTATTAACTCATTTTAATTGACCAATTTGTGTATCTTTCTGTTGTTTTAAATAAATGGGGATTTACTGGGGAAAATGTTTTCTGGGATCATTTCACATAATAGTTGGTTAATAAGGTTTGTTTTCTGTCCTTCAAATATTCATTCATTTATTCATTCAATATATATTTATTTAGAAGTTAATACCTACAGAACACTGGAAAGACATACATGAAACAGAAGCATTATTTGCTGTTCTCAGTTGCTGTTTTTCAGTTGCTAAATTGTGTCTGACTCTTTGGGACCCCATGGACTGCAGCACACCAGGCTTCCTTGTCCTTCACTATCTCCAGGCCAGAATATTGGAGTGGGTAGCCTTTCCCTTCTCCAGGGGATCTTTCCAACCCAGGGATCAGACCTGGGTCTCCCTCATTGCAGGCGGTTTCTTTACCAGCTGAGCCATCAGGGAAGCCACCAGGGAACCCCATGTTGACATAGGGCATGCAGATAAAAGTATCAAACTGAAACTAAAATGTCATTAAACAGTCCTTATCCTTACTATATGCAATACACTATGATACTTTCTATTATAATTTAGTCCACTCTAGTTTGTGCTGGTTGTGATCTACCAAGTGAATATCAGGACCCAGTCACTGCTGTAGGCAATTGTGAGCGTAGTTCTACAGCTCATGGTGGAGATAGTTTAACACAGACACTTGTGAGTGATCAGCTACAGGAGGAGGTGAAAGTCACAGGAGTGACCAATTAAGGGCACCAGATTCTAGAAGTTGATGATAACATGTCTACCCTTTTCATATGGTTCCTTTTCAGATCATGAGTCAGTTTTAGGAGTCTAGAAATCTCTTTTCTTTCTCGGTCTTCCTCCTCTTCCTGTATCTTTCTTGTTCTTTTTATGCTCCTCTATTCTTCTCAGTCAGAGAAGGTAATGGCACCTCACTCTTGCCTGGAAAATCCCATGGATGGAGGAGCCTGGTAGGCTGCAGTCCATGGGGTCGCTAAGAGTCGGACACGACTGAGCGACTTCACTTCACTTTCGCTTTTCACTTTCATGCATTTGAGAAGGAAATGGCAACCCACTCCAGTATTCTTGCCTGGAGAATCCCAGAGATGGGGAACCCTGGTGGGCTGCCATCTCTGGGGTCGCACAGAGTCAGACACAACTAAAGTGACTTAGCAGCATTCTTCTCAGTATCCTAGCTCTCCTGAGATCCCAAGAGGGTCCCAATACACCTGTTGGAGGAGTGTCCATACATCCTTAAAGTATATCCTCCTGTCCTCATACATATGGAGGCTTTTTAAGATTCTTGATGGAGGTGCTACAAAATAAACACATCTTTTTGTTGTTGTTGTTGTTGTTGTTGTTGTTAGTACTGGCCATGTATTTTAATATTGGCCATGTTACTTTGTTAGTCTCATCAAATCTTTACTGTTCTGGAGAAAACTTATTCCTTATTCAGGATATTTTCTTGATGTGGAAAGGATAGGATAAGAATACTGGCCTCTTTCTGTCTCATCATTCATTTCTCTCCAATGTGAAAAGAATTAATTCTAATCAATATACCATGTAGCGGCCTGGACATACTCCTCAGTCTCTTTCCCCTGCACCTCTCTTAGGGCATCTGGTCTCAATTTCCACGTTATAAAGAAGGTCTGTGATTCTAGGAGGTAAGATCAACTCAGTGAAGTGTTAGGACTGGTGCAGTGGCTGAAAATGTCTAGAGATTGACAAAGACTAGAATTTAGGGAGCAAAATAGTGCCCTGATTTAAAACTTTTGGTAGGACCTTAATCAAGAGGCTTTAACACAATCCTAAATTTTATGCTTTTAATTTGGTTTATAGGCCATGGAAGCTGTGTTGCTGCTGCTGCTGCTAAGTCGCTTCAGTCGTGTCTGACTCTGTGCGACCCCATAGACGGCAGCCCATAAGGCTCCCCCATCCCTGGGATTCTCCAGGCAAGAACACTGGAGTGGGTTGTCATTTCCTTCTCCAATGCATGAAAGTGAAAAGTGAAAGTGAAATTGCTCAGTTGTGTCCAACTCTTAGCGACCCCAGTACAACTGAGGCAAAAATGTGATTATAACAAAAAGACTGTTTGTAAATATACCTTTTAGACATTTGGAGACAGAATAATCTTAATAGCTATTTTACTGTGTTTTTCTGCAAAATCTGAGGGCTAGGATTGTCGATGGCAACTAAATAACTTGTTCTAGAGTGCGCTGGTATGTGGACTTCTAACTTTTACTTCTTTATGCCAGGCTTCTTGGTAGCATAGAGAGGCTGCTCTGAGTCCCATTCTTTTTTTTTTTTTTTTTTTGGTGGATGGATTTTATGTTTTATTTTTAAATTTTTTTTTTTTATTGCAATATAGTTGCTTTCAGTGGTAAAGTACCNCAGTAGAGAGGCTGCTCTGAGTCCCATTTTTTTTTTTTTTTTTTTTTTGGTGGATGGATTTTATGTTTTATTTTTAAATTTTTTTTTTTTATTGCAATATAGTTGCTTTCAGTGGTAAAGTACCTGCCTGCGAATGGAGGAGACATAAGAGATGCTGGTTCAATCCCAGGGTCGGGAAGATCCCCTGTAGTAGGGCATGGCAACCCATTCCGCTATTCTTGCCTGGAGAATCCCCTGGACAGAGGAGCCTCGCAGGCTACAGTCCACAGGGTCACAAAGAGCTGGACACGACTGAAGCGACTTAGCACACACATAGTGTTGTGTTAGTGTCTACTGTACGGCAAAGTGAATCAGCTATATGTAGACACATATCCCCTCTTTTTGGATTTCCTTCCCATTTAGGTCACCACAGAGCACTGAATAGACTTCCCTGAGCTATACAGTGTGTTCTCGTTAGTTACCTAAGTTATACGTAGTATAAATAGTGTATATGTGTCAATCCAAATATCCCAATTCATCCCATCCCCTCTTGGTGTCCATACGTTATTCTCTATGTCTGTGTTTCTATTAATAAGATCATCTATACCATTTTTCTGGGGCTTCCCTGGTAGCTCAGACAGTGAAGAATCTGCCTGCAATGAGAGAGACCTGGGTTCAATCCTGGGTCAGGAAGATACCCTGGAGAAGGGGAATGGTCACCTACTTCAGTATTCTTGCCTTGAGAATCCCATGGACAGAGAAGCCTGGCAGGCTACAGTCCATGGAGTCACAAAGAGTCAGACATGTTCAGTTCAGTTCAGTTCAGTCACTCAGTCATGTCCGACTCTTTGCGACATGGCAAATCACAGCACGCCAGGCCTCCCTGTCCATCACCAACTCCAGGAGTTCACTCAGACTCATGTCCATCGAGTCAGTGATGCCATCCAGCCATCTCATCCTCTGTCATCCCCTTCTCCTCCTGCCCCCAATCCCTCCCAGCATCAGAGTCTTTTCCAATGAGTCAACTCTTCGCATGAGGTGGCCAAAGTACTAGAGTTTCAGCTTTAGCATCATTCCTTCCAAAGAAATCCCAGGGCTGATCTCCTTCAGAATGGACTGGTTGGATCTCCTTGTAGTCCAAGGGACTCTCAAAAGTANGCATGAGGTGGCCAAAGTACTAGAGTTTCAGCTTTAGCATCATTCCTTCCAAAGAAATCCCAGGGCTGATCTCCTTCAGAATGGACTGGTTGGATCTCCTTGTAGTCCAAGGGACTCTCAAAAGTATTCTCCACCATGGAGTCACAAAGAGTCAGACATGACTGAGTGACTAACACTTTCACTATACCATTTTTCTAGATTCTGCATGTTTATGATATTTATCTCTTTCTGACTTACTTCACTCTGTATGATAGCCTCTAAGTCCATCCACATCTCTACTAATGTCTCAATTTTGTTCCTTTAAAAGGCTAATACTTCATTGTATATACATACCACAACTTCTTTATCCATTTGTCTGTTCAAGGACATTTAGATTGCTTCCATGTCCTGGCTATTATAAATAGTGCTGCAATGAATATTGGGATGTATGTGTCTTTTTGAATTATGATGTTCTCTGAGTATATGCCCAGTAGTGGAGGTGCTGAGTCTCATTCTTTTAAATGATGGATTTGGAGCAAAGGAAGGAAACCAGAAGAGATAACTTTAAATTCATGTGACTATTCCAAAGTTTCCAGACTTACACCTCACTACAAACTCTCAAATTGGTTTTAAATTATTAAAAATGTAAGGTTTGACCATGATGTTAGAATTCAGAGGCCAAATTGAAGACTGATCCATAAAAGTGTGGAAGAAATTTATAAAAGAAATAAACCACAGAAGAATTTGAGTCTTGTTAGAAAAAATAAAAAGCTGTCTTCTTGGGAAGAAGCAAAAAAATCACTCATTGAAATTATTATGAACCTAAAAAGCAATTAAAAATTCTTGGCATGGAACACAATCTCTAGGGATCACAGAGGAGAAGCTGCAATGATTTCCAAAGTGTATTTCAGTCTTACTGTCAGAACAGGAATAGTGGAATTATAATGAGCTATGTGCTCAGTTGTTCAGTTGTGGCCGACTCTGCGACTCCATGGACTGTAGCCTGCCAGGCTCCTCTGTCCATGGAATTTTCCAGTCAAGAATACTGAAGTGAGTTGCCATTTCCTTCTCTAGTGAGCTATAAGAAGAGGCATTTATATACAAAAAAGGTTAAAATCTCTGGGTGGGCAGAGGTAAAGAAGAAAATGAGATTTTGAAGGCTAGTATCGACTGTAGGGTTACAACTGTGTCTCCCTGCTTTGAGGAGAGCATTATCAAGAGGAATCATATATTTTAGTATTTGTTCGATTTGGTTCGGTTCAGTCGCTTAGTCATGTCTGACTCTTTGCGACCCCATGAATCGCAGCATGCCAGGCCTCCCTGTCCATCACCATGTTAGTTGTTGCCAAATCAGAAATGGTGACAGGGCCCAGAGATACACAACACAAGACTNCTGCCCCTGATCTCAGACATGGGGTAGCTCCTCCTGGCCACCGCCCCTGACCTTGGACTCGGGGTGTCTCCTCCCAGCCGCCACCCCTGACCTCGGACACGGGGTAGCTCCTCTCAGCCGTTCCTGCACCGTCGCAGCCTGGCACTCTAAGCTGCTGCCCCTGACCTTGGACATGGGGTAGCTCCTCTCGGCCATGCTCAGTGCGCCGGCTCGCCACTGCCGCCAAGGCTATGGTTTTTCCAGTCGTCACGTATGGATGTGAGAGTTGGACTGTGAAGAAAGCTGAGTGTTGAAGAATGGATGCTTTCGAACTGTGGTGTTGGAGAAGACTCTTGAGAGTCCCTTGGATTGCAAGGAGATCCAACAGTCCATTCTAAAGGAGATCAGTCCAGGATGTTCATTGGAAGGACTGATGCTAAAGCTGAAACTCCAATACTTTGGCCACCTCATGCAAAGAGTTGACTCATTGAAAAAGACTCTGATGCTGGGAGGGATTGGAAGCAGGAGGAGAAGGGGACGACATAGGATGAGATGGCTGGTTGGCATCACCGACTCAGTGGACATAAGTTTGGGTAGGCTCCAGGAGTTGGTGATGAACAGGGAGGCCTGGCCTGCTGTGATTCATGGGGTTGCAAAGAGTCAGACCCGACTGAGCGACTGAATTGAAACTTCTACCTAGACTTCTACTCTCTAAAGAGAGTCAAAATATAGGAAAGTATAAGAAATGTACTCCATATCACAGAGAATTTGTTGTGGAGGAAATTGTGTTTCTACTACCTCTGGAAGAGTGAATCAGCTACACTAAATGCTACAATAATTTGAACAGAATTTAATGGAGAAATCCACAAAAGTGTTCACTACTGATACAAAATAAAGGTGGAGGTGTGGCCAATGGATAATTTTGAAAAACTCAGAACCTACTGACTTCATGTTTTTCATTATGAAGGATGCCTGAAAATCTGGAGTAGCATATTAGAATAAAAGTATGTAGGGCCCACAAAGCAAAGAAAAATTAAATAAAAGGAAAGAAATTTGACTCTCAGCTCCAGCAGACAGTTCTAGCTTTCATGGATTCAAGAAGGAAAGGACCAAAGTGTCTTAAACTCAGTTCAGTTCAGTCACATGGGTGTGTCTGACTCTTTGCAACCCCATGGACTGCAGCATGCCAGGCTTTCTTGTCCAGCACCAACTCCCAGAGCTTGCTTAAACTCATGTCCATAGAATCAGTGAAGTTGGTGATGCCATTCATCCATCTCATCCTCTGTCGTCTCCCTCTCCTTCTGCCTTCAATCTTTCCCAGCATCAGGGTCTTTTCTAAGGAGTCAGTTCTTTACATCAAGTGGTCAAAGTATTGGAGCTTCAGCTTCAGCCCTTCCAATCAATATTCAAGGCTGATTTCCTTTAGGATGGACTGGTTCGATCTTGCAGTTGAAGGGACTCTCAAGAGTCTTCTCCAACACCACAGTTCAAAAGCATCAATCCTTCAGCACTCAGCTTTCTTTATGATCCAACTCTCACATCTGTACATGACTACTGGAAAAGCTGTAGTTTTAAAGTATTTTAAACTATTGGAAATATAACTGAGTTTCCCAAAGAAAATTATAAAATGAGATATAAGAAGCATATTTAACTACTATAAATGCATAAGAAAGAAAAGAGATTGAAAGCTGGGAACATTCAAAAGCTAAGGAAAGATGGCGTCAGGAGGAACCTGTGACATGGATATTGGTCTGTCCTGAAATACTAGGAGTCCAGCTTTTAAAACCAGAATAGCACCAGCACTTCAAGAACTTTTGAAATATTTCTCCAAGTGAAACTAGTATGAGAACGAAGGGCAAAATTTCCCTTTAAATCAGATTTCCTAACCTAATGCAAAGTTTCTCAATCTTGTCAGTGAACATTTTGGAAGGAATATTTTGTTGTTGTTGTGGGGACTGTCTTGTGCATTTTAGTGGTTCAGCAGCATCCTTGGCCTCTGTGCCCTAACTGCCATTAGCATACCCCTTTCTCCCCACCTCCCTAGTTGTGAAAATAAAAAATGTCTCCAGATATTTAGCATTGTTGCATGTCCCCTGGAGGCAAAATCATTCCTGCTTAAGAACCACTGACCTAAACAATTCCTATTAGCAGAGGTGTGGAAGAAGCCAGTGTGGTATGGAATGGAAAGGTTTGCACACAAGACATTGTGGGTGTTATAAGGCAGAGTTTGCCTTCAGTTCATCACTGGTGCATTATAAATGAGAGTCCAAAGGAAAAAAGGAAATAAAAGAACTGAATGTGCTGATTCAGGAAGAAAGGCATCTCAGATTGGACCTGAGGTCTAAGGCTGCCATTACTGCAATTTTTTAAACTTTTTGTAAGTGGAGAGGATTATCTCATTCAACTTTCTCTGAGAGGTGAATGCATGACTGTCACCCTCAATACCCACCATGTCCTCTAGATATAATAAATGCATGATATTCAAAGTAGCCTCTCTGAGGAAGAGTTCTTTCATTATGTTGAAAATTTAAAGTTGTGGACAATTAAGTTTGCCATAGATGACTGGCATCCTAGTTATGTAGAAACTCATATTTTCTTTGTCTATCTGCCTTCCCTCAGATACACTGAGTCTTTGCCATGGCCTTTGGAAACAATTAATACCTTTGTCTGTGGACATAATTTTGCCTGAAAGAGCTGCTTAGGAATCAGGGATTATTTCACATTTCAAATTTCACTGAAGATGGGGCCAGTGCTGTTATAGTCTTGTATGTTTTAGTAACCTTTAATAATTTTGAAACAAAATGAGGCTCATCAGAGATTTTGGGTTCAGATTCACAACTCTGAAGGAACTGTGCTGCATCCATTAGAGGACAGAAACTTCTGTGTCTCAACCAAGGCTTCTCATAGAGAATCTCTGCAACCAAAACAGAACAGAATAAGAAGGTTGACCTCAATTTAACTTGAAATATTTGTAATTTAACTTTCAATGGCAAGATAATTTCCATTTGTGCTTCAATTTTATTGGACTTAATTTGTGAATACATTGAAAGTGAGGTACATGAGTTTTCAATTTCTTCGTTTCCTGAGAAATTAATACTGGAAGAGAGTTTATATTAAAATTTGAAGACTCTTATTGCTGTCATTTTATTATTGGAGTATCTTTGATCTCACTGTAGAACCTCTGATAACTATGGTAATGTGGCTGGGGAAAAATGGAATTAGAAAAGTAAGTGAGAGTTCAGTTCAGTGGCTCAGTTGTGTCTGACTCTTTGCAACCCCATGAATCGCAGTATGCCAGGCCTCCCTGTCCATCACTATCTCCTGGAGTTCACTCAGACTCACATCCATCGAGTCCGTGATGCCATCCAGCCATCTCATCCTCTGTTGTCCCCTTCTCCTAGGCTACGAATAATAGAGTGGCCTTAGAAATTTTAACCCATTGTATGGTTCTGATCCATTTCAAAGCATTTTGGAGCAAAACTATGTTGACCTAACACAACCCAAAATAGGGTAGTGGTGGCTCTTGGGGAGTGGTCTCTTGAAATTGAGAGTTGGTCTTATGGTGATAGTATGCAACAAATCTCTTCTCCTGGAAAATTATTCCATTTCCAGTTTATCCCTAGCTTAACAGTTACCCCAAAGGGTTTAGAGACTGAAAAGCTGAGTGAAACTGGGTGAGGAAACCATTGTTCCTTATTTCCTTATATTTTCTTCATTGTGGAGGGACATATATTAATGCAGCGCTGTTGTCTTCCTTCACTTCCTCCTGCTGGTGGTGCTCGGAATTCAGCTTGGTGATTTGACAGAGGACTGCAGTCCCAGCCCTGCCTCTTCCTCCCACCCTTTTCTCCTGAGCAAGGGACTCTTGGGAAGGCCTGAGAGAGACTTGCTTTGGGTTTGCTCCCCTGTGCTCTCAGTCTGACAGTGGTAGACTTCCATGAGGAAGGTCTGATAATGTTTTGCACTGCTTGTCTTACTCTGAGGTTTAGTCATAATGCTGATAGTTATCTCTGCCTTACTCCCCATCTATCTTTGAAGTGGTTCAATGAGTGAAGCAGAAGTAGATGTTTTTTTCTGGAATTCTCTTGCTTTTTCTATTATCCAATGGATGTTGACAATTTGATCGCTGGTTCCTCTGCCTTTTCTAAATCCAGCTTGAACATCTGGGAGTTCTTGGTTCATGTACTATTGAAGCCTGGCTTGGAGAATTTTAGGCATGACTTTACTAGCATGTGAGATGAGTGCAATTGTGTGGTGGTATGAACATTCTTTGGCATTACCCTTCTTTGGGACTGGAATGAAAACTGACCTTTTCCAGTCCTGTGGCCACTGCTGAGTTTTCCAAATTTGCTGGCATATTGAGATCAGCACTTTCACAGCATCATCTTTTAGGATTNTATGAACATTCTTTGGCATTACCCTTCTTTGGGACTGGAATGAAAACTGACCTTTTCCAGTCCTGTGGCCACTGCTGAGTTTTCCAAATTTGCTGGCATATTGAGATCAGCACTTTCACAGCATCATCTTTTAGGATTTGAAATAGCTCAGCTGGAATTCCACCTCCACTAGCTATGTTCCTAGTGATGCTTCTTAAGGCCCACTTGACTTTGCAATCCAGGATGTCTGGCTCTAGGTGAGTGATCACACCATTGTGGTTATCAAGGTCATTAAATCATTTTGTATAGTTCTGTGTATTCTTGCCACCTCTTCTTCTCTATCTTCTGCTTCTGTAAGGTCCATACCATTTCTGTCTTTTATTGTGCCCATCTTTATGTGAAATATTCCCTTGGTGTCTCTAATTTTCTTGAAGAGATCTCTAGTCTTTCCCATTCTACTATTTTCCTCTATTTATTGGCATTGTTCACTTAGGAAGGCTTTCTTCCTAAGTTCAATACAGTAGATCCCTGGCATCAGGATGTAAACCCACATTGCTTTAGAAATGTTCTGTAACAGTTGAGTGAATAAATTCTGTGGGTATCATAGGTGAAGGACATAGAAGCCTGGAGTGCTGCAGTCAGTGGCTTGCGAGAGAGTTAGACATGACTTAGCGACTGAGCAACAATCATAGGTATACAAGGTGTAATTTTTTTAAAAGGAGCCTCACCTTTACCATTATCTAATTGGTGACTTTGAGCAGTCACTAAAGTAACTTCAAGTTTCAGTTTTCTGATATATTAAGAAAGAAGAAATGATAATGATATCTATTCAAATATGTGATGTTAAAGTAATACCACAGATATACAAGTGATTGAACAGTTGAAGGGATTTTAAAAATATTATGTATCTGAATGGTAGTGTGACCCCACCACGGCTCTTGATGATGAGTGTTTGGTGAATGTACTTATTTATTTATTTACTGATTAATTTGTTGATTAAGTATAAGTACCAGGTCTCAGTTGGAACACACAGGAACTTTAGTTGCAGGCATGTGAACTCTTAGCTGTGGCATCTGGGATCTAGTTCCCTGGCCAGGGATTGAACCTGGGACCCTTGTATTGGGAGTGCAGGGTCATAGCCACTGGACCACCAGGGAAGTACCTGAATGTGCTTTTTGTGAGTCATCCATTCTATTGAGTGTAGCACTGGGCGCAAAGGATCCAGCTTTCCAAATGATCCAGTTTACTTTCCTAAACATGAAGCAGTTGCCTTTGGATAAACCTTTTTGTTAATGTTGATAATGAGCAGAACAGTCAAACTCTCGTGTTTATTTTGCTCAGTCTTTGATTCAGCATAGCTGGACACTGATTTGACTCCACTTTCTTGCAGAGAATAAACCTGTGAGTCATAGAAAGGCCTATTCCAGTTTTTTTCAGGTTTATTAAAATTGATTCAATAGGTCTGGGTTAGGGCCTGAGATATTGCATTTTTAATAATAATAAGCTCATAGGTGACACTGGTATTGTTGATCTGCAGACTCACTTTGAGTGGGATGGCAAGTCTCAGAGGAGATAGGCAGGGAAGGTAGTAGTCTTTATAAAAAGGACCTTTTATGAGGTCCTTTTAAGGTCCTTTATTATCACAATTAGGGAGGTGTGGAAGGGGTATCCTTAGAAATAAAAAAGGAAAATTACTCTCGTAATTAACTGGAAACTGATTAAGCTTCCAGCAGGGGAGAGGGGAGCAGTGTTGTTTCATAGCCTAACATGTATAGCTTGAGGAATGATTTGTCTATCTAGAAAACTTTATGAAATTTATATTAAAAACCAGATAATTGTGGACCAAATTTGAAGAATTCTTTGTAAATCTAAGCAGCTGGTAAATGTTTAACAACTATGATGCATATTTTCTTGCCTATTGAGGTCAATTAGTTGGTAAACAGGAGGAATAGTGCCTCTCAGTATCACTGTCATTGTTATAATCATTTTCTTTATCTCAAAAACATCTCTTCAGAGCATGTCATTGATGATTGATTCTGTTATGCATTCTGTCCAAAGTTTATCATATAGTTTGTATGAAATAGGCCACATTGTGACACTAACCTTGTCCGGGAAATCAAATGAAGTTTTTATTTACAAAAAATATTTATCTCCCCTTTTATGGTAGATAGGAGAAAGCCAATATTATCAGAACACCCATTAGCTTTTACCATTTTTTCTTCTGTATTTTTCATGATCATAATCAGTGATGAATCGGATGTGATTACCATCAAAAACAAGATAAAATGCCTGCACTATCAAGGGCTCCCTTTTGGTAATGAAAATGATCAAAATGGGGTCTCATTAAATTAGGTCAATTGAGATCGGATGAATTTAAGTGAATATAACGTTGGAATCTCAGCATATTTTATTGTATTGATTTCAGATATTCACAATAACTAAATAAAACTCAAAAAAGTTTTTAATGAATAAGTGAGAAGACAATTAATCATTTGATATTGTAAATAGATTTTTCTAAAATGTTTTAGGATGTCAGAAAATTGTTTTTCAAATTGGTGTGCTGCGATTCATGGGGTCGCAAAGAGTCGGACATGACTGAGCGACTGAACTGAACTGATTACTTCTTTTCATCATTACGATGTATGTTTTGTTTAAAAATAAATTGACCCAAACTTTAAAAAAGAATCCTAGTTCTCTATGTGCCATATGATGGAGCTGGAAAAAAAGCAATTTTGCTGACATTATAAGTTTGCTTTTCTGTTTGTCTAAAGTTTTTTCAGGCCTTAGGCCTGTGAACATAGACTTTGGTTATATTTTGACCAAATCAAGAGACAAATTTTTAGGTGGCATAAGGATACGCATGATTCATTTTCCTTCTTTTAATATGAGTAAATTTCCATTGCCATCTTTGTTTTCCAGTGTCATTTAGAAACAGGCGATGGTATCCTGCCAGATGCTTGCATTCCGAGGTTCTTGTCTATAGGTGGAGCCGCCTATCTGGGGTTTGATGAAAACTCTTTCACTGATGATTCTATTTTCACATTTTTTTTAATAATCTCCCAATTAACTGCTTCAATATGTTTATGAAATTTCTAACCTGATAATACCAACAGGCGTAACATTTGGTGGAGATATTTTGATGGGAGCAGAGCTGGTAGTGGTAATACAGCAATAATTGCCGGCTCATTTACGGACTATTTAGGTCGTGCAGTGAGCCAGATGAGAACAGCTAATGAGCACAGCTTCTTGCTGTAATTAGTCGAACAGTGGTGGCTCACAGATGATTTACAGTTTGCAAAAAAAATCTGTGTATTTACTGAAGTGCTTATGTATTCTGTAAAGTTGTGACAAAGTAACAACTTGGGGATGTTGTGCTTTCTGCTCCCACATACCCTTCCGAGAGCTTAAACAATAATGCTCTCAGCACCCGCAGCTTTGGTGGCGAGTGGCGCAAGTGCTAGGTGGCTTCAGGTTTTCTCTTTGCCTGTTTCTCACCCCGGATTTCTTTCACATCCCACAGTTTCTTTCACATGCCTCTTTAACAATGTGGCAGGTACAACAAAGCATCTCCACAGCTTTTCCATCATGTCTGCTGTAAGGTGAAATTGTTTGGTAGTCACATTTTTAAGAGGCAAGCAGCTGGAATAGTTGCAAATAGATGCCGAATATGGTGACCTGAATTTAAAAGGTGGCCTCTCCATTTCTGGAGAGGACTGAAGCCAGAAAGCTATACCAGCAGATTCAGAAGGCTCTCACTTTGGAAAATATTCTGTTGTTTTTTTCTTTTTTTTGAAAGACTGATCTGAAGCTGTCNCCCCCCCCCCCCCCCCCCCCCCCCCCGCTAATGGAACTCCACAATGCCCTCTGGAAATACATCAATCACAATTTGCCCGCTCCTGACCCCCAAGCCCCCTTGCCCCCTTTACAAATTGGGGACATAGCTTATCCATCTGATAATCCCCAGGGTGACCTAACCCCAAAGTGTCAGGGACCATTCAAAATCCTCCTCCTCACACCAACTGCAGCTAAACTCAGAAGGTCACCTCCTGGGTACACCTCTCTCGCCAAAAACGGGTCACCTCTGACCCTGCGCTGCCCTCCTTAACTGACCCCTATTAGTTCTCCCTCACAGGACCCACCTCCTTAAAAATCACCTGGCAACAACCCCTGTCAACCATCTGAGAGGACACTGAATGACCTCGACACTCCTTAACCTACAACTGTTCCTGACCCAACTACTACAAGACCTCTGGACCAGCGCCCCGACCGGAACCTCCTTTGACGATCTGACCACCCCAGTGTCTCATCCGTGGCTCCAGGGGACCTTCTACAACCTAAGTCCAGAAGAAATTTATTTCTTTACTCTCATACATGAACACTGTTCCTCCTCAGATTCAAGCAACCACCAACTTGGGGCCTTCCACCCCTCGCCCCAACTGGCCTCTCCCCATCTCTTTAACTATAACTGCACTCTTAATCTTAGCCCTTGCTATAGGCCCAGTAACTGTCTCCCCTCAGGACTGGTCACCTATCCTTCATCTCTTCGTCAGTATCACCTACATTGTTAGCTGTATTCTACTCCTAGGGTGCTATTTCCTCCACACTGTCTAACTAATAGACCCATGATTCCCTCGTTCCTTATCCTTGCTGCACTCCCTTGCCTTCTGGCTAGTCCCTGCTCCTGCTCAGACATTTATTCCTATATTCATTCCTCATGTTATAATATGGCTCCAAGACCATTAACCTTGCGGAGACGGAAGTCTAAATCCCTACTCACTGTTAAAGTACACAAGAGAGGGAATTTCGTGAGCATCTGCCATTAGCCAAATGGAAGAAACATATGTTTCTATCCCATTACCCACTGGGGGTACTCAGAGCGGAGTGNACCATTAACCTTGCGGAGACGGAAGTCTAAATCCCTACTCACTGTTAAAGTACACAAGAGAGGGAATTTCGTGAGCATCTGCCATTAGCCAAATGGAAGAAACATATGTTTCTATCCCATTACCCACTGGGGGTACTCAGAGCGGAGTGGCTGCTGCTGCTAAGTCGCTTCAGTTGTGTCCAACTCTGTGCGACCCCATAGATGGCAGCCCAGCAGGCTCCCCCGTCCCTGGGATTCTCCAGGCAAGAGTACTGGAGTGGGGTGCCATTGCCTTCTCCGACGGGAGTGGGGTACTAGATTAATATTGGGAAAAGAAAACAAGAACAAGTCATAAAGAACATAATTTCCCGGTTACAGGCGACCCTGAGCCTTATAAACACCTAGACCTCCTTTCCCAATTACGGCATCTCCTAAAACCTCCCTCTGACAACCAAGACCTTACCCGCCTTCTCAACTCTTCCCTCCAATTCTTCCAGTGCACACGACACACATCCCAGTGCTGGACATGCATGTCACTGTCTCCCTCACCGCACAGAGCAATGCCCTTACCCTCAGCCTGGCTGTCACAGGGCAACTACACCTCCCCTCCCCAACAGAAAACTGCACAACTCACTGGGCCAGTCTCTGACAATGTCCTTCTCTCAGCCTCTTCAAACCTAACCTGTATCAACTACTCTGGTCCCAGCCACCCTGTTCTTACAAACTCCGCTTCCTCCTTCTGTTCCACTTGGGTTCTCTGGAACAGCACAAATAATTGCACTAACCTGGGAATCTTCATTCTCTGCGGGACCTACACATATTCATGTCTCCCCCTTGACCCCGCTGGACCTTGCATTTTGGTCTTCCTGACCCCAGGTCTAGCCATCCTCAAAGAAGAAGAGATAGAACAAATAGTCTACCCCCAAGGGGAACTTTCCCACAGAAAAAAAAAAACAAGCTGTCATAGCCCCACTCCTGATTGGGACCGGCATATCAGCAGCCCTGGGCACCAGGACCGCGGGCATCTCAACCTCGGCCCATTTCTACTACAAGCTGTCCCAAGAACTTAATGAGGATATGGAGCAGGTAGAGGAGTCTTTCACTTCAGTCCAAAGACAAATTAATTCATTAGCTTCTGTGGCCCTACAAAATAGGCAAGCCCTGGACCTTCTCACTGAGGAAAAGGGAGGGACCTGCCTTTTCCTAGGAGAGGACTGCTGCTATTTTGTTAATGAAATGGGCATAGTCTAGGGCAGAGTCAAAGAACTTAAGAGACAGAATCGAATGCCGCAGAAAAGAGTTATAAAACCTTTACACTCCCCAAAACCTGTTCCAATTGGCCCTCCCTTGGTTGCTCCCTTTCTTGGGACCATTGGTACTTATCATTTTATTCCTCTCATTTGGACCCTTTCTCTTCAATCTCTTTCAAAGGTTTCTCCAAGAATGAATTTGGGTCACCTCTTGAGACCAGGTCAAGACCATGCTTCTCAAGAGCCTCACCCCGACCTCAGGAAAAGGAGACCCTGGGCCCTAGGACAATCCTCCGTTCCAGACCCTGAACCATTGTCCCTATCCAGCAGGAAGTAGCCAGAGAGATACAGCGCCCTTTTTCCCATTTCTTATGATTTCAGGGTCTGGAATGAAGAAGTCCGTGGGCCTAGAAAAGAAAACAACGATCTCAAAGGCCCATGCTGAATCATCTAACTGTGGGGAAAACAAAACCGAACTTTTAAGTCCCACCCTGGTGCTCTGGGCTGATTGCATCTACCTGGGACTTATCACCCCCTGCCCAGAAACCTCCCACCCCCTGTTCAACTACAAATACCATCTTAACTAAAGATTACCCAAAACATCCCACTTGATAACATTTCCCTTATCGCTTCCACAAACCTCCCTTTAAATATGAAGCCTCCCTGATCCCTCTCACGCTCAGCCTGGTCGTTAGGCCGACTGTCGCCCCTCCTTGCCTGAATAAAGGTAACCTACCTCCGTTGTGGTTGTCTCTCCTTTTTTGCCTCTGCATCCTTTTAACATTTTTCATGTACTTATCTCCTTCTCTTCCAGTCCCGGCTTCCTCCACTTCCACTTCACTTCTCCTTCCCTGTCTGTCTCTTCACCCCTTTCCCTCTCCATTTTCCCATGTTTTTCCTGCTTCCTGACATTTTCCTTTTCCTTCTTTTCTGCATCTGGTTGCCCCCATCTGATTCATCAATACCAGATAGTGAGCATCTATCCCTGAGGATGCCGAGGGCACCAGAGGGAGGGAGGAATGGCTGCAGAACCACAGTCTTTGCACTCAAGAAGCTCCACATTCCTTCTGGGACCTCTTATGAAAGGAACCAGCTGGTGGAGCTGCTGTTGGATGTCCAGAAATTAGAAGAATATCAATGTCCCAGCGCTTGACTTTCTGTTGATCCTCACTCATCACTACAACCCAAGCTTTATTGTTATTTTTGAAGAGTCACAGCCATCTCAGCCTTCAACAGGCTGCTCCTTCTGCCTTAAGGATTTCCCCAGTAGCCTCTGCTTCTCTTTCCCTCCTCTGGTTTTCTACATTCTCATCTCTCCTCTTGCCACCTACAGAAAAAATCAAAGTTGCAGACTTTTCAAACCATTCCTGACACTCTTACATGCCAAGAGAAAGATTTGATGGGACATAGACCTAGTTTAAATGAACCATTGTGTTTTTGTTTTTTTTTCTCCCAGGTCCATCTATGGTTTCAATTATCCAGATTTCCTTCGTCTTTTCTGAGCACGAAAAATTTAACAGAAGCTGTAAAATGTATCTCCCAGATTTTACTTTGGCAGCTACCCCATCCTCACTCCAAGTGCACACACACAGCAACCCCTCCTTCTCCACTACCCAGAGATGCCTAGCCTAATACTGACTCATCAACTCCCTCTGTCCCGTGGTTCCCCTGCCCAGGCTGTCCTCCACCAACTGCCATGGAATCTTCCAGCGAGGACATTCCGCTCATCCTTCCCCACAGAGTCCTTCCCCTTCCCCAGCTTCTCCCTACTCCCAGTCTCCTTGGGATGATACCTGTGAAACCTCCAAAAGGCAGCCCCGACAGGATCCTTTTAGGACGGAAGGCACCCCAGCCTTTTGGTGTCGCCACCAGGGGGCGCCCAAGGCATTTCCAAACAGCGGATGCTGGGTGTGTTTGTTTTTTTTTTTTTAAATATTGGGGCAGAAAGACAAGCTTGAAAATTCAATTTAACAGGCATTCATTGAGTACCCACTGTTTGCCGGGCTTGTGCCCTGATTCGCCTGAACACAGAGTACGTTCCAGCCTCTACAAAGACTCCTTGAAAAGAACCATTTGCCTCTCCAAGGAATCATTTTCTACCAACCAGCTCCTCTTACTGCCTGTGGTAACAGCATCCTCTCTCCCCCTCGGCCTCTTGCCTGCGCTCAGCCTCTCCCCACCGTTCCCGACCTTGGGAACACAGCTCCATGTCTGCTTCTCAGAGCCCAGACTCCCCGCAGCAGACTGGAAACATCCCTAGACATGCAGAGCAGCTGTGAAGCTCCCTGGGCAGGCACTTTCTCTTCTGGATCCCCAACGCCCTTCTGTCAAAACTCCATCTCCTTCTCTGTCACTAGCCTCCTGAGAGTCCCCCAGACCCCCTGAGTGTGGAGAGTGGGCATTGAGTGAGGCCATTATCTGGGACACTGGGCTCAAGAGCATGACTTCTTCACTTGGGAGCTCCGACCCAGCTGGCAGAGACTCGGGAAGTGGTGATAACAATAACCATAATAATATTAATCATAACGTTGGGGCCCACAAAATGGCTGTGAAATCCTCTCTAATGATCCCTTATATTTATAAATCTCCTTCCTCCTAGACACTTCAGAGCCATTGCCCAACAAACTCTGCCAGCTTCCCCAGGAGGGACAATTAACCCCTTATTTTATGGTTGGAGAAACTGAAGCCCTGAGAAGCTGAAGGAGTTGGCCAAGGTGACACAGGGCATTAGTGATGGCAGAATTTGTGAAAGGAGCACTCTCGCCTTCCTTTCTTTTACATCAAGACCCACCTAAGCGTGTATGCCCAGGAACACACTTTCCAGGGACCTCAATGTCTGGGAGAAGCCAGAACCTGAGTAAAAGATTGTTGCCTAGGGCAACAAGGAGGGCCATCCTTGTCATAACCAGGGAGGGTATCTCAGGGTCAGCCAAGGTTCTGGGGATATCTGTCTCCGTCCTGTTGGACGCACCTTGTGTCTAGCAGCACGCCAGTCACAACCAGGCCTTTCCAGACTTCAGGACTCGTGAGGAAAGAAGGGTGAGCTGCTTGCACAAGTCCCCCACTGACAGTGCCAAGGACGTGTTCACTCGGAAAACCAGTATGGATGCAGGATTCCATTAACCCCATCCAGTCACCATACTAAGGATGGCAGTGCGGCTCTAGGAAGAAGAAGAGATGCGGTAGTCCTTGGGGGGAAGGCAAAAGTCTCCCAAACGAGAATGGCAGTTATTTGGCCTACATAGGAAGACACTGTGGTCAGCAGCAAGGAGGGAAGGCAGAGCTTGCTGCTGGCACGGCTGACTGAACCTCAGCTTCACCAGGAGAGTACAGAGAAGTAAGGAGATTGAGTTTTTCTAGTCTGAGCTCAGAATGGAAAGGGGGAATGTGCTCTCTTTTGCAGCAGGAGGGAGTAAATTTATCTAATCTAAGAGCTTCCTGGTTTACAAAGGAATGCCCTGGAGCCAGTGACCAGGATGAGAGCGGTGACATGGGGCCAGTGTGAACACAGGTTCCAGTTAGCTTGGATGCTGGGACTGGGAGAGTCACACGTGGGTGGGTCCCTCCTTGGAGAGAAGAGCAGTGGAGACAAGGGTGACCGCAGCCTGGCCTGGATCCTTCCAGTCCCTGATCCTTCCTGACGGGGCCCCCACCCACCAGTTCCACTCCTGACTCGCATCCCCGAGCCCTCAGGGACAGTGCCTCCTCCAGCTCCTGGTTCCCCGACTGAAACCGAGGCTCCGCATTGCTGAGATTTTACTAGAGCGCCCAGCTGGATCCCACCTTTGATCTGGCTTCAAAAAATTTAAAAAAAAAAACGCAGTACCAGGAGAGTAATAATGCCGACCTGCTGGGAAGGAAGGCAGGCTGGAGGCAGGCCCTGACCAGCCCGACCCACTCCTCCTTGGGCGTGTCATCTAAAGGGGGCTAGGAGCCACGGGGGCAGAAAGCCCTCTCTCCCCTTTGACTCCCCCTCCCATCTGGAGCGCCTACGTTGAGTTTGTCCTCCCTCCCTGCCCTGCCCAGCTGCCTGCCAGTCAGAGAAAGGCCGAGAGGGGCAGGACAGCTGCACCCGCCTTCTCCCAAATAAGGGGCTCCTCACCCCAACCTCTTCCCTGGTGGGCTGGATTCAAGCGGTGCCCTGCTTGGACTGGCAGTGCCTCCGTCTCCTCCCCACCATGCCCTGGCCTGGTCCTGGGGCTGCTGACCCACCTCTCAGGGTGGGGCCTGGCAGTGAGTGAGTCTCTGTCCACCTGGCTGGGCACCCGAGACATTACTCAGTTAGCTGTCTCAGCGCCAGCTCTTGTCTTGGGAGGCTGGACTAAGGGGCGTGGAACGGAAGGCTATGCTGGAGAGGGTGGGTCGGCCTTTTACGGGGCTTCCTCCCCGGCCCTCTCCCTGTGGCGCTGCCAGCCTGGCCCAGGATTTCCATCTTCTGGCAGCAGCCCCGCCCCCTCCCAGTTCAAAGGCTCTGGATCTCCACCTGTCCCACGATGCTCACCTGGCCCCTTTCAAGTGGTTTGCAGTGCACCCCTCCCCCCCCCAGCTGAAATCTAGGGCTTCTCAATACAGGAGCAGGGGATGTGGGGGACCAGGATGATGGGGTGCCAAGCCCAGAGTCAGGGAGGAGACCAAAATATACCCTTGAACCGACTAAACTGCCCCCGGTGTGGAGCCCTAGACACAGATAATCCTGCCACGGGTGGGGAAGGAGCCAGAGGTTTGGCCCAGGGGAAGACTGGCAGCTGAGTTGAGTGGGCAAGAACTGAGGGTGTGGGGCTGAGTCAAGCGCCTTCCACTCCTGAGAGTCCCAGCTCAGCTTTCTGGCTCACTGGCTGATCTGAGAGACTGAGCCCCGGCGTTTTCATTGTTTTTGTGTCCTTATTGGGCCATCCTTATCTCCTTTCAGGTAAGACTCCTACCCCACAGACACACTCTGAAAGTGCTCCCTAAATGTTGAGACTCTTCCAGAATTGTCGGGAACCCACCCACACACCTGCCCCCACTTCCAGGCCACTGTTGCCCGTTCCTTGTCTGGGAAAAGGACCCTGGGAGCTTGAGCCCCACTGTCCCCAGAGGGAGGCCCTCCTGGAGGTTGTCCCCTCTTCCTCCCCACCACATAGCCCCAGGCACCTCTCCCTGACCTGCGGACAGAGAAGAGTCCAGGGTAGGGGAGGAAGTTTGGAGTCACCTGGTGGGGCGGGGTCCCCTCAGTGATAACCATCTTTCTGGCAGCTCCAACCTGTTCTCGTGGTGAGTAATTTTTTTTTCCTAGAGGAGAAAGGTGAAGGCTTTGGTGGGGAGTTACTCTGGCTCTGAAGTGTCCTCACAACTTCCCCAGGTCCCCTCCAGGCCTTGTGCAAGAGCTGTAAATCTCTCACCACCCACAGGCCTGGGGGGTGGGGGGAGGCTGCAGCTGAGACTTTCATGTTTGGAGGTTTTATGCATTTGCTCCTCAGTCAGGCTCCACAGCTCCCGCCTGGGGCCTCTCCCCAGCCTGTAGAAATTCAGTCCCATAAATCTCAACTGCCCCCCAGGGGCTAGCAGCGTTGCTCCCACTCCACCCCCNCTGAGGTTATTGATATTTCTCACAGCAATCTTGATTCCAACTTGTGCTTTCTCTAGCCCAGCATTTCTCATGATGTACTCTGCATATAAGTTAAATAAGCAGGCTGACCGTATACAGCCTTGACGTACTCCTTTTCCTATTTGAAACCAGCTTCAGTCATGTCCAATTCTTTGAGACCCTAAGGACAGTAGCCTGCCAGGCTCCTTTCTCCATGGGATTCTCCAGGCAAGATTACCGGAGTGGCTAACCATGCCCTCCTCCAGGGGATCTTCTCAACCCAGGGATCGAACCTGGGTCTCTTAGGTCATCTACATTGGCAGGCAGGTTCTTTACCAGTAGTGACACCCAGGGCAGGCCATCTGGAATAGAAGGAAGCCCTGTAGTCCCTGATCTGAAATCCTGACTTGGGTGTGCTTATTGGTATCCAAAGCGACCCACCAAAATGTCATCAAATGATCATAGTTAGACTCAGTTGAATTAACTTTATTATTGTTAATAAATACATATGATAAAGCAAACAGCAGAGATGTCTGATAGAGGCGAACATCATAGGATGATGGTCAAAGCCTGGAAGTCAAGGACATTGATGGAATTCAATCCCAGTAAAACAGAAACTCACAGCTGGACAATTCCCTGGTTTCACAGGAGCCACCAGCTCTAAGGTCAGTGCAGAGGAACAGATGGCAGCACCAGTAGGTCCGATTCTGATTTCTTCTGCCTGGAAGTCTTCTGCCTTATCTCAGCTGGGGATTTCAGTTCTTCCTGATGCCACTGATTTCCATCTGGGCCTGTGGTGAAAAATAAACCTCTGAACAATTAAGATTCGTAAAGCTGTTAGGAGTTAAGATGTAAAAAGCTCTCGAGATGTATCTGTGCATGTGATGGTTGTCTGTTTTGTGTGAAAACAATCACACTTGTGGAGAAAATTTAATATAGTTATAAAATTGAAACCTCTCATGCCAAGACCCTGTGATTTATTGTCCCAGAGATGAGGTAAGAATGGAATGACATAGTGATGGTGAAAGTACTATTTTGAAGATTGTAATGTCACTAATACTTCTTGCGCAGCTCTCTCTTGGGAAATATATGGGAAGAAATTGGAGATTAAGTTCTTTGAGTTTCAAAAATTGAACNGAAATTAAAAGACATTTGCTCCTTGGAAGAAACGCTATGACCAACCTAGACAGCATATTAAAAAGCAGAGACATTACTTTGCCAACAAAAGTCCATCTAGTCAAGGCTATGGTTTTTCCAGTGGTCATGTATAGATGTGAGAGTTGGACTATAAAGAAAGCTGAGTGCCCAAGGATTGATGCTTTTGAACTGTGGTGTTGGAGAAAACTCTTGAGAGCCCCTTGGACTGCAAGGAGATCCACCCGGTCCATCCTAAAGGAAATCAATACTCAATGAATCCTGAGTATTCATTGGAAGGACTGATGTTGAAGCTGAAACTCCAGTACTTTGGCTACCTGATGAGAAGAACTGACTCTTTGGAAAAGACCCTGATGCTGGGAAAGATTGAAGGCAGAAGGAGGAGTTGACAGAGAATGTGATGGTTGGATGGCATCACAGACCCTATGGATATGAGTTTGAGTAAGCTCCAGGAGTTGGGGATGGTCAGGGAAGCCTGGCGTTCTCCAGTCCTTGAGGTCATGAATACTCAGACATAACTGAGCAACTAAACTGAACTGAACTGATGAGAGTCCCCCGCCTCAGCCCACCCCTTTGAGGGTGAGCTGTTATAAAGCTCAGAGTATTAATGTACAAGGTTTTGTATGGACGTATGTTTTCAATTCTTGGGTAAACACACTGGAATGCAATGGCTAGGTCATAAGTCATATTGTAGGTCTATGTTGAACTTTTAAAGACACTACCAGGCTGGTTTCCAAAGTGAAATGATTTTCAGCAGTCTCTGAGAGTCCCAGTTGTTCCACATCCATGCTAACGCTTAATGTGATCATTTTGGGGTTTTAGTTTTTATTACTATTTTTAATTTTGACTGTTATAATATGTAGTGGTATTACACCGTGGTTTTGTTTTATGTAAATTCTGTAGCTGTGTGTGTGTGTGTGTGTGTGTGTGTGTGTGTTTGGTCAAAATTCTTTTGGTAACTATAAGTTACAAAGAACTACAGGTTCTTTGTATTTCCACATAATTTTAGAGTCAGTTTGGTAATTTTTACCAAAATGCTTATAGGGTGCTTTATTTTGTTGTTGTTTAGTCACTAAGTCTTATCTGACTTTGCAACCCCATACACTTTTAGCCCACCAGACTTGGTCCATGAGTTCAAGGCAAGAACATTGGAGTGGGTTGCTATTACCTTCTCCAAGAGATCTCCCTGACCCAGAGATCGAACCTATGTTGGCCTGCAATGGCAGGAGGATTCTTTACTGCTGAGCCACCAGGGAAGCCTAGGGTTTTTGTTAGGATTGCATTAAACCTGTAGATCAATTTAGTAAGAATTAACACCCTAGAAATACTGAGTCTTCTGGGTCAAGAACATGGAATAGGTCTCCATATATTTAGATCTTCTTTAATTTTTCTCATCAATGTTTTCTACTTTTTGGTATATAGTCTTATTCATATTTAACAAAATGTATCTCTTTTACATTTTTTGGTGGCATTATAGAAAGTTTTTAATATTGATTTAATTTTAATTTTCAATTGTTTTTTGCTGGTATATATTGATAGGAATACAATTAATTTTTGTTTATTGATCTTGCATCCTGAAATCCTTGTAAACTCACTTATTCGTTGCCTCTTTTGATGATTTCCTAGGATTTTCTACATAGACAGTCATGTTGCCTGCAAATAAATATCTATATGATTGATTGATTAATTTTCATACCTCATTACACTGTTTAGGATCTCAAGGATCATGTTGAGTAAAAGTCATTGGAGCAGACATTGTGTCTCATTCCTGATCTTAGGAAGAAAGCATGCAGTGTTTCATTATAAAATATGAAATTAGATGTAGCTTGTAATATATAAATCCTTTATCAGGCAGAGGAAATTTCCTTCTATTTCCTTGTTGTTAAGAGTTTTTATCATGAGCAGATGTTGGATTTTGTCAAATACCTTTTTCTGATTCTATTGAGATGATCATTTGGTGATCTGTTAATTTGATTAATTGCATTGATTGATTTTGAATGTTAAACCAACTTGATTTAAATCAAATTCAAGTTAAACCAGCTTGAATTTCTGAAATAAATCACAGTCATGATATATTATTCATGTTTATCTTTTTCTATTTCATTTACTAACAACTTAAGGCCTTTTACATCTATGATCACGAGGGATATTGGTCTATAATTTTCTTTTCTTATGATGTCTTCATCTGGTTTTGAAATCAGGGTGATGCTATCTTCACAAAGTTGAGAAGTCCTGTTGTTCAGTCACTGTGTCTGACTCTTTGCGACCCCATGGACTGCAGCATGCCAGGCTTCCCTGTCCTTCACCATCTCAGCGTTTGCTCAAACTCATGTCCATTGAATCAACGATGCCATCCAACCATCTCATCCTCTGTTGTATCCTTCTCCTCCTGTTTTCAGTCTTTCCCAGGATCAGAGTCTTTTTCAGTGAGTTGGCTCTTCATATAAGGTGGCCAAAGTATTGGAGCTTCAACTTCAGCATCAGTCCTACCAGTGAATAGTTAAGGTTGATTTCCTCTGGATGGACTGGCTGGATCTCTTTGCAGTCCAAGGGACTCTCAAGAGTCTTCTCCAACACCACAGTTCAAAAGCATCAATTCTTCAGTGCTCAGCTTTTTTTATTGTCCAACTCTCACATCTGTACATGAATTTGTCACCTATTAAGATACCATCCTGTAGTTATCAGATTGACAAAAATTTAAAAAGAGGACTATGAACTGATGTAAATATGAAGAAATAAATATGCTCTTGCATTTTGAGNTATTGTCCAACTCTCACATCTGTACATGAATTTGTCACCTATTAAGATACCATCCTGTAGTTATCAGATTGACAAAAATTTAAAAAGAGGACTATGAACTGATGTAAATATGAAGAAATAAATATGCTCTTGCATTTTGAGTAGGAGCATGAATTGATATCATGTGTCTGGGGTGCAACTTGGTGGTACTATCAAAAACCCTAAGATAATCCATTTGACACAACAGTTCTACTTCTAAGGTGTTAACTGAAGGAAAAAAAAATGGGTGGATAAACAAAGGTTATGTATAATGATACTTCTAATGGGAAGAATGTGAAATAATAACAGTGCCTATTCCTAGGTGATGGAATTTTATTAAATTTACTTTTTCTTTTTTAATGTAATAATCATGAATTAATTTGTTTTAATTGAAGATAAAAGTTAATAGTGATAGCAGCAACTACTTTGAGCTTAATTTTTCTATTATTTAGCCATTTTATCAGAATAATTGAGTTGATACTATTGAGTACCTGCCTTGCAAAAATGTTAGAAAAATGTTTTGAAATGTGAGAGACTGCATCTAGTTCCATATTGATTTAATATATTTTGCATTATGTTATATAATTAAGTCTTTTCATAGCATTGATAAACATTCAAAATGACAAAGAGGCAGTTTGCAGCAAAGCAAGGACAGTGTAGCATCACATTATTAACTGACTATCACAGCCCACTTGTCTAGAGTAATATAAAATGAACTTTTCTTTTTACAAAAATAATGGGAGAAATTCAAGCCTTTGGTTTCATTTAGTTCAAGTACATAACCCAGTTCTCTGCAGTTGCTTCTTCTTGAAAGGGTATAATTTTCTGAGATGTTCTCTGATTTTGCTCATGTTAGAAATATCTTCAAGAAGCCTATTTCAATAAGTTTCACAGTTCTGCTTTGAGCCTTGGATAAAAGTATTATTGCTTAAAGGTGGTAAAATTTAGAAAACAAAATAAACTGAATTATGTTGGAATTTATGTTGGGATTTAGTTTCATACTCTGTCAGTATTTGGGGCATGCAGCTTCTTTCTCAAGGGGATTTATTTTCTGATTTACTTTCTTACATTTATTCTCGTGAGTTAAAGTTGTTGCCCTCATATATATTTTTAGCTTTTTTCTCCTCTAAGGATTCATTTATTAGGTATAAATTAGAAGAGCCAACCTGAGACTTCAGTTTAGATACCAGTAGTCTGCGGCTTCCCATCAGTGATTTCCACTGTAGGTTTGTATTATTGTTAGAATACCTGAATTTTTCTGAGGAAGTAAGAATTTTTCTTCTTCTTTTTTTCCTAATTTTAGTCAAGGAAATGTATCTTCAAGTATAAATTTTAACCTAAATAGGAAGGAATAAACGTAATATGCTACAGTTTGTTAAGTGCTTTAGGCAGTTATTGCATGGAGTAAATGGTATATAGCATCAAGTGTAGGTAAGAAAATATGACAGAGATTTACAAGATAGTTTGCAATTAGAGGAATTTGGCTCTAGAGAAAATAATTTAATAGACCATAAAACATGATGAACTAGTGTTTGAGTGTCTGTGAAACTAGTGTTGAAATAACTTTCCCAGTGCATGTAGTGCTTATACTGATTAAATTTGAAAACAAGGAAAGGATGAAACTCAAGCTGGTGCTTGGGATCAACATACAACATAATCCCATTTAAAATTTTTGAAAATCTGAGGAAAAAGATATACCTAACCTGGTTCATTTTGTCACTTGACAAATATTTATTGGATGGCTCCTATTTGCAAACCCTCTGCCAAAGACAGGGGACTCAGTGAATAAGACAGACATGGCTCCTGTGCTTAGAGAACTTAATTCCTGGACTGTTAATAGCTTCCAATTTCAGAGTATATTGGGTACTTTTAAACTTTTCTGTTCTTCTATATTGTCTTTTTAAAATCAATTTATTTTAATTGGAGGAGAATTACTTTACAATATTGTAGTAGTTTTTGCCATACACTGACATGACTCAGCCATGGGTGCACATGTGTTCCCCATCCTGAACCCCCCTCCCACATCTCTCCCCATCCCATTCCTCAGGGTCATCCCAGTGCACCAGCCCTGAGCACCCTGTCTCATGCATTTTAACCTGGACTGGCAATCTATTTCGCATATGATAATATACATGTTTCAATGCTATTCCCTCAAATCATCCCACCCTCGCCTTCTCCCACAGAGTCCAAAAGTCTGTTCTTTACATCTGTGTCNCAGTGGTATTGCTGGGTCATAAGGCAGTTCTATTTCCAGTTTTTTAAGGAATCTCCACACTGTTCTCCATAGTGGCTGTACTAGTTTGCATTCCCACCAACAGTGTAAGAAGGTTTCCTTTTCTCCACACCCTCTCCAGCATTTATTGTTTGTAGACGTTTTGATAGCAGCCATTCTGATCCTCTGTATTTTCAAAAATCCCCATTCCTGAAAATATAATTTCAAAGAAAAAAATAAGTACTATATTCTAAAAAGTAGCCTTAGGATAAATAAAATCTATAAATCAATAAAGTCATTATTTACTGAAGTCTATCCTCTTGCTTCTAGTCAACTTGCTGTGGCCTGTCATCCTGAGTTTGATTTTCTCATTTAATAGTTTCAACTTGGTTTCACTTTTTGGCTTTCCCTACAGTTAATTCACAGTGATACATTTCCTGCCTTAAGACTGTGTTTGTTTTATTTTGTAGGCTTCACATCCCTCTGAATCAATGGCATTTTCTTACCTCAATTCCTTCATCTCTGTCGGTTCATTTTGGCCTCATTCTTTAAACTGGTCATTATAAGACCCCAGAAACTCCAGCCCAACAACTTTATCAATTACATACTTCATTTTGAAGATAGAAAGGGAGAATCCCAACTGTTCCATTCTCTATCTAGGACAACATCTGAATGTAGAGAAGGACAAGTGAAAGTGAGTGTTAGTCACTCAGTCGTGTCTGACTTTTTGTGACCCCATGGACTGTAGCTCACCAGGCTCCTCCATCTATGGAATTCTCCAGGCAAGAATACTGGAGTGGATGCCATTAGCTTCTCCAGGGGATCTTCCCAACCCAGGCATTGAACCTGGACCTCGTGCATTGTGGGTAGATTTTTTGCCATCTGAGCCACTAGGAAAGGACAGAGAGCTGGTATATTCTATATGGACTCTCATTCTCTCAGTCAGTAAATATTTGAGAGATAACCTTGCCTGTGTGATTATTCTGGTAAATGCTTATGTAAATTAATGCAACTAGCATTTCATCTTCATTCCTCAGGCCAGAAGTACGGAATCAAGGTGTTGGCAGGGTTGGTTTCTTCGTTGGGGTTCAGAGGGAGAATGTATTCCATGCTTCTTTCTGAGCTTCTGATGGTTGCAACAATCCTAATGTTCTTTGGCCTGCACAGTTTCCTAATTCCAGTTTCTGCCTCTGCCACCACCTGGCCTTCTTCCCTCTGTGTCTGTGTCTCCACATGATGTTCTCCTTTTCTTATGAGGATTCCAGTCATTTTTGAGATTTATTTAGTTATTTATTTTTCAATGTACGTGGGCTTTCTCTAGTGGCAGAGTAAAGGCTACCCTCTAGTTGAGGTGCACAGGCTTCTCACTGTTGTGGCTTCTCTTGTTGCAGAGCATGACCTCTAGATGCGTGGGCTTCAATAGTTGTGGTGCGTGGGTTCAACACTTGTAGCTCATGGGCTCTAGAGCACTGAGTCAGTAGTTGTGGTGCATGGACTTAGTTGCTTTTAGGGATGTGGGATCTTCCCATACCAGGAATCAAACCCATGTCCACTGGATTGACTGGCAGATTCTGAACTACTGGACCACTAGGGAAGTCCTGGGTACCAGTCATTTTGGATTAAGGGTCCACCCTACTTCACTGTGACCTACCTCATCTGAAATAATTATATCTGTAACATCCCTATCCCCAAATAAGGTCACATTCTGAGGCTGTGGAAGGAAATAAATCTTTNTGAACTACTGGACCACTAGGGAAGTCCTGGGTACCAGTCATTTTGGATTAAGGGTCCACCCTACTTCACTGTGACCTACCTCATCTGAAATAATTATATCTGTAACATCCCTATCCCCAAATAAGGTCACATTCTGAGGCTGTGGAAGGAAATAAATCTTTAGGGGATAGTATTCAATACAGTATATAAATATTATTCTCTTTTGCACAGATGAGCCAAAAAAAAAAAAATCAGAGCAATTAACTAATTTACTTAGAGTTACATGTGTTGTGGAGCATTAGGATTCAAACTCAGATCTGTCTGTTGACAAAGCCTGTTCCGTTTAACATTTAGAGGAACCTTTTCATATCTCAGTAAATTTATAGTCCGGTTGCGGAGCAGAGTCACAAAAAATTTAACAAGAGCAAAAAAGGAAATACTTCAAGGAGACTATATAAAATAAGCTACTAAGTATCCCACTAATTATCTTTACAAACAAAATAGCACAGAGTTAGAACATAGTTTTGTTTTTCCTTTTTTTCCTCTGTCCTTTAAAAATGTGAAGCAGGGAGAACTACAGCAACAAAAGCACAAACATGACTATTTAATCTGTAGGTGTCCTTTCCTTTTGCTTCTTTCAGTGCAAGTTAAAATCAAAGCCCTCTACTACATTCTCTGCCTTTTACAGTTTATCATATCTCTTTATATGTATAATTTGCGTCTTAAATTTACCTGTGCCAAGGCCAAGACTTTTGCCCCAGAATCTCCTCTTTCCTTTAAATAACTTAGGTAATATCCTGATTAACTACTCTCCATCTCTGTGAACTCACTCTCATGTTTTGGGGCTGATGGGAGCAGTTGGGCATGCTGAAGGCCTGAGACTAATACTGTGCTGTGCTGTGCTTAGTTGCTCAGTCATGTCTGACTCTTCGTGAGCTCATGGACTGTAGCTCCTATGTCCCTGGGGATTCTCCAGGTAAGAATACTGGAGTGAGTTGCCATGCCCTCTTCCAGGGGATCTTCCCAACCCAGGGATCGAACCCAGATCTCCCGCATTCCAGGAGGATTCTTTACCATCTGACCCACCAGGAAACCCCAAGAATAATGGAATGGGTAGCTTATCCCTTCTCCAAGGGAACTTCCCCACCCAGAAATTGAACCGGGGTCTCCTGCATTGCAGGCAGATTCTTTACCAGCTGAGCTACCTGGGAAGCCCCAGGCTAATACTAGGAGCCACCTTTAAAGAGTCAAAAGATAATGGGAGTAGACATTACCTTTGTGACTGGGTTTAGGTTTAAAGAAGAACAAACATTATCTGTGTCAAAGCTGGGCCTAAATCGGACCAGATCAGACTGAGGCTGGCAGGGTTGCAGGCTTCATGATCATTTACAGTACTGAGGTACAAAGACAGTGGGACTAGCTAGAGTTGCCTTGCTGATGATTCTCTGAACTACACTTCTTGGTACAATTAAATTTCCTTGAACATCTTGTTTACAGAAACAAAACTTAGGGCAGGAATAAGCCAAGTTGTTCCTGCTGTGTAGTTTGTATGGAGGGCATACACAGAAAGGCACAGAGATTACGTGGCTCAGTTCACCTTGTGATTGTCACTCAGTCGTGTCCGACTTTTTGTGACCCCACAGACTGTAGCCTGCCAGGCTCCTCTGTCCATGGAATTCTCCAGGCAAGAATGCTGGAGTGGATTGCCATTCCCTTCTCCAGAGGAACTTCCCAACCCAGGGACTGAACCCTGGTCTCCTGCCTCACAGGCAGATTCTTTACCATTTAAGCTACAGGGAAGCTACCTTAAGTCAAGCCTATTGGACTCTAAAATCCATTCTCTTAATTACTGCCCTACATATTCTCCCAGGGAAAGTAGTGTTGAACTGTAAATTATATTTATATCTATATAGTTATTTGTGAGAGAAAAATAACACTTAACTTTGTACCTAAAATGTGTGAGGCATTCTTTTATGTGTGTAACATATGTTATCTTACTTAATGGAGAAGGAAATAGCAACCCACTCCGATATTCTTACCTTGGAAATCCCATGGACAGAGGAGCCTGGCAGGCTACAGGCCATGGAGTCACAAAAGAACCAGACACGACTTAGCGACCAAACAACATCTCATTTAATTCTTATCACTTTTTTTTTCCTCCTGCACTGTAGATGGGAAGAATGAGACTTGGAGAAGCTATCAGATATTCCAAAGGCTCTTGGCTGAGAAGCTCCTTGAGGAGAGTAATCCTGCCTGGGGGTTCCCTTGATTGTTTGCTTTGTGTTTTTATTTTTCATCATGGCAAACCCCAACTTAGCATGCATCAGGGCTCATGTTGGCATTTGTGATAGTAAGTATTCATCCTAATTTTAGCTCATCACTTTTTCCTTGTTGTTTGGAAAATATGGTAGCATTAGTTATCAGCCATTCAGTAGCCATATGTCCCCCACATTTTCCATCCTCCCTTTCTGTTAATCTGTAGTCATATGACTGCTGCTGCTGCTATTGCTAAGTCGCTTCAGTAATGTTCGACTCTGTGCGACCCCATAGACAGCAGCCCACCAGGATCCCCCATCCCTGGGATTCTCCAGGCAAGAATACTGGAGTTGATTGCCATTTCCTTCTCCAAAGCATGAAAGTGAAAAGTGAAAGTGAAGTCGCTCAGTCGTGTCTGACTCTTAGCGACCCCATGGACTGCAGCCTACCAGGCTCCTCCGCCCATAGGATTTTCCAGGCAAGAGTACTGGAGCGGGATGCCATTGCCTTCTCTGTCATATGACTACTTGTAGCCAATAGCTACATTATGGAAGGTGTACATACCATTGGTGGTCATTTTAAAGCTGTTGTGCCTCTTCTACTTCTCTCTTTCCTGCCTGTGGTGACCTTGGAAGACAAATGTTTCAGGTGGCATAGCTAGAAGAAGGAGGCCGTTCAGGTTAGGGTTAACATTTGGACAACAGCAATATGGGAAAGCAATACAACCACATGGGAAGTGTAAATGTAAACTTTGACTGTATTACCTCTTTGAGATTTGGGGGGGGTTGTTGGTTGGTGTGTCATAGCCTATCGTATCATTATTAACACAGGCAATGGTGCTGGTTTAGTGATTTAGTTGCTAAGTCGTGTCCAACTCTTGTGATCCCATGGACGATAGCCCAGCAGGCTCCTCTGTCCATGGGATTCTCCAGGCAATAATACTGGAGTGAATTGCCATTTCCTTCTCCAGGAGATCTTCCCTACCCAGGAATTGAACCTGGGTCTACTGGATTGCAGGCAGATGATTTACCAACTGAGCTATGAGGAAAGCCCACATAGGGAAGGAAAGAAGGCAGACAATATATTTTGTGAATTTTCTTCAATACCATCTTCCTCTTAAGGAACTTTCCTTATCTTTGAGATAACACTGTGTAGAAAAGAATGGTATTCTTTTGGGTAGGGAGGACTTTGTCCACAAGTTTGATCAAGAACATCTTAATTATATTTAACAGACAATGAGAATTTCAGTAGTGTTAAGTTTAATGACATTGTCAGAAGAAAAGAATTCTACTATTGAATACATCTTATGAACTACTATAAGCTCTGTGCTACTTGAGTACGTTTAATGAAAGTTAATAAGAACCATACTATGCAGGGTGAAAGCTTTTTCTTTACATCATAACAGCTACTCAACCTGGGCTAAAGCAGACCACTCCAATTATGGGCTTATAATCTTGGATTTTTAGCATTTAAAAAATGTTAATTTGAACCCAATTATTGGATGGACAACCTAAAAGGTGCCACTTTTATTGATTCAGAGTTTACAGAAAAAATTACATAATGCAGTGCAAAACGACAAGGAGCATTTCCTTTCACTTGTTGCCAGAAGAGTAGTAATAGCGCCAGCCGTTCTGAGGCAGAAAGTAAGACGTTCACTGAGGCTGCCTTCAGTTGCCTGGGCACACAGACCATCTGGCAGTGAGAGGAGCTGGGGGCTCAATGTGCCCTTGTTAATAAAGTGACTGCCGCTGGGAGGGATAATTCTTCCTTTAATTGTGTACCTATCTGAGAAGAGAGTGCACATAAAGGGTCTCCCATCTCAGATGAAAATGATGAATGACCTTGAAGACTCAGCACTAGGCATCCTTGGAAAACTGGATTCTCATCAACTCTGCTCATTATGAGTTCAGTCTGAGTGTACACAAAGCACCTATTGACTTCAGTGGGAGTTCCAAAGCACAATCAGTCCTGAGGGAGGTGATGTTTTTAAATCGTGCTTCGTATCTCACTGAAAGGCTAGAAAATGAAGGCAGGAAACACAGATACCTCAGTTATGAGCCTTAGAATAAGAAAAAGCATGCAGTATGGGTTTCACATCAGTATCAGCAATTAATTGCAACCACTACTTGCAAATGGAAGCTCGTGATGCTTGGTGTCACTCAGTCACTGATACAATGAATGAGAGAGAGACATGTAAAAGGATCTTCCCAGAAACAAATATCTAGTTTACACTTCATCTAAGGATAGGATATGTGAAAGAAAAATGCTAGAGTTCATGGAGCTTAGATTTTATCAATTGGTATTAGTAGTTATGATTTGATGAGTTTACTTTTTAAACTAGCAAATACTGAATGAGGTTTCAGTGTGCTCAATTACAATAGTTATGTAGCAGTTGATCAATTCATTTTATTATTTTTGTGGACAAGGATGATGATGATGACAGAAATGCAGAAGAAATATGACGCAGGCTCCTCTCTCACAGGTTTCATGGAATAAGTATATTGTAACCTGATGACTTTAATCATATTTTACTGAAGTTATTTCCTTTTAGTCATGATTATGGTTTCAGTGTGATATATGCTATCAAGGAGAATTGCTATGTGTATGAAAAAAAATCACGTTTCACAATTGTGCTGATCCATCCAACTAAGGAGGCGAATAAGACAACTGGAGTGAAATGAAGGGATTTCTTCCTGAGTCATTTTTATTCATTATCAGCTGAATCATTGGAAACCTTGAGTGTTAGGAATAGAGAGTTTGCCACTAAGCAGTGTCTAATATGACAAGAATGCACCTTAGGTGCTTTACTTTGGTCTCATTAAACCTAATTTAAAAATTAGCCTGAGCAAAGTCTAAGCACCTAAAGTGATGGGACCATTAATAAGTATATGTAGCCACTTAGCAGTTTTTTATTTTCAATAAAGAGATTTTTTAAGAGAATGTTTCAGAAATAATATTCACTTAATGCTTGGAAGATATTTCATATTATATCATATTTAATTTTAAAAAGCACCAAAAACAGTCAAGGTGACTCCTTTTTAAAGAGTATATTGTTCCTTTTAGGAGAATATATGTGTATATATGTTTATATGTAGTGAACAAGATGAAAATAAAAATTACCTTTAGTCTCACCACACAGGCTGATATCCTTCTGGACTCTTTTGCACAGTGAAGAGATTTTAATGACATTTTTATTTCATCACTAAGTATATGTGACTCTTTGATACCCCCATGGACTGTAGCCCGCCAGGCTCCTCTGTCCATAGGATTTCCCAGAGAAGAATACTGGATCTTTCTGACCCAGGGATCAAACCATGTTTCCTACATTGGTAGGATTGGCGGGCAGATTCTTTACCACTGAGCCACCAGAGAAGCCGCTTTTAATGACATAAATTTCAGTAATTTTATCACAATGCTAAGAACATTGTAAATGATGAACAAATATATTTTAATAGTTGCTCTCTGTGTCTCAGTTGAGTCCTGTACAAAGACCTGTTCTCTAGCAAGTTTCTCGTTTATTCTGCTTTCTATCTCAAATCCTCTTCCTTCACCTACTCCCAGTGACAGAATCTTTCCATGAGTTGCATGCACCTTTCAGCACACTGCAGGTTTCTCAGAACAGTTAAACAACAGCTCTAATTACGATGTATAATTGAAGAGTAATTTTCCACAGTACAGGTGCAGTTACCTAAAATCCATTCTCCTACAAAATACTTAAACAACTCTTTTCCCCATGTTAATTTTGCAAAGAAACTGTCTTTTAATAATGTCCTTTTGTCTATTCAGAAGATGAGTTGGGCTTTACTTTCTTTGCAGTAAGAGATATTATCATATCAGTTTATTCCTGTCAGCATAGTTTGCTCAGAGAAAGGTGATTCCACTGAGGATGGCATTGACTTTGCCCAGTTTTTAGATTTGACATTCAATGCAATAGTAATTATTTACTTTTATTCCTTCTGACCAGGACCATTCTTCTCTTTACTAAGAACCTAAGTACTTCAGTTTGATATCTGTTGTAAAGAAATGAACTCTGCAAAAGCATGACCCTATCAGTTTTATACTCTTTGCAGCATTTAAGTCAGATGTAGGGAAGAGGGCAGAAAATGGAAGGAATGAAGAAAAAAGTCCACAAAGGAATGTTTTCCTTTCAGAAAGGTATTCTGGAAGTCTAATGTAAACAAAATAGTGATCTTTTTGGTATACTAAATGCATAGACAACTTCCATGAGTTTCTTTAACCTTGAAAAAGTCAATGTACATTTCTGTATACACATTTAAAAACATGCTTTGTTAAAGAATTTATTCTGTTTTCAACTTAATAATTAGTTATGTAGCCTTTGATTTCGGGTAATATTTTATCTGTTAATGGAACTTTAATGGATAGAAGGAAGACTAAAATAGAAGTTTTGCCTTGCACCTTAAAAATGTCCAAAAATAGCTGCTTTTTGAACCAATGACACCCCCCACTCATTGCCCCAAGCTCTAAGTAAGTGATGCTTTTGTTCAAAGTGCCACTTAGCTTCATGGTTAGAACTGAGAAAATTAAATTCTATTCTTGAATTCCATGATATTCTAGCTTCTTTTGCCTCATGTCATCTTTAACTTAATAATAATCCTAAAGTTGTAGTTGTTCTTTAAGGAGGTTTATCTACTTTTTAGGACAGTCCACATGTCTTGTGATTCTTGAAAACAAAATGGCAATGGCATTTTATGCTGCAACATGCTATATAACACTTCCCCAGCAGCAGAAATTCAATGCATCGTAAGTGAGGGTTCCTAGATTCACACACACACACACACACGCGTGCACGCACGTGCACACACACACACACACACACACACACAGAGTTATTAACAGTCTTATAGGACTTTGCAGGGCACATTCTATGCCTGATTTTGCTGATTAATTTGTATAATTCTTTTGCAAGTGTTACCCAGTAGGCTTCTTGGGTATACATTAATACAGTAGACTTAAAGTCACATATGCACAACAAAACAAATCATAAATAATGAGATACTAAAAACCAACTGTCACTGAGGTAGCAATTATTGGTGTCTCTTTTTCGCTTCAGTGACTTTTTCCTTTTACCCTGAGACATGCAAACAGAACAAACAATTAGCGAAATAATTGATGATCAGTACCTTCAAAGCTTGTGGTGACCTGGTTTATGCTTTATAAGCTTAATAATGAGAACACCTCTTATTACTGATTAGTGTGCTGCCTGATGCTCTCTGATGGTGCTCGGGAGGTACATCTGTATCAGACAAAAGGTTTTTATCTGCCCTTTACAGTTAGTTGGTCCCTAATGAACTGAGCTTTTGTCCCTTGCTGTTTTTAGATTCCAATTAAACTTGTTTATAGAATAGACAAATAATTAAAGATGTACTGTTTTCCGTGACTTAATATTGTCTTCCAATAGGGTTGTGTTGAAGTTGGTGGCAATTAACATATATAGTAATGTTTTTAATCATTTATGTATTAAAACACATGCAAAATGTGCTCATGTTTTCTTAGTCTTCTTTGTGCTTGTCAACCCATTCTCTTAACTTGCATTGGGTATGCTAATTACCCTCTGTCAAGCTAGGGTAATTCATCTTTTCTAAGAAAAAAAATCCAGTTTTCATTTTTATGCTTGAGAAAGTCAAAGAATGGCAATTTATTCTGGAGCTTTCAGAACCAGAAAATAATGCTTCAAGGTTATGACAAACTGATTTTATGTTGTGCACAGCAAGAAGTATTAAACAGATAAATAGCATGTCATGTTAGAAATTTTATGTTAGAGTATAATTTCTTACCTCTTTTGTTGAATGTTCTATCAGCTTGCATCCTGTATTAGGTCCTTATGCAAAACACATGTATAAAATATTTCTTACCATAAAAACATGGAGAATGAAATAGGAAAGGCTTTTGGTAACCATGCCATCCCAAAGCAAATTAAAAATTCCCACAAATCCCAGAGACTAGAACTGTTAATTCTTTGTAATCTGTAGATAGCCTCAAGTTTTCACTTTCACAGTTTTAAATAAATATTTTAAATATGGTCATACCTTATCAGTGAGATGGTAAACTTTCAAACTCCTCTAGAATTTTCAGGAAATGTGTGACATTAGCTTGTACTCCCATGTCCCAAACACTGTTCCTTCCACACGGCAGGCCATCTATTAATGGATTCAGTTCTCTGTCTCCATCTATTTGATTCATCTTATTTTGAGTTAAGTGTTAGTGAAAAAGCTCTGCCTTGGACTTCCACTGGCCTCATATGAACAAGGAGACTGCCTGGGAGGTACTATTTGAGTAGATGAGCATTTTGTTTCCTTGAAACATCCAGAGTATGTCTGGCAGAGACACTGCAATGGAAAGGAAGCTAGTACAATATGATACCTTTTCAAAGTTATGATTTGTTGTCTTCAACCTATTAGGACAGAAATTAAAAATAGAAAAGTTCTTTATTCTGTAAACCTAATGGAAAGATGGAAATATAGTTCTAGATGCATTATAATTTCTTTTCTTCTTTGTTCTGGAACAATATAATCATCTGAGAATTTTTCCACAATGTACATTTGGGTTTCAGACACTAAAACCTGATACTCTAGTATGTAATTTAAATAGCTTAGATGATCTATATTTTTTAAAATATATATTTCCACCTGTGTTTTGAATCTTTGAAATTAATACCAAATGGACATTTTTTTTTCTTATGCAATTATGATCAGTGAAAGTACCATGTAACCAATCCTGCATAATAGAGGACTTCCCAGTACATCATGTTTACATATAGGTAGAGTAGGTATATAGAAATACACAAATTGTTAGATTAATCATCTACTTCTGTTCCTTTAGTAAGATATGCTGACAGATGACCATGGCACATGGAGTGCCAATGATTAGTAGGCTACTCCATAGGGATCCCACATATTTTTGCTCCCATAAGATGAGCTGTGTGCTTACCAAGAGTTAGTTGTATTTGCTTCAAAGCCTATGCATGCCACTTGTATTTACTATTTTAACTACATAAAATTGATTATAATCTTCATTATATTTTATATCCATGAAATATGAGTTAAAAAAAGAAAGATATTTCTGTGTCAACTAAATTGAATACTTTGGAAAAACATATTAAAGATACCTTGCAAAAAAAAAAAAAAAAGAAGTGTAGATTTGAAGTTCGGTGAGACAAAGAAAGTACATAAAAATCATTAAAGATATCCCACTCATATTGCTGTGTAAGAAGCAATCTGTTAGCTGAAGAAGCTCCATCCTGAACTCATAGAAAATACATTATCGATGTGGTTTATACAATAAAGATAAACAGACAGACCCACACTCAATGAAAAGGCCCATATAGAAAAATAAATTATTTGGTTCCTCAGTGAAATAATACAAAGTAGTATATTTTAATTTAAAATGTTAGGACATATTCTTTATCTCCCACTTTAACTCTCTTTTTGGGTTAATTTGACATTATTCCCATTTACTTTGATAAGAGAGCATCTACTGTAACAGATAAGTAGAATTTCCTTATAACAAGTGCTTTTGGTAATTGATTAATCAAATGCCTTTGGTTAGGAGCTCAGACTCACGTTTATTTTTTCGCATTTTGCTCCCTGGTGATGTTAGAGTGAAATAACTCTAGAGCACGGAAAAATATTTTTGTCTCGAGTTAAAGCATAGTACTGAACTAAATTATGTGTAAGTCAAATGACTTATTCAGGATAAGATCATTTATAAAGTGAAGAGTGTAGGTGATCTCAAACCAGTTTACCCACCAAAGCATGAATCCTGTACATTTATTTCTGGAGCTATAATTTCTTCAAAGGCTAACTATTCTCATTTGCTGAATACTAGGCTATTGGATTTTTGGCAGCAAGTTCCAGGATTTCTCCCATTTATATGCATATCTAGCACAGAGTATGTAAGTGAGAACTAGGCTCTGGGTAACCAACACATTAGCAAGTGTGAAAATAGCTCAATTATCACAGGTAGAATGTGAGAATGTCCATTAATTCCTCAGGAAACAATGGCTCATAGTGCTAGGACCAATGAAGGGTCTTGCAGATGGTGTCAAACCAACTGTGTTTGCAAAGACACAATGCTGCATCTGGAGGGCTGGCAAAATCCAACAACTTCAGAGACGGCAAGTCAGATTTGATCAGAGAGACCAACACTTGACCACAAAAGTGTCTCAGCTTCCTGGGATGTGTTCCAAAATCCATCCATCTCATCCAGTGTGACAGTCAAAAAAAGTCACACTTCACATCTCTGCATCAAGCCGTGTCTCTGACTGTCACACAACTCGGCCTGCCTGACAGAATAAATTTATGGCATCCTACAAAGGCGTCCTCACCTTTTTTTAAATAACATAACCTTTTCTTCTCCTTAAGTAAAAGAATATGCATAATAGACACAATGAACTACAAGTGCAGTTTTCTGTGGACAAAGGAGGAGACCAAGGATTTTAATAATTTTGTTGATTTTAGAAAATGCTTCTTCTCTTACCAGTTGTCCCCTCATGGAAATCAGGGCACTGGAGAATTTAAGTACCTGTCCATGTTCCGGGGTTAAGAGAAAGGACTCTTGCACTCAGCTTTCTGAGTCTGTTATCAGCTATGTGCCCTTGAGAGAGGCACTCTGTATTCCTGGGCTTAGTTTATATTTTATCTTTTCACTGGGGAGAGGGCAATGAATATATCTCTAGAGTGTCATGAGGCTTTGCTATAAGTAGAAGAGTTAGCATGTTGTCTAGAATGTAATACAAAGTTAATAATTGTTATGTATTATTTTTAAGCCTTAACTATATGTTAAATTCATGTCAGTCATGAGGGAGAGAGAATAGAGCATGAGGCCTATGGAAAAGGGTTTGGGAATGCTTTTCCTGTTTTAGTCTAGGCTTATGGGAGAAGATAATAAAAAGAAGCCTCTGATGGGTACTGTCAGAGTTATCAGGGTAGGACATGGTTATAAAGTATGCCCTTGCCTGGAGTCCCCCATGTCATGTAATTCTACTGTCAGGAATTGGTGGCAATAGGTGAGGATTTGGGGATTCATGATTTGGCCCTCTTGCCATGTATTGTGATTAAGTAATAATGATAATAAAATAATAATACAGATATAGTAAGCATGTTTGTTGTAGAGCTAGACACAGTTTTAAGAAGTTTCCATTTATTAGCTCATTTATTCTTCTCAACTACGCAATAAGGTCTTATTCCCATTTTACAAGGAAGAAACTGAGATACAGTGATTAGTGTAAGAGTTGGAATTTGAACATGATGCTAATGCAATTTAGATCTGGCATTTGAGCCATAGGCTATGATATCAGGAATAAATAAATGTTTTCATTATGATTAGTAACATTATATTGTGCTGTGACTTTCAACTCTTCCGTCACTTTTATTCCCCCAAAGTAAGAATTCCAGGGACTATTAGAAATTGTAAGTAATGAATTCATTAGAAATAGGCATAGTAATATAATTTGCTGACATTAGAAGGGTACTTACACCTTTCATTAAGCCTGGACAAAAATAATTGAGAGACATTTTCTATTGGGGAATTATTTTGTGTTTAATGAATGACGCTATTAACCATTAAATTGCCAAATCATAGGATAACCTATGAATCTGAGTTCGATCAGAAAAACAGAAGTCACCAAGGTATTTTGGTTAGGAATTAGAAGAATTAAAGGCATGTACACTTCTGGAAATTCTGAGAGGATGCAATCAGGAGACCTGTCTGGAAATTTCAGGAAATCCAATGAGACAGAGTTTGCAGGGAAGCCACAGCCAATGATCTCAGCTGCTTGTAGCACCAGAGTGGCTGATTCTTAGTAGAAATTCTCAGAAGTCAAAGATAGATCACACTTCACATAATCTAAACTTCCTGCTACAGTTGCCACTGGGGAATGAGCTTTAGCTGCTGGTGAAAGTGTCTCTTATAGGCACTAAGGGCATGAGAGGGCCAAGGACTTATGGGAAGTGTCATGCCAAACTTCCCTCCCGCCATGCAGAGATGAATGCACATGGGGTGACACCTAGGCTACACTCAGTACAGACCCTGCACCACACCAAGGCTCAGCCTCAGAAAGTCAGCTACTTTTCAACAAGACTTTGTCAACCCTACCAAGACAGCTGTTTTCAAAATGTGTGAGAGAGTTCATTTTTTTCCCTTGTGATACTGAGATGGTATAATAGAGTTCATTTATTAATTCGACAGATGTTTACTGGCCATCTTCTCTATTCAGAACACTGTTTTAGGGAGTCCCTCATTACTAAGACGTAGGCTTAATGCTGCATGTTTAATTCAGACTTTATGAATGGATAATTTAATCCTGTATTATAGAGATATTGAGCTCTTTTTCTTACCTTCTAACAGATACTGTAATCATTGTGTGTCATGAGTAGGACAAAGAGGAATTCTGGAAAGAATTGCCCATTTAAAATTTTCTATTTTATTTTTTTGGAGTATAGTTGATTTACAATGCTGTAATAGTTTCAGGTGTACAGCAAAGTAATTCAGTTACACATATACATTTATTTGCCCGGGACCAGCCCCAGTGGATCCAGGGAATTCAAAGCGGGGACGGAGTTGGCGTCCTAGGAATTAATTGCTTAATTAAAGATATGGAGTGAGACTAGAAAGAAATAGTGTAGTAGGAAAATAAGTGGAGAAAAGAGGCTGATATTCCCTGGTTTACGCAGAAAACCAATAAAGTTCCAAGACAAGGAGCTTGCACCATCTACGTAGGCCACCGGCACCCGCTTGAATAGTGGATGATGCCCCGCCTTGGGCTCCCTCTCATGTGGGCCTTAGAAGCCAGGGCAAATAAGTATATACGGTGAGCCTCCATGTTCCAGATGGGAATTCAGCCAGAAAAGGAAGAAAAGAATGACATGGGGAAGCCAAGCATCGGTGTCAGACCCACAACTTTATTTTCAAAAACAGCTTATATACCCCAAGTTGTACATAAAGAAATAATGCAATATGCAGAGTTATGCAGGGGCAGCAGTCCTGACCCTTGAGACCAGGCTTTCTTTTTGTATACCTTCCCGTATACTAAAGGTCTCAGGTGGTTTACATTATCTTCTGGCCAAGAGGCCTGTTAACATTTTTATGGCTCTTTTCCTAGATAAATGTCTATCAATCAGAAAACTCTTTTTTCCTTGAAGTGTTTTTTCTTTAATCTGCATCTCCCTCAAAGTACTAAAAAAAGTTACATTCCTGTAGAACAAAGGTGCAGTGGATTATAACAAAGAAAGTACTTAACTCAAAGATATAATGTTGCTAATACTAGGTCTGCTGCTGCTGCTGCTAAGTCACTTCAGTCGTGTCTGATTCTGTGCGATCCCAGAGATGGCAGCCCACCAGGCTCCCCCATCCCAGGGATTCTCCAGGCAAGAACACTGGAGTGGGCTGCTATTTCCTTCTCCAATGCATGAAAGTGAAAAGTGAAAGTGAAGTCACTCAGTTGTGTCCAACTCTGTGTGACCCCATGGACTGCAGCCCACCAGGCTCCTCCGTCCATGGGATTTTCCAGGCAAGAGTACTGGAGTGGGGTGCCATTGCCTTCTCCAATACCAGGTCTACTACCTGTTTTTTCTACNCTGTATTGGTGTTTTTCTTTCTGGCTTACTTCACTCTGTATAATAGGCTCCAGTTTCATCCATCTCATTAGAACTGATTCAAATTTATTCTTTTTAATGGCAGAGTAATACTCCATTGTGTATATATGCCACAGCTTGCTTATCCATTCATCTGTTGATGGACATCTAGGTTGTTTCCATGTCCTGGCTATTATAAACAGTGCTGCGATGAACATTGGGGTACATGTGTCTCTTTCAATTCTGGTTTCCTTGGTGTGTATGCCCAGCAGTGGGATTGCTGGGTCATAAGGCTACATCTGTTTTTATCTTAGCCTTTTAAGTTTCCTACTTTGTGTACATTTTCTAATTTACATAATATTTATGAATGATGTAGTATGTTTATATATTTCAGAAATATATATACATGTATTAGAGGCATATAAATTTAATAGTCATAAAGATTGGGAGGCTGTTGATATGGTAGTTTCCTAATTCTATTTCAAAATCCAATTTTAATTTTTTATCCTTGGAAAGAAATTTTATGCATCAATTCAGTTCAGTTCAGTCACTCAGTCGTGTCCGACTCTTTGTGACCCCATGAATTGCAGCATGCCAGGCCTCTCTGTTCATCACCTTCTCCCGGAGTTCACTCAGACTCACGTCCATCGAGTCCTTGATGACATCCAGCCATCTCATCCTCTGTTGTTTCCTTCTCCTCCTGCCCCCAATCCCTCCCAGCATCAGAGTCTTTTCCAATGAGTCAACTCTTCTCATGAGGTGGCCAGAGTACTAGAGTTTCAGCTTTAGCATCATTCCTTCCAAAGAAATCCCAGGGCTGATCTTCAGAATCCTTGGAAAGAAATTTTATGCATAGCAAATTTTATTTTGTGTTGTGGCTATGACCAAACTCATCAGAGTAGGAATATACTGCTTTTAAAACAAAACTAATAACACCATTAAATTTACTCACTTATTCTTTTTCTTTTATTAAATAATTTCTTCAGAATGTCTCCAGTAGGGCATAATTGCTTAATTTTTATGAACATTCAAATAATTTATATTGATGCATTTTTTGAAACAATGAACCACTCTGGATGTCATGTCCATTTAGAAAGACCTCATTTGAGTATTTGTAAACTACTGTTAACTTCTTTCTACTTTCCTTTTATTTAGGTTTTCTTCTCTGCATTGATACATTAATTTCCCAAATTATCTCCTGAAAATCTAAGGACAGGAGTATAAAAGAATCATTAGCTATGTGAATGTTTTCCTTTTCAAGTTAGATATTTTAAAACTCTTTTTCAAAACATGTCCCTCTATGCCCCAAACCATTTTTTTATAACCGAAGAACAAACCTGTGGCATCCAATTTAAACTGAAAATTAGCAGGAAGCTTTTTGAAAGCACCACTGTGGCGACAGAACAAATATATGAACTAATTATTACCTTCAGAAAGTTCTAGAGAGGTTTGCTTTCACAGGATGTCATTATATAAATGATCTTTGGAGGGCCTCAGAGCTCATGATAAAACTACCAAATTGCTTATTAGGAGGCAAACAACAGCTCTGTTGAGATAAGTGTAACAGGCTTAGAAAAGCACATCCATGGTGTGGTCCACCTACACAAATTCAGCTCCTACAGGAACACAGAAAACACTTTGGAATTCATTAGCATGCAATATTTACTCAAAAGCTGAAAAAACATTGTGTTTGCATAATTTTATCAATTGTCAATAGCAGTGCTTGCCAACATTCATATCTTTATTGAAATGAAAATTAAGAGCAGGAAGAAAGTTTGTATCAATATTAATACTGAACTCACTTGAAAAGATGACATTTAATAATGCATCTGGCTTAACATTCACAGTGATATTTAAAGGCTAAACACAGTCCTGGTGCAGGAAACTTTTTTTTTTTAGCAAACCTTGTTCATCAGCCACCTTATAGTTTTGAAATATAGAAATCATTTTTTCCATTCCACAAATGGCTGCTGCTGCTGCTAAGTCACTTCAGTCGTGTCTGACTCTGTGTGACCCCACAGACGGCAGCCCACCAGGCTCCCCTGTCCCTGGGATTCTCCAGGCAAGAACACTGGAGTGGGTTGCCATTTCCTTCTCCAATGCATGAAAGGGAAAAGTGAAAGTGAAGTCGCTCAGTCATATCCGACTCTTGGCAACCCCATGGACTGCAGCCTACCAGGCTCCTCCATCCATGGGATTTTCTAGGCAAGAGTGCTGGATCACAAATGGCTATTTCCCTAAAATTCTTTTGAAATTTGGGATGGGCTGGATGTAGTCAGAACAAGAGCAGTAATAAGACAAAGATTACAATGTATTAAACATTTTGTGGAGAATTGTGTTGGTACACAGTGTATTAGTATTAAAAACTCTATGTTTGGGGAACAGCTGGTGTGGGCTGAACATGGAAACAACTGTTACAAAACAAATGTTAAAGAATTGCTCTAAACAAGACTCCATCTATTTACAGTATGTTTCAATTCTTTTTCTTTCCTCTCTGTTTCACTCCTCTGTCTATATCCATTTCCATCAGTAGACCAGAATGGTGAAAGATTCCAATATGTAGGTAGTGTGTGTGTGTGTGTGTGTGTGTGTGTGTGTGTGTGTGTGTGCACATGCGCATGCGCCCATGTGTATATTGTGTGTCTGCACATGTGATGGGAATGTTATGTGTGCACATGCACACACACACATCTCTATACACATAAATACATAATATAAAATATATCAATATCTACTCTGCTTTCCTAAGTTGACTTTTTGTGTTCAAAGAGTAAAAATGTAAAAATGGAATAGTGTCAATATTATGCCAGGATGTACATTGTTGTTAAAAATGAAAAATTTTAATGTATTACCCATTTTCTTCATGACCAACCATCCCTTTGTTTAAGAATTTCGACTTTCAATGCATAATTATATTGCTCAAAACCAACTGCCTCTTTCTTCAGAGTTGATTTACATGAGTGTCTACCAACATTAAGAACCTAACACCTTCTTTTCCTATTTTCAGTCTGCTTCCAACCTGCTCCTGCTTAGCTGTTCAATATATAAGGAACTCATGTATCATTGTTATTTTTTTTTATTTTTACGTTATTGCCTTGCATGCTTCCTTAAATAATTATGATTACAAGTTTAATTAAAACAAAATGAAGGAATTCTAAATAAAATAATCTAATGGGGGACTTCCCTGGCAGTCCAGTGGTTGACACTCTGCGCTTTCAATGCAGGGGGAATGAATTTGATCCCTGGATGGGGAAGATCCCCTGGAGGAGGGCAGGGCAACCCACTCCAGTATTCTTGCCTGGAGAATCCCAATGACAGAGAAGCCTGGCGGGCTCTGGTCCATAGGGTTGCAAAGAATCAGACACAACTGAAGCAACTTAACACACATGAACAGGGAACTAAGATCCCACATTCCATGTGGAGTGACCAAAAAAAAAAAAAAAATTAGTAGAAAGCTTCTTATGAAGTCATTCCTTAGCATGTAAATTCCTGGAGGGCAGAAGGATGCTCTAAATACCATTCATGTTTTTCTTTCATTGCAGGTTTCTCAAAACACCTCTATTTTCTAGAAGACATTAATATTCTAGAAGACACTGGTATCACAGTGACTTGATTCGTAGACAGTAAGTATGCTTCTTTTTTTAAAAATTTCACCTCACCTCCAATATGTTAAGAATCCTCACTAGATTATGCCATGATTCTGGTCAAAATCCTGTAATGATTGTCTGGTTCTAGACCATAGGTACTCCTTTGTTTTAATTTTAGCTAAAAAATGCTGTTAAGGAAAGAATAGTTTTCTCAGAGAAGTGGTTTTGTTCTAGTTCTCTTTTAACCTTTCATTGCTTAGTTGTATAGTTTTAAGGCAAATCATGTGTATTCTGCTTCTTATAAAATGAGAATTACTGATATTTAGGAACTGAAGATTTTTCCTCCATAGTTGTGGGTCATTATTTATCATCTTTCACTATATATGTTATAAAGTGTGATGAGCCCTGATTGTTTTATTTTTAATTCTTAGGAAGAAAAGTACCATATAGAATATGGTGATTACTTTTATTATTGCAAGAAATTTCTCTGTTAAACTATCCCATTGATCTTGATTAGAGTGATCCATTTATTATCTCTTTTTTGTTTAAACAAAAAATATCAAGTGCCTATTTTTGGGAAGTTGCACACAATTGAATATTCTTTGTCATAGAGCTTACAGTTTAATAGAGCACCAGAAAAATACCTCTAGAGTATTAAAAATTACATGTATTTAATGAAAGAAAAGGAACTAACATTGTGCTAGGCTATTCAAGAGTCCGACACCACTGAGCAACTAAGCACAGCACAGCACTCACATAATAACCTCATCTAATCTATCTTGGTTTCCTGGTAAGGACACAAAGGTTCCAAAAGAATAAACAGCTGAAAGTCTCAAGGCCCAGTAGTGAGGATAGAGGAAGTCAGTGTCATTCCAGAAGACACGTGACTGTCATCACAGTAAAAGTATATTTGGAATTCCAAAAAACAGGGATATGGAATGGTGTCAAAGGAGTCAGTGGGAAGGGAATAGATCAGAAAGAACTTTAGAGGGAGCAATCTTGGGAAAATCCTGTTTCATACAAATATATATTTGAAAATGGTAATAATTTTTAGCTGCTTACCTATATTCTCAGCTTGCTCTTCAATTAAACTAATCTAGAAACTTGAAAACAGATTAGAATGGAATTTTTGATTCTAAGTTAAATTATTAAAATTAACTATTGACATTCCTGTTCTGAATATAAACCTGTGACTGGAAGCTTTCAGAACTCACAATTAATGCCAAGCTACCTGCATACATTATAATATGTTGTGGATTTGCTTACTATTGCTCAGCTGACTGTCGCTCTGTGGCAAGATGATGCGGTGAGCTGATGCCCCTGCACCTTTTGGAGCCCTGACTGAAAGAACTCGCGTGGGTGCTCTGGAGGGATAGAGTGGCTCCAGAGCTCCGAGATAGACTATAAATAACAGGAATGTAGAGAAGAGGGGACTCTAGGGCACTGTTGGTGGGAATGTAAATTGGTGCAGCCACTATGGAAAGCAATATGGTGATGGTGGTTGTTTTTAGTAGCTAAGTTGTGTCTGACTCTTTTGCAACTCCGTAGACTATAGCCCTCCAGGCTCCTCTGTCCATGGGAATTCCCAGGCAAGAATACTGGATTGGGTTGCCATTTTCTTTTCCAAGAGATTTTTCTGACTCAGGGATCCAACTGAGGCCTCCTGCATCTCCTGCATTAGCAGGCAGATTCTTTACCACTGGGCCACCAGGGAAGCCCCAGAACAATATGGAAGTTCCTCAAAAAAGTAGAAATAGAACTACGGTATGATCTAGCAATTCCACTTCTGGATATTTACCTGAAGAGAATGAAAACACTAAATCAAAGAGATATATGTACCACTATGTTCACTGTAGTGCTGCTTACATTAACAACCTAAGTGTCCATTTATAGAGGAATGAATAAGAAGTTTGATGCGCACACACAATGAAGTATTACTCAGCGGTAGAAAGAATGAATTCTTTCCATTTGCAACAACATGGATGGACCTAGAGGATGTTATGTTAAGTGAAATAGACAGAGAAAAACAAATATCATATGATTCCACTCATGTGCGAATCTAAAAACCAAAAACAATGAATAAATGAACCAAAATGAAAACAGATTCATAGATATAGGGAACAAATGGGCAGTTGCTGGGATGAGGATGGATGAAATATGTGAAGGGAGTTAAGAAGGATAAACTTTCAACTATGAAATAAATAATTCACAGGGATATAATGTATATATGGGGAACATAGTCAATAATATTGTAACAACGTTGTAGGGTGACAGATGTTAATTAGACTTGCAGTGATCATTTTGTAATGTATAAAAACATCAAATCACTATATTATACATCTGAAACTAAGATAATATATGTCAAATATAACTTAATAAAAAACAAAAAAGCCATTTGGTTAAATTTTTAAAAAAAGAACCGAAGACCTCAGAACAGCTCTCATTCTCTGCCTTAATGGCTCCCAACAGTCACCATGGAAGGAGATGCTCAGAGGAATGGGAGGGAAAAGTTGTTTTAATGAAGGAGAGCATCCAGAAAGCTAGCTGTCATGCATAATGTCTTTGTGACCCGTGTGCACTCACCTGCAAATCTTACAGGAATCAACATAGATTAATCTGAATTGAGAATAAAGAAAGCAGCGCAGAGCTACAATTCTCCCAAATGACATTTTCAATACTCAGGTATATACAGGGTTGGGGAAAAAGAGCTTTATTTTAAAGTCTCCATAAAAGTGAGGGAGGAACCCTAACAAATGGGTTTGATAATAGACAGTGCATTAGAATTTGGTGTAGAATTCTTAGGTATGTGCTTATTTTTAATGATCAATTCAAAAATAATTTAAAAATACATTTTTAGGAAACAAATTTTGAACAGCTCATGAGTACTACCATAGAACTCTATAATCTTCTAAAAGATGGAATTTGAAGAGTACTGATTTATTTTTTTTTTAATTATTAGTTTTTACTTTATTTTACTTTACAATACTCTATTGGATTTAAAGCACAATTTTCCTCCTGGAAATTCTCTAAAACTGCTGAATAGAGAGGTAAACGCTTCATTTTACTCTAAGCAAACAGGGTTATTCGTGCCTGTCCAACTGCTTTTTTTAAATCTACAGAGGATAGCCTATTGCTTTTGTTGACATTAGTAATAGCCCACTTGGAAAGAAACTGTGGAGAGAAATGTTAGATATTTCTTTCTAAAAACTGGAAGGGGGAAACATGCAAGAGGAGACTATATGTGAGTAAATAAAGTACTCTTAAATGATTTAAAATAAAAGCAGCATAAATTTTTTTCCCTTTCTGAACTCAACCTCTCCAAAGCTGTTTTGGCTGTAATAGAAAGGATTATAATAAAAATGTAATATATTAAATTGCAGTACCTCCAACTATATCTGTGATAATTGAGTTATTGTGTTCAATTAGATAATAGCTCAGTCACACACATCTACAGCTCCACAAATTCTACTTCATTTTGCTATATGAAAAGAATAATCATTTTAATAGAACAACTTGAGTAGGAAATTAACTAGAAGAATATGTCCACTTTCAGATGAGATGCACCATTGTACATTTTGGCATACATATTTAACAACTTGTTCTTACTACAGTAAGTAAAAATTTGTGACTTTCTTCAGTTTAGCTTCTAAAAGAAAGAAGCAAACCATATGCCACCCCCTCCACAAATCTATCTATAAAGGAAATACAATAAATACAGTAAGTTGCTCACATAATAACTGAGTTTAAACTTAGCTCTTTCATTTATATCACCTACATCTCTGCACTCCAGTTCATCCTAACATCTTCATCTATGATCTGTATGTTGAAAATTTATGTTCAGATCAATGATTCAAAGATAGTTCAATGAATTAACCATCCCAGACAGATTCAAGTAGGTTCACTTGTGATGTTCTTACTAAACAATTCTAGAATACCTGTCTACCTATTCATATGTATAATTGTGTAGCAATTTTTTTCTTATTTTATTTACTGTATGTGTTATTCTCTATCAGTGGAGCAGAGTTTGATTTGTGATCATACTGTCTCGGTCATAGCTACTTAATTCTACATTTGAGCGCAAAAGCATCTGTAGCCAATGAATAAATTTATGGGTTGGGTGTGATCCAGTTAAACTTTATGAAAATAGAAGTGAGCAATATTTGGTCCTTCGTCCTTCTCAAGTTCATCTTTTATAGACTGTATACATAATCAAATCATGTTGAGGGATATTCAGTTCAGTTCAGTTCAGTCGCTCAGTAATGTCCCACTCTTTGCGACCCCATGAACTGCAGCACACCAGGCCTCCCTGTCTATCACCAACTCCCAGAGTTTGCTCAAACTCATGTCCATTGAGTCGGTGATGCCATCCAGCCATCTCAACCTCTGGCGTCTTCTTCTCCTCCCACCTTCAATCTTTCCTAGAATCAGGGTCTTTCCAATGAGTCAGCTCTTCGCATCAGGTGGCCAAAGTATTTGAGTTTCAGCTTCAATATCAGTCCTTCCAATGAACATTCAGGACTGATTTCCTTTAGGATGGACTGGTTTGATTTCCTTGCACTCCAAGGGACTCTCAGTGTCCTCTCCAACACCACAGTTCAAAAGCATCAATTCTTTGGCGCTCAGCTTTCTTGAGGGATATTTAGCTTTCTAATTTTTATTCTTATAAACTGCTATATTCTTATAAACACATACTCTTATGTATGTATCTTTTAACTTGTTGATTGCTTCTTTAGTGATTGGAATTGTTGTGTCAAAGAGGATACAGATTTAAATATTTCAATTATTACAAAATTGCCCACCAGAAGAGCCAGACTTATGTACTGTATATGAGTGCTTGTTTTCCTATCTCCTCCCTGAAACCAGGTCTTATTTGTTATTTAAATTCTTTCTCAGATTGGTTGGTAAAACATTGATTCCCCACAGTTCTTTGGGTTTTTCTGTTCTTTTGATGTTAATAGTGAGAGCATCTTTTCAATTTTAATTGGTCATTTATTTATGCTTCTGTGAGTGGTCTATGTAATTTGCTTATATTTATACTGACTTGTCCTTTTTTCTTATTAATTGGTAAGAACTCTTTAAATGTAAGGAGATTAACATTTTGATCCTTACATGTCTTACAAAAAGAATTCGTCAATTTGTTATTCTTAACTTTTATATGTTTTTCCATGTAGAAGCTTTTACTTTTTAATAGTATTTTAATGTAGAGCTTTTCTTTTATTGCTTCTGAATTTGGAGTCATATTCACAAAGGCATTTACCAATCCAAGGTGTAAAGTTATTCTCTTGTATTATTTGTAGTACTTACAGCATTTTCCTTTTTGAATCTATAATATATTTTAAAATAGTGTTTTTTGAGTTTTACATTATTAGCATAAATTTGGGCTTCCCTGGTGGCTCAGACAGTAAAGAATCCACCTGCAATGCAGGCTTTGATCCCTGGGTTGGGAAGATCCCCTGGAGTAGGGCATGGCAACCCATTCTAGTATTCTCGCCTGGAGAATCTCCATGGATTGTAGCTCACCAGGCTCCTCTGTTTCTTAAGTCTCTCTTCCATAAAAAAGTGTGATTATATCTCTCTTCTTAAAGTTATGCACTTGTTTTTTCCTCTTTTATTCTTTATCCATTTCCTCACATTTGTGCATATTATGTGTTATTTTTCTTTTCAGGACACAAGCTCTTAACTCTTTCGATTAATGCTTCTTCATTTCTGCTTTGTAACTTATTTGCTGCCTCTTGTTTCCTGAATTTATCCTTCTACTTTCTGTTTGTTTTCTTGCACTTTCTTTCCATTTTGAACTGAGAACTTTATTAAATTATATTCAACAGTTCTTTCCTTATAGTAAAGGAACTATAGATCACATCTCATTGCTTTGCATATATAAGGATATCATTAGATTTGATTTATAAATAAGCTGGAATGATTAAGCTCCCACACATTGCAGTTTCACAGTTGATTTATCTGAGGTCTTACCTTTAAGAGGTCACAGATCTTATCTTGATTCAGATAATTTGAATGGTTATTTCACAGATGCATACATTTGTCAAAACTTTTCAACCTATGTTTTTGAGAGCTGTGTATTTTATCATATGTGTTTTACCATGTATGAAATATAGTTCAATAAAATTACTGCCACAAAACAAAAATAAAATAAATGTGAGAACGTGTAGGGAAGTTATGGCACAACTTCCTAGCTTCTCTGGTTCCATGGAAATGCATTGAAGAGAAGGTACAGGCAACTTCAAGCTTCGAGCACCTGAAAACCAGCCTCCCTGCCTTCCTCAGCCACTGCAAAAGCCCCACTGTGTATATCAATGGTGTATACATTAGTATGGGCTTCCCTGGTGGCTCAATGATGAAGAATGTGCCTGAAATGTGGAAGACCTGGGTCTGATCCCTGGGTCAGAAAGAGCCCCTGGGGAAGGAACTGACAACCCACTCCAGTATTCTTACCTGGAGAATCCCCATGGCCAGAGGAGCTTGGTGGGTTTTAGTCCATGGGAGTCATAAAGAGTCAGACGTGACCGAGCAACTAACACACATACATTAGCATGGATGTGTACGTGCATACTAAGTTACTTCAGTCATGTCTGACTGCAACCCTATAGACTGTGGCCTGCCAAACTCTCTATCCATGGGATTCTCCAGGCAAGAATACTGGTGTGTGCTGCCATGCTCTTCTCCAGGGGCTCTTCCCTACCCAGGAATCAAACCCATGTCTCCTATGTCTCCTGCACTGGCAGGCAGGTTCTTTACCACTAGCACCACTGGGAAGCCCATACATTAGTATACATAAACCCAATCAAGTAGATTTGAATAGTTCAAGATATTAAAAATTACATTTTAAGTACAACCAACTTATATATTTCTGGAGGATTATTCCTGTGGGGCTCATGATCTTCATTCTTTCCACAATCTTCATTCTTTCCACATGAGGCCCTGCCAAGATTCTTCTTCTGATCCACTGATTTTTAGTACTTCATCCATTTTGTTGTTGTTGCTAAATCACTTCAGTCGTGTCTGACTCTGTTTGACCCCATAGACAGCAGCCCACCAGGCTCCTCCGTCCCTGAGATCCTCCAGGCAAGAACACTGGAGTGGGTTGCCGTTTCCTTCTCCAATGCATGAAAGCGAAAAGTGAAAGTGAAGTTGCTCAGTCGCGTTCGACCCTCTGCGACCCCATGGACCACAGGCTACCAGGCTCCTCCATCCATAGATCTCTTCATCCTAGGAATTATCACGGATCTCAGTTATTACTGTCAGGCCTGATTATCTTTTGGTGCCATATGGAAATTTTGGCATGGTTATGCTGAGGAGATTGGATATGAAGTTTCAGCATCTTTTGCTATATCTTTGCCTTCTTACTAGTCTTAAATTCTGGAAGATTAATTTTATTTCAGTGTATTAATGATACAATGTGTGAACTATACAATGTATAAAATATTATAATATAGGAGCCTGAGCTTTAGCAATATATTATCTTTTGTGGAAATGTGTGACAAAGAAAAAGCACAATAAAATTTTATGTTCAAATTATTAAAACAGAAAACCACAGGAAAAGGATGTTTCTTAAATAACTCCTTTGGTCATTCTTGAGTTCTACATAGACATGCTAACTGGCAGATGCATGGCTAAGAACCTCAATCTCAGGTGCCTGATACAGTCTTATCTTGTGTGTAGGCATAGGGAGACTTCTCAACTTAAAAAGATCCATTTTAACTTAGAGGTGCAAAACAATCTCTGGATCTCATTGCTTGGCTTTGTATCCTGGTTCTTTTAGTTATCAGCTATGTGATCTTGAGTAACTCTAACCTCTCTGTGCTTCAGTTTGCTTATCTGTAAAGTGGAAACAATACTATAACTTACCTAGTAAGGCTATTGTGAAAATCAAGTGAGTTATTTATTAGAAGAGTGCTTAGTGCATATACTGTGCTAAGTTGCTTCAGTCGTGTCCCACTCTGTGTGACCTATGGACTGCAGTCTGCCAGGCTCCTCTGTCCCTGGGCTTCTCCAGACAAGAATACTGGAGTGAGTTGCTGTGCCCTCCTCCAGGGGATCTTCCCAACCCAGAGCTCAAACCCACGTCTGCATTGACAGGCAGGTTCTTCACTATGAGCGCCACCCGGGAAGCCTGCTTAGAAAGCAAAGTTGCTCAGTCATGTCCAACTCTTTGCAACCCCATGGACTGTAGCCTCCTCCGTCCATGGGATTTTCCAGGCAAGAATACTGGAGTGGATTGCCAAGCCTGCTTAGTATATTGTTAGTGCTAAATGTGTGTTTTAGTATAAATTCCATTTAATATTGCCTTCCATTTCCATAAAGCAATCCATTTGATTATTTTTTTGGTTGGACTCATTGTCTCATTGTCATTCTCAATACATGAATACCATAGATGTGTTTCCCTTTAGTTTCATGAAAAATTGCTCTTTTAATGATGTGTTTTACTCAGTTCTTAAAAATTGCATTTTAAGTTGTCTCTTGTTTTATTCAGTAACTGTGTTTTACTCCAGTTGTTTTGACTGTTCTTCGTGAGCAGTATCCCCAGTGTCAATTGTGTTATCATCATCGTTCTCCATCAGCCTTCATTTCTGATTCCAGTGTTCTTTTACCACCCGAAACATGCCTTTCTGGTGGGGCGCTCCCAATCCCAGTATACCCCACAGTGCGGTGCTTAGTTGCTCAGTAGTGTCTCAATCTTTGCAACCCCTTGGACTATAGCCCACCATGCTCTTCTGTTCATGGCAGGAATACTGAAGTTGGTTGTCATGCCCTCCTCCAAGGGATCATCTCAACCCAGGAATCGAACCCAGGTCTCCCACATTGCAGGCAGATTCTTTGCAATCTGAGCCACCAGGGAAACCCAAGAATACTGGAGTGGGTAGCCTATCCCTTCCCCAGGAATTGAACTGGCGTCTCCTGCATTACAGGCAGATTCTTTAGCAGCTGAGTTACCAGGGAAGTCCACGAGGTAAACTTATCATAGTGCTCCATCATTCTGACCACAGTGGCTGCTCCAGGCATGCAGTCACAAGTTGGACTAATCATAATTCTTCCTTGAGACTTTTACCAGCTGAAAGGAAGGCTTTTTAGTCCTTTGTAAAAATTTTGTTAATGTTTTACAACTGAAAGTGTTAGAATCCAGAGTAACCAGCAACTATGCTCCCTGACCTTGAGGATAAGACCCATATGCAACAGGAGAATGAGGCCAAGACATTCTTATAAGCAGAGTAAATTTATGGTGAGATTCTTGTTGCAGTTCCAAATCCCTCATTTTAGTTATTATTACTAAAGCTAGTTATACTCTAGTCTTAATAAGTAATAAAATCAATGTCTTCTTCCCTGATAGCTCAGTTGGTAAAGAAACTATCTGCAATGCAGAAGACCTGGATTCTATCCCTGGTGTGGGAAGATACCCTGGAGATGGAAAAGGCTACCCACTCCAGTAATCTTGCCTGGGAAATCCCATGGACAGAGGAACCTGGCAGGCTACAGTCCATGGGGTCACAAGAGTCAGACATGACTTGGCGACTAAACTACCACATTTATACCCCTGCATTTTCTGTTTGTGTAAACTTCTAAATTCCATTCTCCTCTCCCCTTTTTTTGTATTTGTTTTTGCTTGAGCTAATTCACATTGGGTTTTTCTCACAACACAGTGTTATGTCCTAACATATAGAATACTTCTTTTTCAAACAACCTGTTTTCTTTTTATGTTTGGAGATTTTAAAATATCTTTTCTTATTTATAAATGACTGGTTAGAAGTCATCATCACTAGGTCCTTGAGAATATGGACCATGTCAATCTTAATAATCACTACATCCCCAATGTTTAACATAGTGTCATACTGTAAGATAGTAAGTAAGGTGGCTGGGATTCTCCTCCAATGAACCAGACAGAAGGTTGTTGCCCTAAAGCATGGGCTGAAGGGTGACTAGATTGTTTTCTTAAGGGTATACTAAAGAAGACCAAGGGATACTTCCTATCAAATGCACTAGACAGAAGGGAGAAGAGGTGTTCTGGCAGATAAGAGTTCTTGTCCATTCACTCCTCACTTACTGATAGGACCCCTCAGTAATTGTCTATGGTAGAAGTGGTACATATTTAGCAGCTGGCTTTTGGCATTGATTGAGCTATCTCATTGGGAACTATAGAGACAGATCTATTCAACCTAGATTAATGTTTTGCTTCTAAAAACCCAAAAAATATAATTTAGTTAGGTTATCAAGTATTAATATAAAAATATTTCTAGATATAAGAAATTTAAATATTCTAGTCTAGCCCATTCTGTGCAGTTTTATTTATCATGATTTGTCCTAATTGTGGTGTAACTTTATAGCTGTTGTGTTTTTAATCAACAGTCTATAATACTATGAATTCTAGATTGAATCATTGAAGTCAATAGTTGCTAGCTAAAGGAAGGGCTTCCCTAGTAACTCAGCTGTTAAGGAATCCTCCTGCAATGCAGGAAACCTTGGTTTGATTCTTGGGTTGGGAAAGGGACAACAGTTCTTCTGGTCACTCATTCCTAGTATGTAGATTTTCCTCTAGTTTCCTGGTAGCTCAGCTGGTAAAGAATCTGCTTGCAATGCAGGATACCCCAATTTGATTCCTGAGGCAGGAAGATCCGCTGGATAGGCTACCAACTCCAGTATTCCTGGGCTTCCCTGGTGGCTCAGACAGTACCATGTAAGATTTTTCTTTACATATGCATGCTAAAATTCACTTTTTCTCTGCTATTTTCAATAGAAAAATAAATGGACAAAAATAAAACTTTTATTTTAGAAAAGAATGAAATTTCAGTGTGCTGTCAAATTCCTAGTATTGGACCATATTTTTAAAACAAGATTCTTCATGATGTTGTTAGATATTAAATCACAGTCCATTACAAAGATTGTTTTTTAATTCTAAATAATGAAGTCATTCCTTTCTAAGGAAAGCAATCAGAATAAAAGATAATCCCCTTTTCATGATGCTGCAAAAGCTGAATCTGTTACTAACTGCAGTCTCAAGACACTCTGCATCTAAGCCAAGAATGTGTGCACCATCAGCTGAGTGATTTAAGATTGAATAACAAGGTTTCCAGTTATACTCCAATGAGAAGAGAATTCATAAAGGGGGAAAAAAAAGAGAAAATCCTGAAAAGACTTGACAAGACTTGCAGACAACTGGAGGAAAACCTAAGGTTTTGTGTTAGGATGATGATGGGCATTCCTGGTGTACAATATGATTGTACCAGTTGTTGCAGACCACCTAGCAATTCTCATAACTGACTCACAGAAAAAGGCAATCTAAAGCTGTTTTCTCTGGAAGTTATAAATACAGGCATTTCTTTGAATTCTTTTTCTTTCAATCTCAAATTTCAGTTCAAACACCATTATGCTTTCCTTCTGTACCCAGCCTTTCTGCTTTCCTGCTATGAACTGTAGCTTTCTGTGTGTTAACAGCTTTGAGAATGTACTACAGCTATCCTCTGATTATACTTAAAGGAGAAGTCAGACTACAGGGAATAATGACTTGAAAGTATAAAAAGCTTATATAGAAGTGGGCTCTCATATGTTTACATATGACTGATTCATGTTGATGTATGGCAGAAACCATACATACCAAGGGCTTCCCTGGTAGCTCAGTTGGTAAAGAATCCACCTGTAATGCAGGAGACCTCGGTTTGACTCCTGAGTCAGGAAGATCCACTGGAGAAGGGATAGGCTACCCACTCCAGTATTCTTGGACTTCCCTTGTGGCTCAGCTGGTAAAGAATCTGCCTGCAATGTGGGAGACCTGGGTTCGATCCCTGGGTTGGGAAGATCCCCTGGAGAAGGGAAAGGCTACCCATTCCAGTATTCTGGCCTGGAGAATCCCATGGACCATATAGTCTGTGGGGTTGCAAAGAGTTGGACACTGAGCGACTTTCATGGCAGAAACCAACACAACATTGTACAGCAATCATCCTCCAGTTAAAGATAAATACACTTTTTTAAAAAAGAAATGAGTTCTTCCAAGGAGTTAGGCTGAATCTCCTTAAATCAGACTTTACAGACTTAAAAGTTAGGCTTTTCCAAAAAAATCCTACGGGTCATTATCCCAGTGATCTGGAAAGATAGACATGTATGGTGTCTGATTAAACACAAACTCCTGGGCTCTCGGCTGAGCCTGTAGCATAAAAGCCAGTTGAACAATAGCTTATGAATTCATTAGAAATGACAGCAATGTTTTTATCAAACATCTCATCTGTTGTATTTATGAGTCACATCAGTAGAATGAAAACCTTCACCAATTTGTGTATAAAACTTGGGAAAGCAACATACAACAGCAATTCATAACATGTACGCAATCATCATCTGGTTTGTAAACCATTAGGTTTGAGCCTGAATACACTGTTTGACAGATGCTTCCAGCCTCTTAGGTTTTAAACAGATTTCACTTGCCAAAATTCTCACTTCATTATTATGAACATAACATGAGTTGGTAGCAGCTGGTACAGGTAAACTAGCAATTCTCATCCACACCTAACAGTGAATCTTAAATTAAGAACTATCTTCTCAGAAAGTTCAGCAAATTTAGATTGATGCTTTGAAGTCTTTTTCTGGTTTCAATTTCAGAGTAGTATTCAAATACCTTTCTTAAATTTTCAAACAATCCAACCACAGAAATACCCAAACTCAAGCAATTTATAGATTATTTCTTTTGCTTCTCTATTGTACAGAATCCAAAATTTACGTCCAGGAGAAACTATTTAATTCTGATGGTATGTCTGAGGTGAAGGGAAAAAACAGGAAAACAAAGGGCCACATATTACTGTGAATAAAGTATAAATCTACCCTGAATCTCGCATGCTGGGCAACCTAGGGAACACAAGAAAAAAGGGGCTTTTCACATTCTGCCTTTATCTAAGACCAGACTGCTGTAGAAAGTTTGCCTCAGGAAAATGAGTGAAGTATGCATTTTTTCTTTTTCTTTCTTTTTATTAAAATGTTTTTATAATTAGCCTTGAAGAAAACTAACTGATTATGGTCTACTCAAACCAAAAAAAAGAAGTCAAACATATCAAAAACATTTGCTGAAGAAGACAAGGTAGGTGATTAGAACAGGAGTTTGTAGTTGGAAATTATAAAAGATGAACGGTAGCACCTGACAGTGGTAGGCTTCTCAATTAGATAAGATATACGTTTTCCTCATGTTTGGTTTCTTTGACACACTTTGTCTCTTTTCACACTACTATAGAACAAACAGAAATAAGACTTAAGTTTTATAGAGCATGTAGCTAACTAATTTCATCTGCTAACATGTTAATATTTAATTGAGTTTCTGATAGTTACATATCTTCTTTAACTGTGAGGAGGACTTCGTGGTACCTTATCATGGGAGCATATACTCCTGTGGGGCTAGCACATTCAGGCCATCCTTCCTCCCCACCGACCCCCAGCCACATACACTTACATTCTCACGAATGCTACATTTTCCTCATTTAACTGAGTCCTTTTTTTTTCTCTTTGTATGTTTATTTGTTTGTTTTCCATCTGTAGTTTTGGTGAAGGACTCAAGGGCATGGTGGTACGTAAAGAATCACAAAGAACAATGACAACTTTAGGTATTAAATAAATGAATAACTACAAAGTTGAATTCTTTAGCTATATCTCCCTACATCATGCTTTAAACACAAGAAAAAATGCTAATTTTTCTTACAGATTTATGTGTTTTAGATTTCTGCAGTGTTATTAATCTGTGTTATTAACCTTGAAATTGAACTGTGGTGTTGGAGAAGACTCTTGAGAGTCCCTTGGACTGCAAGGAGATCCAACCAGTCCATCCTAAAGGAAATCAGTCCTGAATATTCACTGGCAGGACTGATGCTAAAGCTGAAGCTCCAATACTTTGGCCACCTGATGCGAAGAAGTGACTCATTGGAAAGACCCTAATGCTGAGAAAGATTGAAGGTGGGAGGAGAAGGGGATGACAGAGGATGAGATGGTTGGATGGCATCACCGACTCGATGAACATGAGTTTGAGTAAGCTCCGGGAGTTGGTGATGGACTGGGAAGCCTGATGTGCTGCAGTCCATGGGGTCACAAAGAGTCAGACACAACTGAGTGACTGAACTGAACTGAACTGATTAATCTGTCAATTCCAGTTCAAGAACTAACTCAAATTACACATTTTTCCCCCTCTAATCTCTTACTGTTCGTCACCTATTCATGTACAATTTTTTCATGCCTAGTTATTTGTAGAATACAGAGAGAAAACAGTAGAATACAGTGCTTTCTTATTCTTAAACATAGGTGACCAAGTCCTAAAACATTAGGAAATAGAGAAGAAAGCAAATGCTTTGAAGGATATATATTTGGATGAAAAAGATTTACTGCAATAATATATGTTTTTACTTTCTCCATAGAACATTTGCTTAGATTCTTGAGTTACCTGAATGAACAAATTTCTTAGTTCATATTTCTGTAATGAACCATGAACTTCCAGATGTTCAAACTGGTTTGAGAAAAGGCAGAGGAACAAGAGATAAATTGCCAACATCCGCTGGATCATCGAAAAAGCAAGAGAGTTCCAAAAAAACATCTATTTCTGCTTTANTACCCACTCCAGTATTCTTGGACTTCCCTTGTGGCTCAGCTGGTAAAGAATCTGCCTGCAATGTGGGAGACCTGGGTTCGATCCCTGGGTTGGGAAGATCCCCTGGAGAAGGGAAAGGCTACCCATTCCAGTATTCTGGCCTGGAGAATCCCATGGACCATATAGTCTGTGGGGTTGCAAAGAGTTGGACACTGAGCGACTTTCATGGCAGAAACCAACACAACATTGTACAGCAATCATCCTCCAGTTAAAGATAAATACACTTTTTTAAAAAAGAAATGAGTTCTTCCAAGGAGTTAGGCTGAATCTCCTTAAATCAGACTTTACAGACTTAAAAGTTAGGCTTTTCCAAAAAAATCCTACGGGTCATTATCCCAGTGATCTGGAAAGATAGACATGTATGGTGTCTGATTAAACACAAACTCCTGGGCTCTCGGCTGAGCCTGTAGCATAAAAGCCAGTTGAACAATAGCTTATGAATTCATTAGAAATGACAGCAATGTTTTTATCAAACATCTCATCTGTTGTATTTATGAGTCACATCAGTAGAATGAAAACCTTCACCAATTTGTGTATAAAACTTGGGAAAGCAACATACAACAGCAATTCATAACATGTACGCAATCATCATCTGGTTTGTAAACCATTAGGTTTGAGCCTGAATACACTGTTTGACAGATGCTTCCAGCCTCTTAGGTTTTAAACAGATTTCACTTGCCAAAATTCTCACTTCATTATTATGAACATAACATGAGTTGGTAGCAGCTGGTACAGGTAAACTAGCAATTCTCATCCACACCTAACAGTGAATCTTAAATTAAGAACTATCTTCTCAGAAAGTTCAGCAAATTTAGATTGATGCTTTGAAGTCTTTTTCTGGTTTCAATTTCAGAGTAGTATTCAAATACCTTTCTTAAATTTTCAAACAATCCAACCACAGAAATACCCAAACTCAAGCAATTTATAGATTATTTCTTTTGCTTCTCTATTGTACAGAATCCAAAATTTACGTCCAGGAGAAACTATTTAATTCTGATGGTATGTCTGAGGTGAAGGGAAAAAACAGGAAAACAAAGGGCCACATATTACTGTGAATAAAGTATAAATCTACCCTGAATCTCGCATGCTGGGCAACCTAGGGAACACAAGAAAAAAGGGGCTTTTCACATTCTGCCTTTATCTAAGACCAGACTGCTGTAGAAAGTTTGCCTCAGGAAAATGAGTGAAGTATGCATTTTTTCTTTTTCTTTCTTTTTATTAAAATGTTTTTATAATTAGCCTTGAAGAAAACTAACTGATTATGGTCTACTCAAACCAAAAAAAAGAAGTCAAACATATCAAAAACATTTGCTGAAGAAGACAAGGTAGGTGATTAGAACAGGAGTTTGTAGTTGGAAATTATAAAAGATGAACGGTAGCACCTGACAGTGGTAGGCTTCTCAATTAGATAAGATATACGTTTTCCTCATGTTTGGTTTCTTTGACACACTTTGTCTCTTTTCACACTACTATAGAACAAACAGAAATAAGACTTAAGTTTTATAGAGCATGTAGCTAACTAATTTCATCTGCTAACATGTTAATATTTAATTGAGTTTCTGATAGTTACATATCTTCTTTAACTGTGAGGAGGACTTCGTGGTACCTTATCATGGGAGCATATACTCCTGTGGGGCTAGCACATTCAGGCCATCCTTCCTCCCCACCGACCCCCAGCCACATACACTTACATTCTCACGAATGCTACATTTTCCTCATTTAACTGAGTCCTTTTTTTTTCTCTTTGTATGTTTATTTGTTTGTTTTCCATCTGTAGTTTTGGTGAAGGACTCAAGGGCATGGTGGTACGTAAAGAATCACAAAGAACAATGACAACTTTAGGTATTAAATAAATGAATAACTACAAAGTTGAATTCTTTAGCTATATCTCCCTACATCATGCTTTAAACACAAGAAAAAATGCTAATTTTTCTTACAGATTTATGTGTTTTAGATTTCTGCAGTGTTATTAATCTGTGTTATTAACCTTGAAATTGAACTGTGGTGTTGGAGAAGACTCTTGAGAGTCCCTTGGACTGCAAGGAGATCCAACCAGTCCATCCTAAAGGAAATCAGTCCTGAATATTCACTGGCAGGACTGATGCTAAAGCTGAAGCTCCAATACTTTGGCCACCTGATGCGAAGAAGTGACTCATTGGAAAGACCCTAATGCTGAGAAAGATTGAAGGTGGGAGGAGAAGGGGATGACAGAGGATGAGATGGTTGGATGGCATCACCGACTCGATGAACATGAGTTTGAGTAAGCTCCGGGAGTTGGTGATGGACTGGGAAGCCTGATGTGCTGCAGTCCATGGGGTCACAAAGAGTCAGACACAACTGAGTGACTGAACTGAACTGAACTGATTAATCTGTCAATTCCAGTTCAAGAACTAACTCAAATTACACATTTTTCCCCCTCTAATCTCTTACTGTTCGTCACCTATTCATGTACAATTTTTTCATGCCTAGTTATTTGTAGAATACAGAGAGAAAACAGTAGAATACAGTGCTTTCTTATTCTTAAACATAGGTGACCAAGTCCTAAAACATTAGGAAATAGAGAAGAAAGCAAATGCTTTGAAGGATATATATTTGGATGAAAAAGATTTACTGCAATAATATATGTTTTTACTTTCTCCATAGAACATTTGCTTAGATTCTTGAGTTACCTGAATGAACAAATTTCTTAGTTCATATTTCTGTAATGAACCATGAACTTCCAGATGTTCAAACTGGTTTGAGAAAAGGCAGAGGAACAAGAGATAAATTGCCAACATCCGCTGGATCATCGAAAAAGCAAGAGAGTTCCAAAAAAACATCTATTTCTGCTTTATTGACTATGCCAAAGCCTTTGAGTGTGTGGATCACAATAAACTGTGGAAAATTATGAAAGAGATGGGAATACCAGACCACCTGATGTGCCTCTTGAGAAACTTATATGTAGGCCAGGAAGCAAGAGTTAGAACTGGACATGGAACATCAGACTGGTTCCAAATAGGAAAAGGAGTACGTCAAGGCTGTATATTGTCACCCTGCTTATTTAACTTATATGGAGAGTACATCATGAGAAATGCCAGGCTGGAAGAAGCACAAGCTGGAATCAAGATTGCTGGGAGAAATATCAATAACCTCAGATATGCAGATGATACCACCCTTATGGCAGAAAAGGAAGAGGAACTAAAGAGCCTCTTGATGAAAGTGAAAGAAGAGAGTGAAGAAGTTGGCTTAAAGCTCAACATTCAGAAAACGAAGATCATGGCATCCAGTCCCATCACTTCATGGGAAGTAGATGGGGAAACAGTGGAAGCAGTGTCAGACTTTTTTTGAGGGGGCTCCAAAAATCACTGCAGATGGTGACTGCAGCCATGAAATTAAAAGACGCTCACCCCTTGGAAGGAAAGTTATGACCAACCTAGATTAGCATATTCAAAAACAGGGACATTACTTTGCCAAAAAGGGCCATCTAGTCAAGGCTATGGTTTTTCCTGTGGTCATGTATGGATGTGAGAGTTGGACTGTGAAGAAAGCTGAGTGCCAAAGAATTGATGCTTTTGACCTGTGATGTTGGAGAAGACTCTTGAGAGTCCCTTGGACTGCAAGGAGATCCAACCAGTCCATTCTAAAAGAGATCAGTCCTGGGTGTTCTTTGGACGGAATGATGCTAAAGCTGAAACTCCAGTACTTTGGCCACTTCATGCAAAGAGTTGACTCGTTGGAAAAGACTCTGATGCTGGGAGGGATTGGGGGCAGGAGGAGAAGGGGACGACAGAGGATGAGATGGTTGGATGGCATCACCGACTTGATAGACATGAGTTTGGGTGAACTCTGGGAGTTGGTTATGGACAGGGAAACCTGACTTGCTGCAAATCATGGTGTTGCAAATAGTCGGACACGACTGAGTGACTGAACTGAACGGATAATGAATATGTGATAGTATATTTGTAATTTGCAGTTAATGAACCTATTGGCTTATCTCTTTGTGTTCATCTATATCTATCCATGGGAAATGGTCACATAAGCAAACCCATGAACAAGTGGTTGCAGTCTAAGTTTACATAATGTTTCTTCTTCTTGCCTATGTCTTCTCTTATATAGACAGTTTATCATCTAGGCCAGAACATTCACATTTTTTCAGTGAAAGGGCTGTTGAATCAGATATTGTATGTACTCAGTTTATATAGGACTTTTAAAATTTATAAAAATATAAATTATAACTGATTTTATTAAAATATCTAGTTTAAAAGTCATAAAATTAATTTTAATCAACTTATTTATATGAAAAGGTTACCACTAGTAACCTAGTGTATTGCTAGTCATTGATAATTTGTTAGCAAATCAATGAAAATACTACTACTTATTACATTGACTTAATTTCAAAATCTGTGGGATATTTTTTACCTAAGACACATAACAAAAAAGGTGTGGTGTATGTATATATATATATATATATATATACACACTTACAATGGAATATTATTAGTCATAACAAAGAATGAAGTAATGCCATTTTGCAGCAACATTCATGGACCTCGAGATTATCATAATATGTGAAATGAGTCAGACAGAGAAATACAAGTATCATATGATATCACTTACATGTGGACTCTAAAAATGTGATAGAAATGTACTTATTTACACAATGGAAATAAACTCAGACATTGAAAACAAAAGGTTATAAATTAGGATTTGGAATTAACAGATACACACTACTATACATAGAATAGATAAACAACAAGAACCTACAGTGTATCGCAGGAAACTATATTCAATATCATAATAACTTATAATGGATAAGAATCTGAAAAGAATATATATGTGTTTATTTATTCATTCATTCATTTATCAAACTAAATAACTTTGCTGTACTCCTGAAACTAACACAACATTGTAAATCAACTATACTTCAAAAAAAAGACACATAAAATTCTGATTCCCAAATTGCATCAATAGTAGTTTCTCTCAGTTTTGAATTTGTAGTTTCATAAAAGAAAATACATTTTCAGAGTCAAGTAAAACCAATAAAAGCCATAGTTTTGCTACAGGGCCACAAAGTAAATTCATGAATTATATTCAGTTCCAAATTTCAGGGAAAATCTATTTTCTATAATTTTCCCTCAAGCTCAGTAAGTTCCGTATCCTTGTTAGCAGCTGCTTTATATATCACTGGAAAGTTTTTCCTCCTTGTACCTCCACTGAGGAAACTTAAATCATGATAAATATTTATCAATCTGTAAATTACTTCCAAAAGTTGTGATTCCCGTTTTCTCCTCTAGTTGTGGGGAGAGAATTCCTACAGAGCTTAGGGCAAGATTTAGGAGTCATAGTGTCTGATATCTGCAGTAGAAGATTCACAGGGCCATGGGAAAAAGGAAAGATAGGATCTGGAATGGAGGTCTAAGTTAAATCCTAAAGACTTGTTCCCAATAGGTTGTTAATATAGATAGTGAAGGCCTTCCCTAAAGGCTCAGAATAATTGCTGAAAATTTGCTTGCAATGCAGGAGACCCAGATTCACTCCCTGGGTCAGGAAGATCCCCAGGAGAGGGAATGACTACCCACTCCAGCATTCTTGCCTGAAGAATACCATGGACAGAGGAGCCTGGTGAACTATAGGTCATGGGTTTGCCAAGAGTTGAACACAAATAAATTACTAAGCACACATAGGCAGTGAACACGACTGAACGACAAGGTACAAACAGATAGTGAGAGAAGCCCAGGAGGAAGGGGAGTGGATCCAGAAAAGGGAGGAAGAGCAAGAGCAGCCCAGTGGTAGGAGATAATATATGTTGATTCCAGAGACAGGGTACCAATACCTGTGGGAGACTTTTAGTATATTACTGCTGCTGCTGCTAAGTCACGTCAGTCGTGTCCGACTCTGTGCAACCCCATGAAGAGCAGCCCACCAGGCATCCGTCCCTGGGATTCTCCAGGCAAGAACACTGGAGTGGATTGCCATTTCCTTCTCCAATGCATGAAAGCNTTACTGCTGCTGCTGCTAAGTCACGTCAGTCGTGTCCGACTCTGTGCAACCCCATGAAGAGCAGCCCACCAGGCATCCGTCCCTGGGATTCTCCAGGCAAGAACACTGGAGTGGATTGCCATTTCCTTCTCCAATGCATGAAAGCGAAAAGTGAAAGTGAACTGGCTCAGTCATGTCCAACTCAGCGACGCCATGGACTGCAGCCCACCAGGCTCCTCCGTCCATGGGATTTCCCAGGCAAGAGCACTACATACACGTATATTTGTGTTTAGTAGTCAGGTTCATTAAAAGATCAAGATTCTACTTGCCATTTGCTTAGGCTAGGCAGTCTGAGTTTCTTCTAAAAATTATATAAATTGGCAGATGTTAATGACACAAGTATAAGGAGACAGATCCTCATAATCCATTCTTCTGGTCACATTACCTAGTAACCCTTAAACTGAAGTTCACAGTATATATTTTTCTGTGGTACAGTGGACACTGGAAACATCAGCTTCCATTGCAAAGGAAATTTTTATTCAACTATAGTTGACCTACAGATCTATCAATTTATTAGTTTCAGGTGTACAACATAATGATTTTTGATACATTTCAAATATATATGATATGTTATACATATACAATATACTGGATTCACCAGTGTAATATTTCATTGATTACTGTAGCTTTATAATAAGTCTTAAAAACAGATTGTGTGAGTCTTTCAGCTTGTTCTTTTTCAAAATTGTTTTGGCTGTTCTGTTTGCTTTGCTTTTCCACGCAAACTCAGTTTCGTTGTCAGTAATTGAACTTGTTCTGATTTTCTCTTTCTTTGTGACACAGTTTAGTAAGATTATATATTTCTAGGAATTTATCTATTTCTTGTAGGGTGTCTAGTTTGAATTCCCAGTTTGAATCGAGTAAATTGCTAAAACTTTTGTTTTCTTTCACTGTTCTGCCTGATCTGAGATTACTGAACTCAGTGTTTGTAGGCTTAGATTAAATCTCTTAATATAAGCAAGGAGTAAAGTACATGGTTTGTGCATGCTAAGTATATTGACCTAATATTTTTAATTTTATTAGTTGGGTTTGATGTCAGCTTGGTTTTGTTGTCCTAAATTCATGAGTCTCAGGTAGATTTTGCATGACACTGCTTAGACTAAATGTGAATCTTCTTTAGAGTTAGTTGGTGCTGGAAGCAACCTAGATGTCCATTGACAGGTGGATGGATAAAGAAGCTGTTGTACATATATACAGTGGAATACTACTCAGCCATAAAAAGGAATAAATATGACTTAGTTCTAATGAGGTGGACGAACCTAGAGCCTATTATACAGAGTGAAGTAAATCAGAAAGAGAAATATAAATATTGTATACTGTTGCATATGTACGGAATCTAGAAAGATGGTACTGATGAAATTATTTGCAGGGCTGCATTGGAGTAACAGGCATAGAGAATTGACCTATGGACATGGGGGAGGGTAGGAGGAAGATGGTAAGATGTATGGAAAGAGTAACATGGAAACTTACATTACCATATGTGAAATAGATAGCCAGTGGAAGTTTGCTGTATGACTCAAAGAGCTCCAACAGGGGCTCTGTGACAGTCTAGAAAGGTGGGATGGGGAAGAAGATGAGGGAAGTTCGGGAGTTAGAGGTCATGGGTGTACCTATGGCTGATTCTTGTTGATGTTTGACAGAAAACAAAATTCAGTAAAGCAGTTATCCTTCAATTCAAAAATAAATAACATGGCAAAAAAAAAAAAAGCCACTCGAAATAGTCAAAAGTAGTTGATGCTGCTAGAATGTGAAGTGACAAAAGAAAGGATTTCAAGTAACATCTTGCCTTAGAAAGTATTAAATTATGTGAGTTTTGAGGATATTAATGTTTTAGATCAATATAAATAGGTGGTACTTAAATTAATTTTTTTCTATTTATTCTTGAGTTGGTGATTTTCAGGGAACATTTCTGCTTTGTATACTCAGGCTTTATTAATTTGANAATTATGTGAGTTTTGAGGATATTAATGTTTTAGATCAATATAAATAGGTGGTACTTAAATTAATTTTTTTCTATTTATTCTTGAGTTGGTGATTTTCAGGGAACATTTCTGCTTTGTATACTCAGGCTTTATTAATTTGAAAAATTCATTTATTATTTGTTTCTATCTTATTTATTTCTGTTTTTTCTTATTCTTGGTTTTAATCATTCTAGTGTTTGTAACATACAGATTGGATGATTAGAATATTTCTTACATAGAATTCTTATTATCTAAAATTATTTTCATTTTTTTACCTTTCACCTCTAGACAAATTCTGAAACTTGTCTTCTATTTCACTGAAGTGAATTTTCTGTAATATCCAGTCTGCTGTTTATTGCCCCTCCTCAGGTTTTAGTTGAACAATTTTTTACCTTCATGAAGTCTGACATTTCTTAACTTCTTCCTTTTGATGTTTGACATATTTTGAGAACTCAAATTAGACATTTTATAAAATGTGCTCTTTTTCTTGCAATAAATCTATTTTAGGGAAGGCATTTCCTCTGCTTCCTCCAGATGGTCTCTCTTCTTTTGACTTACAGTATTTTTTACATGTCTTTCTGAGGAAACCCTACTTTGCCAACTCTTGGTTTTGGAGGACCATCTGCTCTAGACTAAAGCTCATCCACACACATTTTCTGTTTGGTGTGGCTGCCTACTCCATATCCTGCCCTCATTTCTCAGTTATAGGTTATTAGGGGGTCTCCTGTACTTGTTTCCCAGGTAATTCACAGTATAGAATAGTCACCAAGTGACCTTCTATAATCACCTTCAATACAATAGAAATTCTAAGTGTCTGGCCTGTGAGTGGTATTTTCCCCTCATTTGCAGAACTGATACTGACACATTCATTTTATGCTCTTTAGTCTTTTTCATGGCAGTTGAGAGTGGGATGAGTTAATACCTACATTTATGGTTTTCTTCTTCTCTTAAAGACAAGGTTTTTTTTAGGTTCCATGAAGTGCCATCTCCAGTTATAATGATACCATCTCCACCACTGAGAGCCAATGAGTTTGGTCTCTCACATCTTTTCCTTATTGCTGTCCTTTTCCCCAGTCTCCTTCTGATTTTTAACTCTCCAAGAGTGCATGGTAACTGTGACATCCGCGTGCTTGGTGTTCCCCTTCCTTTATACATTCTGTAAATTCCTTCCCAGCAGCAGTTACACCCTCATCTGCCTCCAGTCTTCATCTCCTGCTGGGGGTGCTCAGGGTTGAGATTATGCTGCTACATTATTGTGGAGAGGATGGAACATCAGGATATTTGACACATCAAGCACGAATTTAGAAGGCAGCTCTCTCAAAGAGTAAGGAAGGATTCTTCTCCCTCACTGAGAGAGCAGCCGTGCTCCTTACACTATAGAGAATACTTCTTCCTGTGAATACAACCTGATATTAATCTGTTCTATGAGATTGAATAAAAATGCTATATGGAAACTTATTTTACTTCTCTTTGTAACTCTGAAGTGTCTGAGGAATTGAGAATTCACAGACTCTGCAATCTTTGAAGTCTGGAAAAGTAATTGGAGTCATTTTGTTTAAAACTAATGTTTTAGTCTCTTTTTCGTTTGACGCTTTTTAACAATTACACATGGTTGATGATTTAGAGGTTGCATGAATGATTGTTTTTTGTAAATCTGTTCCTAAAAAGAGCAATCCAAAGCAGTCAGGCTTTAATTTATTATATGGTCACCCAAGTGCTTTTATTGTCTACACCCTAACTAGTTTGCTGAGAACTTCCTTAGCCTCTTATATTAGTCAAAATTTTGGCCATAAAAGCTGTGGAAGCTGAGTATAAATATGCTTTGTTGTGAATATATTGTTTTCCTAAAGCAATGGTAAAGGTTAGCATAATTATGCCAATGGAGTGAGTGAAACTAGCTCAGTTGTGTCTGACTCTTTGTGACCCCATGGACTATAGTCCATGGAATTCTCCAGGCCAGAATATTGGAGTAGGTAGCCTTTACCTTCTCCAGCGGATCTTCACAACCCAGGGATGGAACCCAGGTCTCCCACATTGCAGGCGGGTTCTTTACCAGCTGAGCCTTAAGGGAAGCCCATGAATACTGGCGTGGGTAGCCTATCCCTTCTCCAGCAGCTCTTCCTGACCCAGGAATCAAACTGGGGTCTCCTGAATTGCAGGCAGATTCTTTACCAACTGAGCTATCAGGGAAGACCAATGGAAGTATGCTTGAAAAAAGGGAAGCAGATACCCTAATAAAGACCCAGTGGATGTGATACTAAATGCAATATGTTTGGAGGAAGACACCTGGGCAAAGCCATGGCCCAGCCTAGTGCCTGGAAAAGAGCTGATGATATGGGAGGTAGCTAACTGGGCATAGCAAGAATTCCTCGCATGCTAACCAAGCAAATGCACCCGCCATCCCTTTACCCTAAAGTATGAAGGGGGGCAAGCCTGAGATTCCACCTCCTATGACTGAATGAATTCCTTGTGGAATGTCTCAACAGGTGAAGCAATAGCAAGCAAGGTGCTATGTTGCATCCCAATCTCCTTTGTAGTCCAGTCTGTTGCATCCCCATCTCCTTTATGGTTTTTGCCATGCTTATTGGCTGCTTTGACAACAAACTGAAGTGAAAATAGCCTTAGCAGAATCTGAAACTATATTCTCAAAAATCTTTGAGTTTGCATGAGCTGGTATTTTTCAGCCTGGCTTAGTGCCATACACACAAGATCAGTTTTTAATGAGAACTTTTCATCCTAACTATTCTACCAATGAGTTCATTTAAAAAAAAGAAAAGAAGAAGAAGGTTTGAGGGCAAAATTAAACATTTTACCAATGTATCAGATTCTGTCTTTCAGATGTAAACACTATTTATGATCTGAGATTGACAAGTTTACCTCTGCAGAGCTTTGAAGATTGTCATTTTTGGATAGAAAATATCTCATTAATAAGAATGTTAAATAATCCACAGCACTTATATAATGTGTTATTATTTATCAGTCTTGAGCAGCTCTATTTCCAAAGGGGAGAAACAAAATAATTTCAACCAAGTGAGCATAATATTAATGACAGCAGTTTTATAAATAAATTTAAAACGATGCCAGAAAGCATGTGACAACAAGAAAAAGAGGCCAGTTCTCTTTGATTTTTTTTTCCCCTTTAATGTTCAAAACATGCTGCTATACTTTTAGCCACAGACTTTGTTTGAAAATTTCTCAAGACACAAGCCAACCCCTTGTCAACAAAGGATGGGTACTTGGTTTGGTGCAATTAAAAGATTTTTACAACTTCTACAATGGAAATCTGCAGGAAACCAAGAAAACTAGCAATTCATCAATCTAATTGAGGGAAAGAAACGGTGTAGATGAACTGCTGGAAAGAGCACTATTCTTTTCTGTGATATTACTATAGGAATGATCTTAGGGTCCTATGAACATGAACTTCAAGCTCCCTTTCATTAAACTCTCTTTGGACTAGGAATCATTCCAGTATAATGTGAATATCCCCTCTACATCCACATTCTATCATTTAACTTGGAGCAGCTGTGTTGTCCTTCTCCAAACAGGACAAACAGACAGGGGCACTGTAGGAGATGGTGGTTCTCTGTGTGACAGCACTCAGTCTTCCTGCAGAGTGAATGATGCTTCCAGCTTGAAGTTTGCTATTTTGACACAAGTAGGCAGAGTATGTTTAAGAAGATGAGCTGTCTTTTCATACCTAATTACATGGGCTTCTGAGGCCTGTTCTGCTGATTTGCATACCTGAAAATTGAGTTGTTATTTTGCTGAGGCTTGCCCCCAGAATGTATTGGACTAAGAAATGGATTTTCTAATCTCAATATTTTCCCCTCTCTGGTGCATTATCCAACATGTACTCCTCCAAAAGAGAGGTGCTATACATCTATCAAATGCCAAGTTCACAAACATAAATGCTAGCTCATGTGGATTGATTCTAGGATGTCTCTTAAGATTTTGATTTGTACTTTACAGAAGTTTATGTTCTACAAACACATGCAGATTCAACACAATCCCTGTCTAAATTCCAACAGTACTTTTTGATGGAAATCTCCAAGTTGATTCTAGGCTTTCCTGGTGGTTCAGATGGTAAAAAATCTGCCTGTGATATGGGAGACCTGGGTTCGATCGCTGGGTTGGAAAGGTCCTCTGGAGAAGGAAATGGCAGCCCACTTCAATATCCTTGCCTTTAGAATTCTATGGACACTATAGTCTGTGGGGTTGCAAAGAGTTGGACCAGCTGAGCGACTAACAATTTCATCAAGCTGATTCTAGATTTCATATGGAAAGGCAAAGGAACTATAATGGCCAAAGCAATTTTGAAAAAGAACAAGTAGGAAGAATCATACAGTCTGTTTTTAAGACTCATTATAAAGCCATAGTAATCGAGGCATTTTGGCAGAGAGTGAAGAAGAACTAAAGAGCCTCTTGATGAAAGTGAAAGAAGAGAGTGAAAAAGTTGGCTTAAATCTCAACATTCAGAAAACTAAGATCATGGCATCCGGTCCCATCATTTTATGGCAAAAAATGGGGAAACAGTGGAAACAGTGGCCGACTTTATTTTGGGGGGGCTCCAAAATCACTGCAGATGGTGATTGCAGCCATGAAATTAAAAGACACCTACTCGTTGGAAGGAAAGTTATGACCAACCTAGATAGCATATTAAAAAGCAGAGACATTACTTTGCCAACAAAGGTCCATCTAGTCAAGGCTATGGTTTTTCCTGTGGTCATGTATGGATGTGAGAGTTGGGCTATAAAGAAAGCTGAGTACCAAAGGATTGATGCTTTTGAAGTGTGGTGTTGGAGAAGACTCTTGAGAGTCCCTTGGACTGCAAGGAGATCCAACCAGTCTATCCTAAAGGAGATCAGTCCTGGGTGTTCATTGGAGGAACTTATGTTAAAGCTGAAACTCCAATACTTTGGCCACCTGATGCAGAGAGCTGACTCATTTGGAAAGACCCTGATGCTGGGAAATATTGAGGGCAGGAGGAGAAGGGGACGACAGAGGATGGTTGGATGGCATCATCGACTCAATGGACATGGGTTTAGGTGTACTCCAGGAGTTGGTGATGGACAGGGAGGCCTGGTGTGCTGCAGTTCATGGGGTCGCAAAGAGTTGGACATGACTGAGTGACTGAACTGAACTGACTGAATCGAGGCAATGTAACATTAGTAAAAAAATAAACACAAGCAGAATTTGTGAGTCAGAAGTCCATATATTTGGTCAATTGATTTTTGGCAGAGGTGCAAAGGCAGTTTAATGCAGAAAGTATACTATTTCATCAAATGAAGTTAAAGCAGTTGGACAAAGCAAAAAAAAAAAAAAAATCTTGGACCCAGACCTCATATTTTATATAAAAATTAAGTCAAAACAGATCATAGACTTAAATATGAAATCTAAAGCTATCAAATTTCTAGAAGAAAAAGACAAGAGAAAAACTTTGTGACTTTGGGCCAAGCAAAAATTTCTTAGCTATTTCTTAGCTACACCAAAAGCACCAAAAGAAAAAAAAAAAAGATAACTTGGATTTAATTAAAATGAAGACCTGCTTTACAAAGAACTCTGCTAAAAGAATGAAAAGATAAGCCATAGACTTCAACAAAATATTTTCACAACTCATTATCTAAGGAAAAACTTTCATCCAGAATACCCACAGAACTCTCAAAGCTCTGCAAGAAAACCAAGAATCCATTTTACTGGATTTGTACAAATACATCATCAAAGAAGACACCTGGATCACAGTAAGCTTGCAAGGTGATGGTCAGCATCAATAGTTGTAGGAACATGCAAATTAAAACATAATGAAATATCACTAAAAACTATCAGAACAAGTAACATTTAAAAAGAACTGTCAATACCAATTGTGAGTAAGCCCTGTGAGCAAATGGAATTCTTATACCTTCCTGATAGGAATATAATATATGGTATAGCTCCTGAGGAAGACAGTTTGCCAGTTTCTTTTAAAGTTGAACATATAATTACTATATGATGCAACAGTTCTACTGCTGTTCCAGTACTCCAGGTGTTTACCCAAGAGAGGTATAAGCTTATGTTTACGCAAAAACCTGTACATGAATAATGATAGCAGCTTTATTCATGATTACCAAAAACTAGAAGCAACCCAGATGTCCCTCAACTGATGCATGGGGAGACAAACTGTGGTCCACCACACAATAGAATTCTATTTGACAATAAAAAGGAAGGCACCATAAATCCATGTAAGAATATGAAAGAATCCTGGAAGGCTGCTAAGCTCATCACTATGCCACCAACGCACACAGAATATGAGTGAATCTTAAATATACTTTGCTAAGTGAAAGAAGCTGGACCCCAAAGGCTCCATACACTGTAATTCAATGTATAAGAGGTTCTGGAAGAGGGAATACTATGGAGATAAAGAAAACCAGTAAGTGGTTGCCAGGATTTGGGGTGGGTGCAGGATTTGACTCCAAGGGGACTTGGAGGAACGTTCTGGGATAAAGGAACTATTTGTGTCTTTATTACGATGGTATTACACTACTGTATGATTTGTCAAAGACAGACTTGTGCACCAAAAATAATGTTTTACTGTATATAAAATTTTATAATGTAAAAAAAAAAACAGCACTTATTGCTTTACAAAGTCACATTGTAGCTTTTTGAGGGTGAGGACCCTGGCTTTTTTTTTTTTTTTAATCCTAATGCCATATAATGAATGTGCATGTATTTAAAGCTCATATAAAGTGAATTTTGTCCACATCAGGTCATAGTGAGATTTCTGTCATCATGTGTTCTTGAGATCAAGTAAATTTACTTTTACCAGAGATTTTTTAAAAATACACCTAAGAAAAGAAATAAAGAGATCCTTCATTAAAGCATTCCGAGAGGCATTCCTGAGAATTATTTTGTCTCATGTTACAAAGGAAGACTTTATTTTATAATCTATCTGCATAAACAAGAGCATTTCCCCCAAATGAACCAAAGATGTATTTTTAAGGCAGACATAACAGAAGAGAAATACATGTGACCCCCTTTAAAGTGTTTTTCTTCCCCCTTACACTTGAAAATGTGACAGCCCTCGCCTCCAGCACCTCAGCTGCACAATCGGGACGCGGAAGGATTATTAACAAGGGTGTTCCCATTCTGTTTTCAAACCCACATAATACCCATTAAAAAAAAAAAAAGCCCTGCTGAAAAAATATTATACATCTTTTACACCGTACTTGGAGATTTCTGACAGCCAGATCCAAAAAAGTGCAACACTATGTAGTCTTTGTCAACCAGAACGACTTTTCTTTACATAGAATCAAAAAGCAGTGCTTTTTTTTCCCCTCCAGAGATTCTCCCAGCCTAATAAACCCCAAGTCAAATGTGTCAGGGGAAACTACTTCTTGCTCTGGGATTCAGATGTAGCTAATAGAAAGAAACACTCCTGTTGCAGTACTTATGGTGATGACAATCTAAAAAGTTCCCATGACAGCACAAATGACACTTTGACACGCTATATATAGAGACAGAAGTGTACCGTTTAGAATCTGCAATGGATCCTGACTCAGTCTGCTTGTTCTCACACTTTGTATTGTTTCTTGGCACCACTGTGTGTCTTAAAGCACACACCAGTTCTGCCAGTCACAGACCTCCTTAGCCGATCCTCATTAGCACCATGGCACAGAATCAAACCCCTACTCAGTTCTCTCTGCTTTTAAGAAGAGTATCTTTAAAGCTTTATATCAATGTCATATCAGAAAACTAGGGAGCTCCCCGCTTATGGATTTGCCCTATTGAATAGAAAACAAGTAAATGGAATAGTCAATGTTTGCACTGCAACAAAGGCTATTGCAGAAAGGTTCCTAGCCCTAACATTTACCCCACTGGGCTAACTAATATCAGGGAAAACAATCTTCTGCCTCTGGGGCAATAACCTTCACGAAATCGGAAACATTCATGTTTTCCATCCTTCTCTACAACCTTCAGTCTTTGCCATGAGGGAACTGGAAGAAACTCTTCCAACTTTGCTTTCATTTGAAAGGCCATGCATATTCCGTTTGCCACCATATAAAAGCACATTCTGACTGCTTTTATAGTAATGGAAAAATTTCTGAGTAATGGAAAATATCCTGAGGCCATGATGATTCCTGAGAGTTAAATCAGCAGAAAATGGGATGGAAGAGAACAAGTTATAGAAGGCCCAGAGACAAGGTATAAAAGAAGAGAAGCTGAGAAAAGCCCAAGGAAAAGGGGTCAGTGTCTGGGCAGCCTGAAGAACAGTAACTGAGAATTCTCAGAGGGCCACAGAAACTTTACATACAGGCTATTTGCTCAGGCAGTTACCTCTGCTGTTTGGATAATTCAAGATTCTGGTCTTCATCTGCAGCTTCATTATTTACATTCAAGGCATTTTCCATTGAGAGGGTATTTGTTCAATAAAAATTTTTATTGACATATAATTGATTTACAACATTGCATTAATTTCTGCTGTATAGCAGAGTGACTGAATTTTATACATATATATATATTCTTTTTCATATTCTTTTCCATTATGGTTTATGACAGAACATTGAATATAGTTTCCTGTGCTATACAGAAGAACCTTGTTGTTTAAAGAAAGACCTTGCTGTTTGTCCATCCTGTATATAATAGTTTACCTCTGCTAATCCCAAACTCCCAATTCATCCCTCCCCCAACTCTCTTCCTCCTTGGGAAGTACAAATCTGTGCTGTATGTCTGTGTCAGTCAGTTCAGTTCAGTCGCTCAGTTGTGTCTGACTCTTTGTGACCCATGGACTGCAGCACACCAGGCTTCCCCGTCCATCACCAACTCCCGGAGCTTACTCAAATTCATGTTCATCGAGTCGGTGATGCCCTCCAACTGTCTCATCCTCTGTCGTCCCCTTCTCCTCCTGCCTTCAATCTTTCCCAGCATCAAGGTCTTTTCAAATGAGTCAGTTCTTTGCATCAGGTGGCCAAAGTATTGGACTTTTAGCTTCAGAATCAGTCCTTCCAATGGATATTCAGGACTGATTTCCTTTAGAATGGGCTGGTTGGATCTCCTTACAGTCCAAGGGACTCTCAAGAGTCTTTCCAACACCACAGTTCAAAAGCATCAGTTCTTTGGCACTCAATTTTCTTTATAGTCCAACTCTCACATCCATACATGACTACTGGAAAAACCATAGCTTTGACTAGACAAACCTTTATTTATTATTTCATAATAAACCTGTATTTATTATACAAACCTATATTTATTATTTCATAGCTATATTAATTCATGTTGTATTTTAGATTCCACATATAACTTTTATCATGTGATATTTGTCTTTCTCTTTCTGACTTACTTCACTTAGGAGAGAATATTTATTCTGAGTGTTCTATCCCACACTGTATGGTATCACAGTGTTCCTACTGCCACCAAGAATCTTCTTTCACTTGCCTCAGGCCTGTAGCATATAAGCACCCACTTACCCTGCCACTGCCCCTCCCCTGCCCCCAAATAGACTGAGCAACCTTGTCTGTCTGTACAGCTCTATATTCCATTGGGGAAAAAAGCTATTACCTTGTGAAAGAGCTGGTGAAATTTAGGTCTTTTTTGTGTGTTTTCATGTATTCATTCATGAATTTTTAAAAATGCATATAATTTGTTTTGTTCTAAAGGTTTTTACAAAGTGGAAAAATTTAATTTTATGCATTAGAAATTCTAGTATGCTTATTTTTAAAAATCAGAAGAAATAAAATTATAATGAAGAAAGCATAAAATACTGTAATTCCATATACAAAGACAAACTAGATTACCTTTTATTATATTATGTCCTTGATACTTATTTCATCTAATATGTCCTGAATCTTTTAGAATGTATGTTAATTAGGATTGGCCAATTTATGCTGCAGTAATAAAAATCCCCAAATCTCAGTACTAGGAAAGTTTATTTCTTGCTCATGTTATATATCCCAAATGGGTCAGTGGAGGGCTCTGTATCACACATTCATTTATGGACCCTCGCTGGTGGAAGCTCCATCATCTTGAGGCTGCAAAAGTTGGAATGCTCTGCCTGCTCAATTTTCAAAGTAAGGGAAGGAAGAGACTGTGAAATTTTATAAGGGTTTTTAATTGCCTCAACATATTTTTATGTTTCTATTTATTTGGCTGCACCCGCTCTCTGTTATTTATTGTTTATTTGGTTTATTTGTGGCACAGAGGGTTTTAGATCTTCACTGTTGCATGCAGCATCTTTAGTTGCTGAATGCAGACTCTTAGTTGCAGCATATGGGATCTAGTTTCCTGACCAGCGGTCAAACCCAGGTGCCCTGTATTTGGAAGAATGTCTTGGGGACAACAGTGGAGCATTTGTAAGAACTGGTATATCACACTTTTGACAGAACAGAGTATAATATTGTATGAAAACTACCATCAAGAATCCTGAGTATCGGAGGAATCAACCTGTGATTGCAAAGCTTCAGAAATACTTTACTCAACTTATTTGCTTATGTTTTCCTTTCTGTGTAGGTTCAAGAGTGATATAGGTGAGTGATCAAATGTTCTATCTTAGTTTAATGGCAACATGTTTTATTCTTTACAAGTGATGATGTCTTAGAGTCAATAAAAGAGTTATAGAGGATGAAAGAGGACAAAAGTTTGAAAATTTGAAAGACAAATTAAGGTACTAGAATAAGCAAAAGTGGGTAAGATTGTTGACATAAATACAGATATTACCTTGGGAAAGAAGCTGAAATTCTTTCTCTGTTGGAAAGAAGATAAAGAACGTTCTTTCTTTAACATCCCACTGTTCCTATACCCACCTCCCACTGATGCTACTGCAGAAATGCAAGTCAGTCTATGAAGAGGAAGTGATTTTCCTATTGCACACTGACACCAGAGAGTTTGAATAATAAAATGTCATTTACTCAACATATGCTCTATTTCAGGCTCTATACTAGGTGCTTTATTTGTAGATCAGGAATAAAAATATGAAAGTGCACCTGTTGGAAGGTGCTAACTTTGAACATGAAAGTTAAGGCAGATGAGGTTCCTTAAAGGTATTTTGAAGGAGGAGAAGGCAAAAGCCCTATATGAAAAAATTTTAAGAACTTTTATTTATTTATTTTTGGCCACACTGCATCACTTGCAGCATCCTAGTTCCTGACCAGACGTCAAACCCATGCCCCCTTCAGTGGAATCATGGAGTCTTAACCATGTACTGCCAGGCAGTTCCCAACAGTCTTAAGAGACAATTCATGGATTCCATGGCTCTAGTGTCCTACAGAAGATATTTGGGCACACTAATGTAAAGTCACCTGTAAGCAGATATTCAAGTCTAGATTTAAGTGAAAAATTTAGAATAGCCTTTATAGAAAATAAAGACCAGTTTTAGAGCATATCTATAGATGAAGCAGTAGGCTAAGTGTTTTACATTCATTTATTCATTTACTTAAGGAAAAATTACTAGAAGGCAGTACAGTGAAGTGCTGTAGAGCATGGGTTCTGGAAGTTTATATCCTGCCTCTGCTGTGTATTAACTATGGGGCCTTGATCAAGTTAGTCACCTTCTTGTTCCTCAGTTTCCTCTGTAAAATGGAGATAATAATAGAGCCCCCTTTGTTATGTTGTTGTAAGAATCCAATGAATTAATTGTAAAGGACTTAGAAGAATGCCTTTACTTTCACCTTTTTAAATGCATGAGAACGTCAAGACAGAAGCATCTATGTGATAATTATCATGGTGAAACCCATGTTTCAGGTAAGGAAACTGAGGCTTGGAGAGGTTAGAGTCAAATACAGTAAGTGGCAGAGCTGTGACTTGCTCTAGCCCACTCTGCTGCCAGATGCTGTACTGCCATCCTCATATGGTTGGCACTCTGTTTGAAGTGAAAAACAGTTGCTGAGCAGATCCACTAGAATCGCACAGATTTTTTCATGAAAATGACCCATCCAATAAGTTTGTGAGTTAAACTTCTGCAAGCGAATTTGTGGGTAATAGTTGTGTGTGTATGCATGTAAACATTTTTCTTTGTATATTTTACATATATGTGCTTATATATGCAATTACAATATAGTGTATTTTAGGTGAAACATAGAAAAATGTAATTCATTAAGAAGAAACTTGATATGTCAGTATTAAAAATGTCTTTCTGACTAGTCACAACAAAGTTATAAGACATACACAATATCAGTTCAGTTCAGTCGCTCAGCTTTGTCTGACTTTTTGTGACCCCATGGACTGCAGCACACCAGGCTTCCCTGTCCATCACCAACTCTCAGAGTTTACTCAAACTCATGTCCATCGAGTTGGTGATGACATCCAACTGTCTCATCCTCTGTCGTCCCCTTCTCCTTCCGTCTTCAATCTTTCCCAGCATCAGGATCTTTTCCACTGAGTCAGTTATTTGCATCAGGTGGCCAAAGTATTGGAGTTTTAGCTTCAGAATCAGTCCTTTCAATGAATATTCAGGACTGATTTTCTTTAGGATGGACTGGTTGGATCTCCTTGCAGTCCAAGGTACTCTCAAGAGTCTTTCCAACTCCACAGTTCAAAAGCATCAGTTCTTCGGCACTCAGCTTTCTTTATAGTCCAACTCTCACATCCATACATAACTACTGGGAAAACCACAGCTTTGACTAGATGGACCTTTGTTGGCAAAGTAATGTCTGTGTTTTTTAATATACTGTCTAGCCTGTTCATAACTTTTCTTCCAAGGAGCAAGTTTCTTTTAATTTCATGGCTGCAGTCATCATCTGCAGTGATTTTGGAGCCCCCCAAAATACACCATGTAGAGAGGAGATAAACATATATGAGATATGTTAGTATTCAGAATATATGAAGATCTCTAAATGAGTATGAAAAAAGGGGAAACCNGCACTCAGCTTTCTTTATAGTCCAACTCTCACATCCATACATAACTACTGGGAAAACCACAGCTTTGACTAGATGGACCTTTGTTGGCAAAGTAATGTCTGTGTTTTTTAATATACTGTCTAGCCTGTTCATAACTTTTCTTCCAAGGAGCAAGTTTCTTTTAATTTCATGGCTGCAGTCATCATCTGCAGTGATTTTGGAGCCCCCCAAAATACACCATGTAGAGAGGAGATAAACATATATGAGATATGTTAGTATTCAGAATATATGAAGATCTCTAAATGAGTATGAAAAAAGGGGAAACCTCTCAAAAGAAAACTGGATAAAATACATGAGAAGACAACTCGCTAAATAGGAAACCTAAATGACCAATAATTAGGAAAAAATTTCCAACTTGGCAATCATTAAGGAAATTTTAATTAAAATTGGGAGATTTTAGTTTATACCCATCAGATTGGCAAATGGTCTAAAAATATAAATACACAGTGTTGGTGAGCATGTTGAGGAAGAGGTCCAACAAACATTGCTGGTGGGAATGTAAATTCACATAACCCTTTAGAGAATCAATTGGTATGATGTATTAAAGATGAAAGTTCTCGAATCCTACAACCCAGCAGTTCTACTTGAAAATGTAAGTATCCATGGAGAATCCTTGCACATGTATAAGGTATTTATAAGGATATTCATACAGTATTGTGTGTTATAGTAGAAAATGGGAAGTATCTAATAGGGGAATGGGAAAAATTATGGTATGGTCAATTATATAATGAAATGCTACCTAACAATTAAAGTGAACAAACCGCTTGCACATAGCTCATATAAAACTTTGTTAGTGACAAAAAGCAAGTTGAAGAATATGTACAAGATGAGTGCACATATGAATAATTAAAAGAACATGCAAGGCAATATCATATATTATTTATACATAGATGTACGCATAAAATGACCTAGAAGCAAATCAAATATGATAGCATCTGAAGAAGGAGGGAGGGAGGAGTGGAACAGAGCAACAAATACTATTTCAGGTTTATATGAAATGCTCTATTTTAAAAAAATCTGAAACAAAATGACATGTTATAAGCATTTATCACTTGTTATAAGTTCTAGTAGATGGACATGCATGATGATGGTGTGTCTGTGTGTGTGTTTGCATTTTTACTGTATTTAAACTTTTTCCTCCAGAATATTTAGTGGGAAAGCAGAGTTTCCCACTTTCTTCCTTATTGCAGAAGGTCTCATTGTTGATTGAACAATGCAGATTTCAAAAGAGTGATTGTCTTTCAACTGCTTCCCCTTAATACTGCTTCTCTGTCAGACTACTTTCTCTTCTCTCTAACTTCTTTCACACCACCAATATCAATGCAGGTTTGGGAGTTTAACCCCCTGATCCAATGGCATAGTAACATAGATTATTTTTGCAGATTTGCAGAAAGCACTGAAAGTCTTCAGGGCAAGACACAGAGCAAGAGGAGTAGTTTTGATCAGTAGTACCCCAGTTGTGATAAGTCTCATCCATTTCTCTGTGGGCACTGTTCAAGACAATTTCCAAACTGTAAGATTTGAAAGTAAAAGCCAGGAGTTTGGTATGTTGGGTTTGGGGGTGGGGCAGGACAAGGCCTGGCAGGATGACTTTGTGTGGCTGGGACAGAGGAGGAGAGCACTGGAACTTGAAGAGGTGACAGTGCTTACCTTGGGAGCAAAGCCAGCTCTGCACCCCAATGTCGACCTCCCTTTGGGTTCCTGAAGCTGCTGGACTCTGCCTCTGTTTTCCATGCTGGTACTGGGTTGTTGCCCAGATGATCTGGCTTTTCTTCACTATCCAAGGAATTCTGTTCTTGGTTTTGTGGGAACTAAAGAGACAGAGACAGAATCCACTTCTTCTATGGAAGAATGGAGTAATGGAGTAACTATATTAACAAACCTCTTCCATAATGAGATTAAGAAAAGATTTGTGGGTTTTTGTGTGCTCTAAAAAAACATTTCTTTATTTATTTGGCTGTACTAGGTCTTAGTTGCGGCAGCACAGGATCTTGGAGTTGCAGTGTGCATGTGAACTCTTAGTTGAGTTGGGGCATGATCTGTTTGTACCACATGGAATCTAGTTCCCCACCCAGGGAATGAACCAAGACCCCTTTCCCTGGAAGCACAGAGTCCTAGCTGCTGGACCACCAGGGAAGTCCCAAGAAAAAAATTTTGATTAGCTGTGCATCCTCTCCTCTGTCATCACAACTCAGAAATCAGCAAATAAAATTCCTTTGGGATAGGGCTTCTCTGGTGAGCTAATTTTAGGCTTAGATTTTGCGGGTAAAATTGTTTTTTCCTTTCAATTAAACTCCTTCAACAGAGATCTCTCACTTCTATTATGTAGAGACATCAGCACAAATTTCCCTCGCACAAATTTCCCTCGATTCTATACAATACCCACAAAGGCTGACTGTGAGATATCTACAGTGTTGCAACTTCCTTCTTTTCGATTTTTATTTTCCCCTCAGAGGAATACATTTCCACAATGACATGTAACTACTACTTGGACTCATTTGATGTATCGTTCAGAGAACCTTTCTAAGCCTTAATAACATTTTCACTTCTGTTTGCTATTGTGGTATATGGTACTGACACACTCGGAAAGTTTGTGGTCTTTCCCAGCACCTGCTTTTTTCAAATATGCAATTGAATTTTTCACAGTTGAACTCTAACATTTCTCTCCTAACTGAGCGAAGTTTCACAACACATTTGAAACATTTCTGAGCCTGGGCATATGTTCCTGTTTATCCAACATGAAGCTGAGGCCTCTTTGAACTTTCATCTCCTGATAATGTGCCTCATATTTTAACATCATAACACTCTAAGATTGGAACTGTTTGGAGACTTTTGTGCTTTCCAAAAGCGTGTCTCCTGTTTCTCTTCTCCATGTTTCTCCTCTCTCATTTTAAGCAGCTGTGTGAGGGCTGCAATATCAGAGTGTATCTGTGGTCAGTGCCAATAAACCTTTGATATGTACCCTGTGTTTTCTCAATGGAGAATTTTCTAAGAATCTTTCATCTTACACATACTCAAAATCCTGCAAGACCTCCTCTTGAGTTCCAGTACACCTTCGTGGTGTCAGAAGCCCAATCTATGCCAAATGGCTTTGCTCCTGAGTTGAGTCCCTTCACTTTTTTTTCTCTCAGATGCATTTCTAGCCCCCTATTCATTCTATCAGAAGATGTGTTGCTTCCTATAGATAATGAGAGCTAACATAGGACAGGCTTATCTCTATTAAGATGTGAAATGGTGTGGGTACAGGTTGAATATACTAAAATTCTGACTCATCTGGAATCTGTCAGGTTTCATTTTTTATCTTTTGTGAGTTTTTTTTTTTTTTTCCCCCAAAGAAACTTGGCTCAGAGAAATCTGAAAATGACTTTTCTTTGGCTCTTTAACACCTTCTTAACACACCACAAGAGTATTATCCAAGATACATTTGGCCCCCTATCTGCCATGAAACCTCGGTGAGATATTTCTCTGGAGTTCTTCCAAAGCTGGAGGAGCCCACATGGCATACTTTTACACCTCTAGGAAAGAAAGAAGGTATTCAAGCTACATTTGTTGACTGATTTCTTGGTTGACTCCAAAATACCAGCTTTATTTGAGCATTGGTACCTTATGCTAGGAAAATACTACCTTCTCAGTCCTTTTTGATAGTTGGGCATATTCTTCAACTTTTTTTGTCTTCTTCTCCTTCCTCTTCTTATAATAGGCATAATAAGTCTCTCACCTGATTTCTAAAGGAATGGATAAAGTGATCAAGTGTTTTAAGACACAGTAATTACTTGGGTTGCATAAAAGCAAACCTTTCGCATGTTGTCCGAAAGATTAGAACCTCCAATTTTAACAAAATTTACAATTACAACACCTCATGTGAACGGATCTTTATTTCTTTAATGTTGTCTGCACTATTAATTATCTTTGAGTTCTTCATAAAAAGAACAATTTGTGAATCCATGATGTTATCATAATTATGCTTTTGTCTTCCTGAAAATTTATTTACTCAAGTGGTTGGGCAAAAATGGACTTCTCAGCAATTCTTTTTCTTCATCTATATTTAAAAGCTTAATTTTTCTGTATGCCTGTTTTCCATATTATATTTACATAGAAGAAAATTGCAATTAATCTGTTTGGTATAGATATGCTGACTAAATAATTATATCATTTGGATCTGGAATCTACTCTCAGGCCTAAAATACCTGACTGAACTATCCGTACTGGCAGTGTTGTTTGGATTACTAGATAAGGCTTCTTGCTTTTTTTTTTTTTTTGGCCACACCACACAGTTTGTGGGATCAAAGCCAGCCACCGTCCCTGACAGTGAAAGTGCAGGGTTACAACCATTGGACTACCAGGGCATTCCCTGACATTTTTAATTAGAAAGATGACATACTCACTTTTATTTCCCAGGAAATTCAGGGCAGCAGAAAATCTCATCATAAGGAAATTTTGCCCTTAGTTTGATTATGTTAAAATAATAATGTGTTCCTAGCTAAGAGTCAGATCAACTCACATAACTTAGAAAAGCTACACAAACATTCCCATATATGTGGTCAATGGTCGTGTGAGGCAGCTAAATCTATCTGCTCCCTTTAGTATTCAGTGTATTCCATATTTCTCCTAAGTTTATATTTGTTTTTTAGTTTTGTTTTGATTAATTTTTATTGCAGTATAGTTGATTTGCAGTATTATATCAGTTTTTGCTATACAGCAAAGTGAATCAGTTATATATATATATTTATATTTATATTTATGTATATACATATATGTCCACTATTTTTTAGATTCTGTTCCCATATAGGTCATTACAGAAACTGAGTAGAGGTCCATGTGTTATACAGTAGGTTATTAGTCATCTATTTTATATATTTAGTAGTGTGTATATGTCAATCCCAATCTCCCGGTTTATCCCTCCTGGCCTCCCCACTTTCTCCCTTGGTAACTGTAAGTTCGTTTTCTACATCTGTGACTCTATTTCTGTTCTTTCCTAAGTTTTTGATAGAATAAATTATGTTTTGAATCAAAGATTTTATAAATACTTATTAGAAATGGATCAAGGTCTACATTTCCATTTTTTACATAAGCATTTAGGCATCATCACATAACTGATTCTCCTTCTAATCTATTTTCTAATTCATTTTTCACACATTTGTTATGCACTTGTTCATTCAGCTATTATCTCTCAAAATCCTGGAAAGTCCTACACAAATTAGTCTTTTAAATAACTGCCAAGTTAATTGAGTATAAGAGTATTTAGCTTTACTTTTTCCTGCAATTCACGTAACCTGTATATTATGGCATCTTCCAAGGGCTTTTAATTACAATAAGATATCTGTGCAGTGTAACACCACTGACTATGTGTACTATCCTCCTGTGCACAAAATTAAGATGTATACCAGAGATACATGAAAGAAAATCTACTAATTCATATAATCTTACTAAAACAAAAACTTCCAAAGGTGTGCCTCAGAGATCTTGTGGGTTCAGTTCCAGACCACCACAATAAAGTGAATATCACAACAGTGTGAATGTCACATGAATTTTTTGGTTCCTGATTGCATATAAAAGTTATAGACTATAGTCTAATAAGTGTGCAATATGTCTAAAACAATGTTCATATCTTAAGTCAAAGCTACTTTATTGCTAAAAAAAAAAAAAAAAAAAACCCTGTTAACCATCATGTGAAGCCTTCAGTAAGATGTAATCTTTTTGCTGGTGGTGGGTCTTGCCTTGATGTTGATGGCTGATGATAGATAAGGGTGATGGTTGCTGAAGATTAGGGTGACTGTGGCAATTTCTTCAAATAAGATGGTGGTGAAGTGTGCCTCATCAACTGACTCTTTTATGAATGATTTCTCTGTAGCATGCAATGCTATTTGATAGCATTTTACCCACAGAAGAACTTCTTTTGAAATTGGAGTCAATCCATCAAACTCTGCTACTGTTTTATCAACTAAGTTTATGTAATATTCTATAGCTTTTGCTGTCATTTCAACAGTTTTCACAGCATCTTCACCAAGAGTAGATTCCATTTTGTGAAATTACTCTGTTCATCTGTAAGAAGGAACTCCTTTTCCCTTAAAGTTTTATAACAAAATTTTAGCAATTCACTTCTTCAGGTTCCACTTCAAATTCTGGTTTTCTTGCTATTTCCCCTACATTTGCAGTGACTTCCTCCACTGAAGTCTTGAACTCCTCAAAATCATCTATGCAGGCTAGAGTCAACTTCTTTCAAATTCTTTTAAATGCTGATATTTTGACCTCTTCCCATGAATCATGAATGTTCTTAATGCTATTTGAAATTGTGAAATTTTAGAGAAGGTTTCTAATTTACATCACCCAGATTCATTGAGGAATCACTATGACAGCTAATAGCCTTAAAAAATATATTTCTTAAATTATGTCTTGAAATTGAAATTATTCATTGATGAAGGGGCTGAAGAATATATACTAAGTTAGCAGGCATCAAAACAACATGAATCTTATGATATATCTCCATCAGAGCTCTTGTATGACCAGGTGAATTGTCAATGAGCAGTAGCATTTTGAAAGGAATCTTCTGTCTGAGCTGTAGGTCTCACCAGTGGGCTTAAAATATTCAGTAAACTATGTTGTAAACAGATGTGCTGTCATCCAAGCTTTGTTGTTCCATTTAGAGGGCATAAGCCGAGTATATTTGGCATAACTGTTAAGGACCCTAAGATTTTCAGAATGACAAATGAACATTGGCTTCAACTTAAAGTCACCAGCTGCATTAGCCCCTAGCAAGAGAGTCAGCTAGTCTTTTGAAGTTTGAAGCCAGGCATTGATTTCTCTTCTCTAACTAGGAAAGTCCTAGATGGCATCTTCTTCCAGTATAAGGTTGTCTCATATCACTGAAAATCTATTGTTTAGCATAGCCACCTTTATCTATTATCTTAGCTAGATCTTCTGAACGTCTTGCTGCAGTTTCTACATCAGCACTTGCTCTTTTACTTTGCCTTTCTGTGTCATGGAGATGGCTTCTTTCTTTAAAACTTGTGAACCAGTTGCTGCTAGTTTCATTCAGACTTTTCTTCTGCAGCTTCCTCGCCTCTCTCAGCCTTCCCAGGATTGAAGAGAGTCAGAGCCTTGCTGTAGCTTAGGCTTTGGCTTAAGGGGATGTTGTGGCTGATTTGATCTTCTGTCCAGACCACTACAACTTTCTCCATATCAGCTGTCTTTTTTACATTTGTGTGTTCACTGGAATAGCACTTTTAATTTCTTTCAAGAACTTCTTTTTTGCATTCACAGCTTGGCTAACTGTTTAGCACTGGAGACCTAGCTTTTGGCCTATCCTGGTATTTGTGCCTCCCTCACCAAGCTTAATCATTTCCAGCTTCTGATTTAAAGTGAGAGACTTGCCCCTCTCCCTGTCACTTGAACACTTAGGAGGACATTGTAGGATTTACTGACCTAATGTCAATATTGTTGAGTCTCAGGGAATAGAGAGGCAAGAGCAGAGGAAAAGAGACTGGAAAATGGCCGATGCGTAGGCAGTCCAAACACAAACAACGTGTATCAGTTAAGTTCACTGTCTGTCTTATATGAGCACAGTTTGTGGTTCCCCAAAGCAATTGCAGTAGTAAATATCAAAGATCACTGACCACAGATCACTATAACAAATACATAAAAATGAAAATGTGAAATATTGCCAGAATTATCAAAATGTGGCACAGAGTCACAAAATGAGAAAATGCTGTTGGAAAATAGTGCCTAGAGACTTATTCTACATAGGGTTGTTGTAAACCTTGAATTTGTGAAAATGTAGTATCTATGAAGCCTAATATAACAGGGTATGCCTGAACATGAAAACTGAGAAAAGAAGGAGAACTAAGAATTGAAGAATGAAATAGTCATAGGGTAGCAATGCTACTGTTTAAGTGAAACTAGCATTATTTTCAGTTAAACATTTCTCTTCAGCTAAACAGAGGTCAATAAAATTATTGTAGCTATAGTTATAATGCACAACACAAATTTCAAAATGATTCTGAAGAGAAAAAACCAAATGTTCAAAATAGTGTTTTACTTTCAATAGGTGAAACTGAACATTCACATTATGTTAACAAATGATGAATGGTGGGGGTGGGGGATAGGTGAAAAGCAGTGGAAGCTTGTTAAATGCCTTATCTTAAATAAAGAAATATTCTGTAGATGAGTTGCTTACTTTTAGTTTCTGATATTATTTTTCAAATTATCAGTAGTTATTGTTTATTATATATATATCACTTGAAAACAGCTTCTACTTACTGATTTAATTTTTTTCTGTGTCTTTTTGTTTTCTGATTTTTTTGAAATGAGTCAGTTTTTATGTACTCAATTAAGCTATTACTTGGATATATTCTGCAAAATGAAATTCTAGTAGTGCTTTTTCTAAGTACATAAAACAATTTTTATTCAGTCAGGATTCAATGATGAAAGCTAAAACCAAAATTTAATTTGTATTTTCCCCCAAGAATCTGTTGTTAAAGCTGCCAATTACTAGTAAAAGAGTCAAACATATTAACAAATGAAGATTGAAGAGGAGTAATCCATGGATAGAGGATGATTGTATATGTTGGTTTTGTCTATGATATTATTGAGACTCACCAACATAGGGAAATGAATCTTGCTGAGATGCAGTTATTAAACCAGAGAACAAAGGAGGAGGCCTGGCCTGTCTTTGCTGAAAGATTTAGTCAGGGTGTATGTGGCAGGATGCGGGAAAGTGATAAGAGATGGGGCATCAGCAAGCTAGATTTCCATCTGAGGCTAGAATGTCTTCTAGATATTGCCCTGACTCCCCCAGATTCAATTAAGTGTTTTAAAACTGGCTTCCTCTTGTCCACATCACAGAAATTCTAAGAGTACTCAGCCAGAGGATAGTTTACCTAAGCTACTTTTGAGTCATCTCTGAACTCACGACAGGAAGGAAATGAACACTACCTAAGAAAGTACAAAATTAGCATAATGGCAAGCAGTGATATGCCTTTTGCTAAAGCAGTAACTTCACTAGTATTGAAAAGAATATAAGGAAGTCCTTGGGAAATAAACACATTTCAATAATCTTAAGTAACTCAGCAATTCCACATTCATGTTGCCATTTTGTTTTTATAGAGACAAAAAATGAGGAAGTGCCCTTTCAAANAGTATTGAAAAGAATATAAGGAAGTCCTTGGGAAATAAACACATTTCAATAATCTTAAGTAACTCAGCAATTCCACATTCATGTTGCCATTTTGTTTTTATAGAGACAAAAAATGAGGAAGTGCCCTTTCAAATGTAAAAAGCAATTGGATTCTTCATGTACAATATTACTTTTAAAAGTATCTTTATTTACATGTACTAGGAACAATAAAGAAAAAATTAAAAGTGGAGTGCTTAAAAATGATTTAGGGAATATTCTTCACACATTTGAGGCTGCCTAATCAGACTTCTGCCTAGTGGCTCATTGGTAAAGAATCCACCTGCCAGTGCAGGAGATGCCAGTTAGATCCCTGGGTTGGGAAGATCCCCTAGAGAAAGAAATGCAACCCATTCCAATATTCTTGCTTGGAAAATTCTATGGACAGAGGAGCCTGGTGGGCTGCAGTCCATAAGACTGCAGAAGAGTCCAGCACATCTTAGTGATTAAACAACAGCAGTCATACTTCTGAATTATTTTGAAATGATATAGGCAACTTTAAAGCTCATTTTTTGGTAAAAGCAATATCAAAAATGTTTTAAAAAGAACAGTCCTGCCTACTTGAAAGCTTCTTGCATTTTATTACCAGATCAAATATGAAAAAAAAGACAATTAATTTTAAAATTCCATAATTTCTGTTGTTGTTGTTGTTGTTGTTATTGTTGTCACACTGCACAGCTTGTGGTAATCCTAGTTCCCCAACCAGGGACTGAACCTCAGCTCTAGGCAGTGACAGCGGGGAGTCCCAACCACTGGACCACTAGGCAATTCCCAAAAATTTAGTAATTTTTTTTTTATCCTTAAGTATGAAAGGTGTTAATGTTCTGCCCTTATGAGACTGGCATGACAACTATAACAAAACAATCACTAAAGTTAAAAATCTACCTCAAAAGGAAAGTATCCAAAATGATGGTACTTGTGCTAGGATGATCAGTGTATGGGTGATCTTTTTCTCTGTTTTATTTTCTCAGTTTTCTATAACGTGAATATTATCCTTAAAGTACCACTGATTGAGATCACTATGCTAAGTGCTTTATAAACATTGTCTCATTAATTTTAATGATTAATAACAATCCTTATTTTGCACTTGTAGAAGGTACAGCTTAAAAGATTAAAAATCATACCTCAAGCACTTATCATGAAGTAATTTGAAACCTGGTTGGTTTTATCTCAAATACTCACAACCACTATGAAACATTAGGGAATTACAGAACTTTTAAAACAATGTTTACTCCTCCTAAATATAATATGATATGTTAAAAGATAAAATAAAACTTTCCTGGACTAGAACTTTGTAAATTAAATGTTTTTGTGCGAAACACAGCAATTCTTTACTTTCTTTACGTTAACTCAATGTCTAACTATTCCTCTTCCCATTGTGCTACTGGGCAACCCATTGATCGTTCCTGAAACTCTTTCTCTGAAAGGCTGCCCCAGGGGTTCAATATTATAAACAAGTTTCAAGGGGTTCTGGATATCCCTTGTATATTGGTTGGTACTAAAATGTCCGTTGTCCAAGCCATACATTCCATTCAGGTCTGGGTAACTCTGCAGCTTTTAAAATTATATTTTAGACAGGGGTCTTTGCAGAAACTGGAAACTTGTATCCATTCCTCCTTGGGGTCTTGTAATCTCCTTGGGGTATTTTCAGAAAATAGGAACTAGGTCGATTGCCCACCCACTTCCCATCAAAACAGCTGTAAAATGAAAACCACCATTTCCTCTAAACCCTTGTGAAAGGTAAGGAAGTGTTAAGTTGTCCACAACTGATCTCCTATAGATTGGCTTCCCAAAGAGAGCTGGCCTGCTGCAAAGCTCCATGGAAGCTGCTTGTGACCTATATTTAAGGCCACCATTACTTGGCAGTCTCAAGGCTCAGACCCCAGTTCCTCACCCCTTTATGCCAGGCAAGGGGCCACCGCTTTCACAACTATGAAGGCACAGGGGCAGATTCTTTGCTAATTACCACAATATGCACCTACCTGACTCCTAAGAAAGGGACTGGCATTCTTTCCAAATGTGAACACCAACCTGGCGATTTAGAACCATAGCAAAGGTCCTACTTGTTACACTGCTATCTAATCTTGGTTTTTAATCCCCTCAGTGAAGGGATTGACCTCTTTCAGTCCTGCTACATAAAAGCATCTGGAGAAGACAGTGGCAACCCACTCCAGTACTCTTGCCTGGAAAGTCCCATGGACGGAGGAGCCTGGTGGGCTGCAGTCCANCCTGGCTATTATAAACAGTGCTGCGATGAACATTGGGGTACATGTGTCTCTTTCGATTCTGGTTTCCTCGATGTGTATGCCCAGCAATGGGATTGCTGGATAGTATGGAAGTCCTATTTTGAGTTTTTTTTGGAATATCCACACTGTTCTTCATTGTGGCTGGACTAGTTTGCATTCCCACCTACAGTGTAAGAGGGCTCCGGTAGGCGGTTTCTTTAACATTGTTATGAAAAATTGCTGTGGAACGTCACCTTATTCATCCCAAGTTTTTGGCCAACTTGATTAGGAAATTTTTCATCAGCTGTCTCAGTGAAGCCTGACCACTTGGCACTGGTGGTATAAAACAGTTTCCACTTCATTCAGCAAAGAAAATAGGGATGTGATTGGGTTCATTATTCTTAACCCTAGTAGGCAAAGGAGTTAACCATGTCTGTGAACACAGAGACCTGAGTCCACAGTTGGCTCAGCCTCTGTCTGCTTCCTGACCTCTGGAGGCAGTACGGAGGGACAGGAAGCAGTGGGAATTATGGCAAGTCATCACTGAGAAATGAGCCAGGACATGTGTCTTCAGCAGAAGGAATCTATGAATTAGTGTTTCCAATAAAAACAAGAGCATATGCCTTCCTTCATCAAGCAAACATGGATGGAGCACTTGCTATATACTAACGGCTCTCTACTAGGGGTGTTGGTTAGGGTATGGCTTGTATTTGGTTTGTGCTGTCGGGGTGGGTGTGGGGAGTCAAGCTGAGATAAAAGGTAAGTGGATGATGGGGAAGCTACAGCAGTGGGCTTCATCCTAAGTGTGCCTGTTGCATAATTGAACTGGATCATCCATTGCAAGGCTTAGTGAAAAACCAGCTGCAGAAAGCCTTTAATTTAAAATGGAAAAACTCAATGATTTCCTCCTACTGGAAATTTAAAAGGGGAAAACCTCTATTATCTAATAAATTATCTGCATTAAAAATGCATTAGTCATCAATCTTCATACCATCTGCTGACAGCTACATTGCTTACTTAAAAACAACACTGTCCCCTTTCTCTGAGCGGGCTTTTTATGGTTCTTTTGAAAGAAACTCATTACATTCAGCCATGGAGAAAGCAAACTGCTTTACAATAAATTTAGTATGTTATAAATAAGGGATTGTTTTGCATAATATTTTAATTACTATTTTAATTTAATGCCTAATGCATTGCTGCTCAAAATGTCTACTGCAGAAACCTGAAGAACACAGACCTTATTGTTGCTGGTAAACTCTAGAAAAAAGACCAGCATTTATCTTCCGTTGCTCTAACTGGATGACAGAGGATTCTTAGGTGCCCTGTGAACTATCCACAACAAATGGCATTTCTCTCCTTCCTTTGAAAGGTCACTGAGCCCAGTTGTCCTAGATCCCTGGTTACCCATGGTTAGAAAGGCAGATGCTTCAAAAGGCACAATGGCCCTTGTGAGTGTGTATTAATATGCTATATTTGACTCTTTTAGAGCTGTAAGTGTTTCCATGGTTCTTTCTACAGCATTTCAGGAGATGCAAAAAGTATCATAAAAACTAATTAGCGATGGATTTGGGAGCAGGCAGTGGCAGCCCACTCCAGTACTCTTGCCTGGAAAATGCCATGGACAGAGGAGCCTGGTAGGCTGCAGTCCACGGGGTCACTAGGAGTCAGACAGGACTGAGCGACTTCACTTTCACTTTTCACTTTCATGCATTGGAAAAGGAAATGGCAACCCACTCCAGTGTTCTTGCCTGGAGAATCCCAGGGACAGGGGAGCCTGGTGGGCTGCCGTCTATGGGGTCGCACAGAGTCGGATACGACTGAAGTGACTTAGCAGCAGCAGCAGCAGCGAAAGATTTGTTTGTTTCAGACAAGTAGATGATTTCTATCTTTGGTTGCTGAAGAAGAATTATTTACACCAGCAGTACCCAGCCTCTTTGGCACCAGAGACAGGTTTCACAGAAGACAATTTTTCTGTGAACCGTGGGCAAGGGGATGGTTTCGGGATGATTCAAGTGCGTTACATTTATTGTGCACTTTATTTCTATTATTATTAGATCAGCTCCACCTCAGATCATCAGGCAATAGATCCTGGAGGTTGGAGATCCCTGATTTAAACACTAGAAGAAGCTGGTACCCAACAAATGACTCAGAACTCCTTCCAGAAGGCAACAGTCCACTATTTCCTCTGTGCCCAGAGGGACTGAGTAGGAGAGGCGCTTCTGTAAAAAGAAAGCGGAAGAGACGCCATATTACACAACA
>SJYV01032085.1:222429-258967 GCA_006410875.1 Neotragus pygmaeus | reverse complement strand
TGAAAAATACCGCTGGTAGCTTGATAGGGATTGCATTGAATCTGTAGATTGCTTTGGGTAGTATACTCACTTTCACTATATTGATTCTTCTGATCTATGAACATGGTATATTTCTCCATCTATTAGTGTCCGCTTTGATTTCTTTTACCAATGTTTTATAGTTTTCTATATATAGGTATTTCATTTCTTTAGATAGATATATTCCGAAGTATTTTATTCTTTTCGTTGCAATGGTGAATGGAATTGTTTCCTTAATTTCTTTTTCTACTTTCTCATTATTAGTGTATAGGAATGCAAGGGATTTCTTTGTGTTGATTTTGTATCCTGCAACTTTACTATATTCATTGATTAGCTCTAGTAATTTTCTGGTGGAGTCTTTAGGGTTTTCTATGTAGAGGATCATGTCATCTGCAGGCAGATTCTTTATCATCTGTGCTATCAGGGAAGCCCCCAAAGCAAGTCAAAGCGTGAATTGTTCAGCCTTGAAAAACTTGAGCCAATCTTGTATATCTAAGCATGTTTTGGACATCTTCCATTTCATATGTAAAATGAACTCGTCTTACTTTTCTCTTAAGAGCTCTTTTTCCCCAACTTTTCTGCCTTGCATGGTCCCAAACTGCTGTAGGGTAATAACTTGAAACAAAGTCAATTTTTGCTTTTCTTTCCTTTTCTTTAACCTTTAGGTCCTTTCTAAAGACAACAAGTCAAAACATATTTGATGCCAAATAGACATCATGATCTTACTCCTTTGGCATTTTTCAGAGTTGATTGAGAAAATATTTTATTGTTATTTTTCTTGTTCAGTTGGAGCAGAAACATTTTTAGGCAAATAAACTATTACGTACCAGTTTTTAGCTATATTGTAAAATGTTTCTATCATTATTTAATATGCAGATAAACTCCCTTATTTGTGTTTCCAAATTAAAGGGATCTCTGCAAGCCTCCTTCCTTGACGTTTTTTGTACTTGTCTATTTTTTTGAATTATGTTTATTTTATTTTTCAACTTATTGGGAAACATTTTCATATTAGAAAAACATTTAGAAACCAGAAACCTATATTTAAACAAATATTTTTTGTTGTTTTGAGATTTTTTTCATAATTAAAAAATTATTTATTTCTTAATTGAAGGCTTTATAGAACTGTGTTGGTTTCTGCCATACATCAGCATGAATCAGCCATAGGTATACATATATCCCCTCCCTCTTGAACCTCCCTCCTACCTCTCTCTCCGTCCTATCCCTCTAGGTTGTTACAGAGCTGTATGACTCAGGGAACTCAAACCAGGGCTTTCTTGACCTTTTAATAGAACATTTTTGTGAATCTGAGAGTGTTCTGGAGATAGCCCTACATCCAAAAAGATGTAGCTCTCTCTCCAGACTACCCATTTTTCTATGTGATTACCTCCAGTCCTATCTATGGGAATTTCTGTGCAAATGTACTGTGTGTTGCCTTTCTACTTGAGCCATACAATCATCAAAATTTTATTTCTCTGTAACCAGTTAGGTAGAAGAAAAAAAATCAACTGTGATTATAATTTTAATGAAGCAGAATTTACATTGTTTCCAGGCTGTCTGCCAATTTTTTATTTAGGAAAGTTAACCCAGATGCAGCTTAATCAGTTTGTCTTTTTTTTTTTTAATTACAAAAAAATTCTCTTGTCAAGATCAGATGAAGGGTAATAATATCCCCTTAATGGTTTTGCACACTAGACAGGAGTCAGTCCCTAACTTCAGTGAATAGGAACCAGCTGGAGGTCCTAATGGGCCCTTCTCTGCTCCCAGCCACAGTCTAAAATCTTCACACTCTCTCCTCTCCTGCCCAACCCATTTCTGTTGGCTTCAGCAAATCCAGCAGTAGCTGGGGTGTGTGGTCTCTTGTTCAAATAACTTGGGAAACAAAGTATGACCTCATTTTTGTGATAATTCTTCCCCTGAGCCATAAAAGTTTTCATTATATTAAAATTGTCTTGATGAATTTTACATTCTTACAGAACATTAGCATCACAACTTACGTTTCACAATTAATTTACAGAGCTGATTCCTGTAGCCATTTCATGTTCTATCATATTTCTGTCAATTAAAATGTGTGCATATGCAAATCACTAGAATATTGTAATGCCATACTGAGATACCAAAAGTTTGTGATGAGACAGGATAATGTGGCCCTTGCTCCTAGATGTCCACCCAGAAATGAGATTATACTGGCATTGATAAGCCTAGTGTGTAATGCAAAATCAAGAGGTAGATTAGCTTATCTCAGTCCCAAGCACATTGATTTCTGTGCTGTGGTTTGTCACTCAGTTGTGTCCGACTCTTCGTGACCCCATGGACTGTTGCCTGCCAGGCTCCTCTGTCCATGGGGGTTCTCCAGGCAAGAATTACTGGAGTGGGTTGCCGTGCCCTCCTCCAGGGGATCTTCCCAACCCAGGGATGGAACCCAGGTATCCTGCATTTCAGGCAGATTCTTTACTGTCTGACCCACCAGGGAAACCCAAGAATGTTGGAATGGGTAACCTATCCCTTCTCCAGGGATCTCCCCAACCCTGGAATCAAACTGGGGTCTCCTGTATTGTAGGTGGATTCTTTACCAGTTGAGCTACCAGGGAAACCCAAACACATTGATTATTCTCTTATAAAAGAATAAAAACTTCAGGGTCCATTTTATATCCTCTACCAAAATGTAAATGAATACACTTCTGCCATGCTGTTTTCTTAACTACAACCCTATCCCACTTTCACCAGCTCCAACAAGTAGGTAATTTTATGATGTGTGTATCCTGGCTCTGTTTGCTTTCATATCCTTTCCTTGCTCTTCCCCTGGTCTGCTCTATATTAAGAGGTAACACTGGTTCCCATGCTTTGCTGTCTTCAGACTGGATTGTGGAGGAGGTGGTGGGGAGGAATAAGCCACCGTATCGCTCTTCTTCCTTCCTTGCCAGCAGCTTCATGAATCCAACTCTTGGCAGGCGGGCCAAACGATAGTTCCAGCTTCCACTAGTGCTGGGAACACTGCCTTTGCCTTTTATCCCATCCGTTGTGGGCGAGGGTGGCTTCCTGCTGTTCTTAATCTTTGGATTGCCCCAGTGTCCCTTGTTTAGTATCTCAGCTCTTTCATCACCCACAGAATCAATTTTCTGCATTAAAGTCTCTTTAACTACTCAGGTGGTTTCTGTTTCCTGGCTAGACTTTGATGATACACATAATTTCCTCAGTACATATGAAATAACCTTTTAGGCTTTAAAAAAAATTCTCTATAAAGACTGAAAAATTATTCAGTCACCCACAGAGGGCAAATCCAAATATATAACTGTCACTGGGGAAGCCCAAAAATGTGCAACTTTTTAATTTACTCTGATACATCTGCTGACTTGCTCTATTTAGAATATATTTATTTAAGTATTTTTTCATTAAAGATGATGTAATAAAGGAATTTTCACTTTAATAAAGTTCAAGAAGTTATAAAGTTTTACAAAGAGAATTATTTCAGGAGTTTGTGGAGAAGCAAAAATCAGCATATAACATTTTGCATTACTTTTCTCTGATTAACTGGTACAAAATGTGAACCCAGTAACAATGAAAGTAGATTCTAAGGTTTCCCACTTAATTTGAAACTGAAACAATGACTTAGAGTAGAGCCCTTTCAAAGCTCTGGAAATATGTATTATTTAATTATAAATTAAAGTATGGAAATATGTATTATTTAATTATAAATACTGACTTTCAGTAAATTGCATCTTGACGTTATTCCTCTGTTTTATAGTGTGAGATGCCAGAAATTTGTATAAAATAAGGAATAATATTGGGCATGTATATGTGTTTGTATGTGCACACCTGTTTGTCACACTTCCTGTTTGTTGCTATATATTCCCCTTGAAATAAATGATGAGGGTTCCAAGGAAAAGATGGCACTGATGAGGAGGACTCAGATACGACAGTGTAATAAAAACAATAAGAATCTGAAATAACATTTTTAACTATTTAAATTGCTTCCATTCTCCCTTTTTATTTATTTCTAAATCAAAAACTCTAAGCCTAGTTTTTTAATTGCCACATCGCTCTTACAATAATGAAAGCACATGCCATGTATCAATGCCTGCCATGGGCTGTATGTTTTACTTGCCTATTTCTGATCCTTATTATTAATGTTAGACATTTTTACTCTCATTTTACAGATGGAAAAGCTGAGACTCAAATATAAATTATTAATCACATAACATACGGAATCTGGCAAAGCCAGGATTCAGGACCATGTAGTACTCCTTTCATTTCACTGAATTACTTCTCTGTGAAAGGATGAATGCTAATGGAAAGCATTTTTTGAAACATTTATTTACACATAAGATTACATTAGGATTTTTTGAAAACTTTAAAGTTGAAAATATTGACCATGTTCAACAAAGCTTACAATTTAATTTGAATAATAAAGTGTCTCAAATCACAAGCAGTATTAGGATAAATGGTAATCCAGACTGTGACCATGAGTGTGTCAGAGTAGTGTGGATTAAACAAATAATCTCTGGATAGTAGGGTCATATTAATCAGGGATATTTTCTTTGAAGGAGTAAATTATGAAAGACTCTAAAGATAACAAAAGATGCAAAGTACTAAAAGAGAGTTAGGGGATTGATTTGATCAAACTGAGTTTGTAAATACTGCAAAAAAGAGAAATGGAATACAGAATAGATAAATTTTGAGAACTAAGCAGACCTTACCAGGGCAATTAGATAAGAAGATGACATAAAAACATCCATATTGAAAACAATAAAATAGGAATATGGAGAAGGAAATGGCAACCCACTCCAGTATTCTTGCCTGGGAAATCCCATGGACAGAGGAGCCTGGNGACCTTACCAGGGCAATTAGATAAGAAGATGACATAAAAACATCCATATTGAAAACAATAAAATAGGAATATGGAGAAGGAAATGGCAACCCACTCCAGTATTCTTGCCTGGGAAATCCCATGGACAGAGGAGCCTGGCAGACCACAGTCCATGGGGTCACAAAAAAGAGGACATGACTTATTTACTAAACAACAACGATACAATATCAGAATGTCTACGACATTTAAGATTTACTTTATAGGTTTAATTTACTGGTTTTAATGAAATAATTTAAGAATTTAGGAAGCATTTGAAGTGCTTAAAAAGAGAATCTATTAAATTAAATGTATTGATTCAGTTTAATACATTCAAGGTAGTTTAATTAAGTTTAAACACAGGACTGAACTTTAAACAAAAGGCTTCCTTGAGGGACTTCCCTAGCTGTCCAGTAGTTAAGACCCCATACTTCCAATGCAGGGAGTGTGGGCTTGATCCCTGGTCAGGGAACTAGATCCCACATGCTGTATGATGCTGCCATTTAAAAAAAACGCCTTTCTCAAAAGTGACTGTTAAGATTTACTAGTTGTATAAATACAATAATAAGAATGTAAAAATAAATTTAAAAGTTTAAGGAAAACTAAGATTTAAATTTTGTAAAAAAAATAGTATTAATTTCAAAACTGAAAAAAATGCAAACTTTTATTTTCTGTTTATAAAAACAACCACCAAAGGTAAACAAAAAACTGTCCACCCACACCTATTTGTTGATGCTGGAACTGCAAATGCCTGACCTTAACATTTGATACTACTCTTTCTCAACTCCAGAGCAGATATCCCTAATCAATCCCAGCATACTTGACTTCTGGGCTCAGAAAGTTGCTTGAATAGAATACCCCAACCCACAGTTCCAATCACCTATAGCTGACAGTGAGCTGGAACCAAACCGTCATTTCTTTATTCATGCGTGTATGCATTCATCCATCAACGAGGACTTACAGCAGTGTCTACCAGTATCTCCACACTGGTATGGACCTCAGTCAGCCTTATTTCAGGTGGTCTGGGTGCTCACCCATCTCTTTATAATCCCAAAGAACCCTAGCATTAGGTAAGGCAGCAACTATCATTCCCTTGGAAACCAAGGTGTTCCTGAATTGATCAGGGCTGAGATTCAAAACCAGCTCCACCTGAAGCCAGAGCTACTCCCTTTCCAACACAGAGAGACCAACCATGGGGTCTCAGCACCTTCTCCCATTTGTAGAAGTGATTGGCTTTTACGATCATGTCCACCAGGCTGCTGTGGTTTCTGCGGGCAGCCACTGACAGGGCAGTTTTTCCTTGCTGCAGGTGAGAAAGGAGAAGGGAAGCCAGAGTCTGTACTTGAGGTTGTGTAGTGGTCTCCAGCTCTGACAACAAACCTTCCTGTCCAAAGCAAACAGTTTCCAGCAGTCTACACTGGAGGACAGAAACGTTTTCTGGGAGAAACTCCAGGTATGGAAAGGTCACAGTAGACTAAGGCAATAATAATAATTCTAGCAACCACCCCTTGTGCTCCTTTAGAATAGGAGGCCGAGAAGGAAATGGCAACCCACTCCAGTGTTCTTGCCTGGAGAATCCCAAGGACAGAGGAGCCTAGTGGGCTGCCGTCTGTGGGGTCGCACAGAGTCGGACATGACTGAAGCGACTTAGCAGCAGCAGCAACAGAGCTTATAAAACTCAGCCTATGGTTCATGTCGATGTATGGCAGAAACCAACACAATATTGTAAAGCAATTATCCTTCAATTAAAAATAAATAAATAAAAAACAAACAAAGGAAAACAATAAAATAGAATAAACTTAACAAAAGAAGTACAAAAGCTGTACTCTGGAAACTATAAAACATACTTGGAAGAAATTTAAGAATACCTAAATTAATGGAAAGACATCCCATATTCATGGATCAGAAGACAACATTATAATAGCAATATCCCTGGAACTGATCTACAAATTCAGTGTAGTCCCTGCCAAAATCTACCTGGGATTATTGCAGAAATTGACAGGCTGCTTCTAAAATTCATTTGGAAATTCAAGGAATCTAGAATGAGCCAAAAAAAAAAAAAAAAAACCCACCAAAACCAAATCTTGATAAAGGAAAATAAAGTTGAAGGATTCACATTTACAGATTTCAAAAGTATTACAAAGCTATAGTAATCAGTGCTGTGTGGTACTGACACATATAGACCAACGGAATAGAATTGATAGTCCAGAAATAAACCCTCGTACTTGTAACCAACTAATTTTTGACAGAATACCAAGACAATTCATTAAGGAAAGAATATTCTTTCAACTAATGGTGCTGAGATAACAGTTCACACAGACCACGTTGTTTTCTATTATCTTTCTCTTGGCCCAGTTTACACATTTCTCATACCTGCTTTGTGTCTGTAAGCATTTGATATTTCAACCTTGATCAAATCCAGCCATTAACTCAGTGCTTGAATTCTGCCTACCATTTTTGTGCAGAGGTTCTAGCATATGCCTGAGTATGTCTTATGGTAGGAATCTCCCTTACATTGAGCTCCATCACTTAAACCAGTAGTTCTTTACAGGCACAATTTTTAAATGATATGATTGTTTTAATTTTTCATAGCAAGTGGAGGATGATGTTGGTTTTTATAGGGTGTGAGTAGACAGAAATGGTAGCTGTCCCTCTATGCGTATGTCAGTTTTACACAATAGAGAGTCATGGTATATGACTTTCAAATTTTTGGAATTTGAAATTAATATTTGTGTAGGTGAAAATGGTTTACAAATTATTTGAGAGACTGGAAAATAATTTTATACATCACAGCAAAATTTCTTTCTTACATTTATAAACTCAAATTTCCAGGAATGTGATACTGTTTATATCACGGGAATATTACCCTCTGTTTTCTGAGTGTAGTTTACCATTTCAGAAAATCACATCAACAAAGCAATGCCACTCATTATAATTGAGTCACCAATATAACATACCAGCATCAGTCGACATATTTAGCTGCCACATGCAAATAGAAAACAAAGGAAATCTGAGACTCATTTTAACAGACTTAGAATTAATGATTTTTAAATTAGTGAAGACACACAAAATGCAAGGATCTCACTGAATTTTATTAATTAACATTGTTTTTATATTTCATGTTATTGCCATCACATGTATTTAAAAATTTTTGTGAATAACAATGGTAAGAAATCAAGATTATAAATTACATGTTTCAGTTATTTATTTTGAGGGCTGTCTGTTTTTGCCAGTGTACATAGCTTCTCTATCATAGTTGTTCTGTAGTTTCTTGTATTTCTGCTTCTTTATACAGTGTACCCTCCATTCCCCATAGCTTACCAAAGGATATGATCTCCTGGGACTTTCTAAGTGCCAGAGACTGATTGTGAGCCTCAACATGTGGAGGAATTCAAGGCAGGAGATATGTTTTCAGAGATACTTTGTCACTATCCCGTCATAACATTGGGAATTATTTTGACATTGTGCTTATAAATAAGGCCCGGCTCATTTGTGCTAATATCATACTTCATCGTTTTCTCTGTTTCCAAAGTCTGTAATTTGTCTTGGCATGTTATCCTTATTTCAGTTAAGATTATTTCCTTCTTTTTCTAATAGACAAATAAGTCTGGTCTATTAGAACTTATTTTTAGTTTAGTGACCATCAATATCTGATATCATCTTCTGAATTTATTTTGATGATAGATTTCTGATTTTAACTTTCATAAATCCTGAGTGTGTTCATTATCAGTAAATGCAAGCATCTAACTACATCATCAGGTCTTCTGAATTAATCTTGCCTGAGTATCTGCATATTGAAATATATAATATTTTATTGTAAATAATGTTTTTATTCCACTAACAGTTCTGTGCTGAGCCATAGTGGAACTGAGGCTTCTTCATGCTACTGATTAATATTATTGGCTTCTGAACTGAACCAAAATACAAGTATTCCTGAGCTCTGTTCATATTTTTATTTATTCTCTCCCACCTTGCAGCCCAAAGCAGCCTCTGAAGTCTGGCCTAGTATAGCAACGAAAAGAGTCTATCCTTGGATTTTCTCTTCATGGTAAAATTCCCAGTTCCATTAGACACTCCTTGTGTGATGTAGTTTCAACTGATGAAATATCAGTACAAGGTGCTTTCAACTCTATCTCTATTTTTGAGTCAATCCCCTAATGCTCTCTGATTTATTCTTAAGTTTCACGTGAGTTATTTCAATAACATCCTAATCCATGTTTTCACTTATTTCTCCACTTTCAATTCTGCTTCCATAGAAGAAGCCAGGTTAACCTCTGAAACACAGGTGTGATCACATAACTTTCCTACTTAAAGACCTCCTATATATATTTTTTTGAATGTATATGCATATGTGTAGATATAATGTATATCCTGCATGTAGCATATAAGTACATATATAAAAATGCTATATTACACCTCTATTTCTCATTTTCCCCCTGAATTAAGTCCAGATCCCTTATTATTTCACTCATGACCTAATGCTGATTACAAATAACTTTCCCAGTATCATTTCCATCAATCTCCCATGCACAGACTGCTTCTGCCATGCAGGGGGTTTGCAACTCCTTGAATCCATTCATTGGCTTCATATCTTCACACTTTTGTTCTGGCGATTCTGTTTGCCTGCAATAATCTTTTCATATCTGTGGGCATCTTTGCTACCCTTCAAATGCACATTCAATTGGTGTTTCTCCTGAAATTTTAAATTTGATTGCCAATCTGATGCCATCCCTGTCCACTGAGTTCTGAAACCTCTTTTAACTTTTACAGCACTTAGATGACATCATGTATATTTTTTATTTCCTTTACAAAAATCCAAGTTCCTTGCTGAAGCAGCATGGCATAGAATTAAGAATGTGAATTCTGGAGCCAGNGGGGGGGGGGTCATTTTTCTTATTGGTTCTCAATTTCTACTGATTAAAACAGCTCCAATGGTTAACCATCCCATTCTCTGGAAAGCACATAGACACTGATAGCTATTAGATTTGTCTGGGCAGAAATTAAGAGATACATAGCACAGGTTTGAGGTGAAATATTGTCCGTGTGCTGTGTAAAGATGATTAGTTTGTGTAGAACTCCCTGCCTCAGAAGAGGTAAGTTTTGGAGATAAAAATGGTTCACAAAAGATGACCAACACAACACACTCCTTACACCACTCAGATCCACTTACGTCCCCAGTTAATCACAGAGTTCCTTTAAAGTTGAGGCTGGCCACAGTTTCAGCAAGCACTTTATATAAGCGGGTTATGAAAAAGGTTACGGTCCTGTTAACTGCAGCTAGTCCTTTGTTATTGTTATTTACCATATCCTTCCTCCACCATATTTTCTAAATTTTTTTTCTTGAGGTATAATTGACCTACAACATTATGTTGATTCTAGTTACAAACATACTGACTTGATATTTCTCAGTATTACAAAATAATCACCATGGTAAGCCCACTTACTATCTGGTGCTTTTACAGTTTTTGCAGTTGACCCTTGAACTTGGGGACTAGGGACATTGATCCTCCTGCACTCAAAAATCCATGTGTAACTTATAGTCCTGTCTCTTATACACATCTCTGACACATATAGACCAACGGAATAGAATTGATAGTCCAGAAATAAACCCTCGTACTTGTAACCAACTAATTTTTGACAGAATACCAAGACAATTCATTAAGGAAAGAATATTCTTTCAACTAATGGTGCTGAGATAACAGTTCACACAGACCACGTTGTTTTCTATTATCTTTCTCTTGGCCCAGTTTACACATTTCTCATACCTGCTTTGTGTCTGTAAGCATTTGATATTTCAACCTTGATCAAATCCAGCCATTAACTCAGTGCTTGAATTCTGCCTACCATTTTTGTGCAGAGGTTCTAGCATATGCCTGAGTATGTCTTATGGTAGGAATCTCCCTTACATTGAGCTCCATCACTTAAACCAGTAGTTCTTTACAGGCACAATTTTTAAATGATATGATTGTTTTAATTTTTCATAGCAAGTGGAGGATGATGTTGGTTTTTATAGGGTGTGAGTAGACAGAAATGGTAGCTGTCCCTCTATGCGTATGTCAGTTTTACACAATAGAGAGTCATGGTATATGACTTTCAAATTTTTGGAATTTGAAATTAATATTTGTGTAGGTGAAAATGGTTTACAAATTATTTGAGAGACTGGAAAATAATTTTATACATCACAGCAAAATTTCTTTCTTACATTTATAAACTCAAATTTCCAGGAATGTGATACTGTTTATATCACGGGAATATTACCCTCTGTTTTCTGAGTGTAGTTTACCATTTCAGAAAATCACATCAACAAAGCAATGCCACTCATTATAATTGAGTCACCAATATAACATACCAGCATCAGTCGACATATTTAGCTGCCACATGCAAATAGAAAACAAAGGAAATCTGAGACTCATTTTAACAGACTTAGAATTAATGATTTTTAAATTAGTGAAGACACACAAAATGCAAGGATCTCACTGAATTTTATTAATTAACATTGTTTTTATATTTCATGTTATTGCCATCACATGTATTTAAAAATTTTTGTGAATAACAATGGTAAGAAATCAAGATTATAAATTACATGTTTCAGTTATTTATTTTGAGGGCTGTCTGTTTTTGCCAGTGTACATAGCTTCTCTATCATAGTTGTTCTGTAGTTTCTTGTATTTCTGCTTCTTTATACAGTGTACCCTCCATTCCCCATAGCTTACCAAAGGATATGATCTCCTGGGACTTTCTAAGTGCCAGAGACTGATTGTGAGCCTCAACATGTGGAGGAATTCAAGGCAGGAGATATGTTTTCAGAGATACTTTGTCACTATCCCGTCATAACATTGGGAATTATTTTGACATTGTGCTTATAAATAAGGCCCGGCTCATTTGTGCTAATATCATACTTCATCGTTTTCTCTGTTTCCAAAGTCTGTAATTTGTCTTGGCATGTTATCCTTATTTCAGTTAAGATTATTTCCTTCTTTTTCTAATAGACAAATAAGTCTGGTCTATTAGAACTTATTTTTAGTTTAGTGACCATCAATATCTGATATCATCTTCTGAATTTATTTTGATGATAGATTTCTGATTTTAACTTTCATAAATCCTGAGTGTGTTCATTATCAGTAAATGCAAGCATCTAACTACATCATCAGGTCTTCTGAATTAATCTTGCCTGAGTATCTGCATATTGAAATATATAATATTTTATTGTAAATAATGTTTTTATTCCACTAACAGTTCTGTGCTGAGCCATAGTGGAACTGAGGCTTCTTCATGCTACTGATTAATATTATTGGCTTCTGAACTGAACCAAAATACAAGTATTCCTGAGCTCTGTTCATATTTTTATTTATTCTCTCCCACCTTGCAGCCCAAAGCAGCCTCTGAAGTCTGGCCTAGTATAGCAACGAAAAGAGTCTATCCTTGGATTTTCTCTTCATGGTAAAATTCCCAGTTCCATTAGACACTCCTTGTGTGATGTAGTTTCAACTGATGAAATATCAGTACAAGGTGCTTTCAACTCTATCTCTATTTTTGAGTCAATCCCCTAATGCTCTCTGATTTATTCTTAAGTTTCACGTGAGTTATTTCAATAACATCCTAATCCATGTTTTCACTTATTTCTCCACTTTCAATTCTGCTTCCATAGAAGAAGCCAGGTTAACCTCTGAAACACAGGTGTGATCACATAACTTTCCTACTTAAAGACCTCCTATATATATTTTTTTGAATGTATATGCATATGTGTAGATATAATGTATATCCTGCATGTAGCATATAAGTACATATATAAAAATGCTATATTACACCTCTATTTCTCATTTTCCCCCTGAATTAAGTCCAGATCCCTTATTATTTCACTCATGACCTAATGCTGATTACAAATAACTTTCCCAGTATCATTTCCATCAATCTCCCATGCACAGACTGCTTCTGCCATGCAGGGGGTTTGCAACTCCTTGAATCCATTCATTGGCTTCATATCTTCACACTTTTGTTCTGGCGATTCTGTTTGCCTGCAATAATCTTTTCATATCTGTGGGCATCTTTGCTACCCTTCAAATGCACATTCAATTGGTGTTTCTCCTGAAATTTTAAATTTGATTGCCAATCTGATGCCATCCCTGTCCACTGAGTTCTGAAACCTCTTTTAACTTTTACAGCACTTAGATGACATCATGTATATTTTTTATTTCCTTTACAAAAATCCAAGTTCCTTGCTGAAGCAGCATGGCATAGAATTAAGAATGTGAATTCTGGAGCCAGAATTTGGCCCCTACCGGGCCCAAATCTGGACTCAATCACTTACCAGATATGTGGCTTTGCTAATACTAGTACTATGCCTCTAGGGTGTATTGCACACTTATTTTTACTCTGAAATGATATGTGGGACCCTATTGGCACTAGAGACCTACCTGCCCATCCCAGAGCTAGCCTTCAGAGCATTAATGTAATTAATGTAATGTAATATAATGTGTTAGTCACTCAGTTGTACCCGACTCTTTGCGACCCCATGGACTGCACCCCTCTGTCCATGAGATTTTCCAGGCAAGGATACTGAAGTGGGTTGCTATATCCTTCTCCAGGGGATCTTCCCAACCCAGGAATTGAACCTGGGTCTCCTGCACTGCAGGCAGATTCTCTACCAACTGAGCTACAAGAGAAGCCCAATGTAATATAATGTAATGTAATGTAAATGACTGGTCTGTGAATGTGTCTCCAATCCAAAGCCTGCACCCTCTCCTACCTCCTCTGTCAGGCTCTTACAATGCAGGCCAATTTCCATGTCTTGGTCATATCAAGGCCAGGCATCGGGCAGCTTGGGATAGCCCCTACACCCAAGAGCTCCCTGAAATCATTCAAACTAATCAAAGGCAATCTTAAGCCTGTTTACTGTGCCTTGCTTGTTTCCCACAATAGAAAGCACAGTCAAGGCGCTGCCCCACATTCTCCTTCTACTCTTTTTATCTTCTGGTTGATCCTGGTGCTCCCTCCACAGTGTGATGAGTTCCCCTCTATTGGGAACTATGAATAACAAACTGTCCTTTCAGTGGCAGTCATCTGCTGATTTGTTGGCCTCACTATACTTGAATAATAAAACCTGCTTATTAAAAGGTAAGGGTTGTTGGGAGGGCCGAGTGAGTTGATGGTTGTAAATCACATATATCAGTGTTGGACCCACAGTTGGTGATATCTGAGCGTCAGCTGCTGTGAAGAGAAGTGGTGTACACAGCACTCTGTGTTCTCCCGCGATGTTGTGCACAGAGTAAATTCTCATTAAATATGTGATTAACGAATAAACGCAGCTCTTCTTCTGCTGTCCTCTCTAAAAAGTCTCCATTAATGAAGAGCAGGAGCAAGTTCATCAATGGTTTATAGAATAGAATAATCAAAAGGAAAGTAAAACAATAACTGAAAGAAAACATTAGAATTGATCATTTAAGGCAGAGTTTGAGAGGGAGCAAGGGAGCTGAATAAAGCTGAAATCAGAGTAGACTGCTGTGAAGAGGAGAGGCAAGAGCTAATGGGAGATAAAAATCTAAGGGATGTGAAACGTCAGAAAGGAATCCAAAAGACAAAAATCAACACATAAGAAAATTAAATCTCAAATTTTTATTGTTACAGCCTGATTACAAACTACTTACTTAGGGTATTCAGGTGTGACTTGCCCATCTGCAGACTTTGATTCTGACAAAAGCAGGGGGAATGAAGAGTGGAGTTATCAGTGCATGTACTTGGGGCCAAAGTAAGAACTGTGTGAAATGATTCCATTTTCACTACATGAATTTTCACTTATGAAAAATTAGACTTTTGCAGAAACTATGAATTTGGTGAGAACTAAAATCGTGTCATTTCTACCACAAAACAGTAGGTTGTCATAGCACAGAAAATAAATACAAGTGGCAAAATTCCATGTCAGTAATACATCCAGAACTCACTAATATTGCCCTTGGCAAAAAATTTGCTGAGCTATATAACATTAAAGGAAAAAGAACTCTTGAGGAAAAATGACAGACTTTCACCTGTGAGAAGTCACCTGTCATGGCAGAGGGAAAGAACAACCTAAAAACTTCCAGGAAAAAAAAAAAGCAAGTTGATTTTGTTAGGCATAGATCACATTTTTCTCACCAATAGTGACAATTTTTTTTCTCACAGTTCTAGAAGAGAAAGCTGAACCCAGCCAAAGTGTCCTGTATGAAAAACAACAACAACAATGAAAAACTGTGTCCATAAGCTTGGAAAAACACAGTGTTTAATTTTTAATTTTTTTTTTAGAAAATATGACAACTACAAAAACAGAACAGATGTTATGTCTCTAAGCAACATCATCTTTGACACATCTTGAAGCTTTGTGAAACCTGCTTTATTTTATTTCCTACTTTTTATGTCATAAATGGAGGAAAATGGAAATATTTGGTTTTCCTCTTCCCATGGGCTGTTAGTTAATTCTTTGCTCTTTTTCTACCACACCACAAGTGTATACTTGCGCTTAAGCTTTCTCAATCTATAATCAAAGGGTCGTTTGAGTGCAGTTACTCATTTTATTTAATTTAACTGTGTAGCATAATTATTATTTATAGACTGTGAAGAAATACCTAAAGAAAACTATGCCAGTGCTAAGCATATTATGGTATGGTATAAATGTATTATTGTGTCACCTCTGCATCCCTTTAGGCAAAATTACTGTTTATTTTCAAAAATAAATTTATGAGTCACAAAAAGAAAATATACTCAGAAAATTTGAGTCTTTTACCTGGCACAACAAATCAATGCTACAGTCAACAGCTTTGTTCTTTATTTATTAAGATCTACCAAACAATGATGAAATTATTAGACAACGTAATGAGTCTCTATCAATCTGTCTTTAGTTTTATAAAACCCAGGTTTACTCTGTCAGCCTTGTCAATGCTACTGAATATTAATGGGAATAAAGTTAATTGCTGGGTAGAAAAAGGTCTTACTCAGAGTGAAAAGGAAGCACCTTGTTGAAATGTGTCATTTTTGACAAGCCATAATTTATTTCTACCTAGTGATACGTACCGACAGGTTTCAAACCTCACTCATCTTTACCACAAATCTAATTATTTTCATTCGGAATACTGTTGGATCCTAAGCCTTTGACCACTTTCATCATTTAGAAACAAATTATTTCATGAAAGTTAGTAACATGTTGTTAGTAGAAGGAAGTTTGTGTAGAGTATAGGGAAGCAACTGCCTTCTGCAACCTACAGAGACATATAAATGTATTTATTATATTTTTATAACCTCAGAGAGGAAAGAAATGACTTTCAGAACAAGAAAGTGTTACATGTGAACATAATAACTTGCTAGCATAGCTCCATGCTATTTAAACCATTTCATTCAAAGAAAATGAATAATGAATAATCACTTAGGGTTCATCTTGATTAGATTGTCACCTGACTGGAAACACAACACTCAGTTGTGTTAAGAATCTTAAGCAGTTTCCATTAACTTTAAACAGTTATAACTTTAAAACAATACATATTTTACTGTACATCAGTAGCCTATCAAAAGCGGTACCGTTCTTCACTCAGTAGAATTTAGGAAATAAATTAACCTTGGAAATAAGCACTAGCCAGCTTACAAAGTTCCTGTTCAAAAGGACCAAATTAAAATAAGGTGGTAAGATAAAAATACATCTTGTATTGTCCATTTGCCCTTCATATCCTGGTAGTTGCTTTTTATGAGAATTTACATTTATTGTTGGAAACTTTGAATTACATATCATTAGGTGAAGGTTCATTGTGGTCCTTACAAAAATAATTTTTAAAAAAAGAAAACAAGAGAAAGAAGAAACGGCTAAGAGGAAAGGGGTAGTTCTATGAGGTCAAAACATGATTTTATTTTTAACAGTTAGACTTTGTGGCCTGATGATTTTAGTAATGATTTAATAAATGAAATTCACCTGTCCTCATGACTTGGTCTCTGATAGTTGTCTGTACATTTTCATTATATTTGGCATCTATATCTAATAACATTTCAGGAACCTACTCTTTTCCCTTGACTGAATGTAAGTGCCACATGTGACTGGCCAACAGATTGGGTGGCGTTTATGTTGTGGTTCTTAGTCATCCCAATTTTTCTCCACCACATCCCAGTCACAATGGGGAAAAATGAAAAGCAGCTGCTAACAGCCTCACAACAGTTCTGTAATTACTTTCCTGGGCTGGCATTATATGAGTTGACAATGGCCTGGGGATGTAACAAATAAGAAAAACCTTGTCATTCAATTTAAAAGGCTTCCCACCAGGCCAACACACTCCCCACTTCATCAGAATGACAGTACTCAACTCTGACACAGCCAGTGTGTTTAGTGCTGAGCGATGTAACTGCAGCCAGGTGGTGCCAAGCACAAACAGCCAACTTGCTCTCCTATTGACACTGCCATTGAATTCAAAGAGGAATCCTAACTTAGGCCAGAGATTCACATCTCAGGTCCAGAAAGCAGCAAACTATTTATTCCAAGAAGAAATGCTAATATATTGGAGCATTTTAGTTAAAAGCAAAGATTTTTGCCAAAAAATTTCAAGTTTCCTTGATGCTAACACATGCCATTTTCATAGCTTTAGGTAATCAAGTTTCATACTACCTTTCCAAGATAATGTGAGGAACTGACTCCATTGGCCATGTGGACTAGACCTAAAAATCAATCCCAATTATCAGTACATTAAAAATATAAAGATTTTAGCCATCATTCATTTCATTGTCCAACAGTTTGGTGAGACATCTTCTACCCTGTGATTTAGAGACTCAGCCTCCTTTCATGTGGTAATTCCATCAGCTTCTAGATCCTCTGAATCCTCCTCTGCATTCTCTCCTCTGACCAGGGAACAGAAGGAGAAATCAAAAGGGAAGTTTCAGGACTCAGCCTGAACAGTGCAGTTCTATTCTATTGAATGTCTACTCTATTCTACTGTACAGAACTACTCTCATGACCTACTTAAGACTGCCAAGGCTGAGAAGTGGAGTCCAACTGTACACCAAGGATACAGAGTCACCCCTGCAATGCTGCAATGCGCAATAAGGCAAAGAACCATTAATCACTGCAGCTTACAACTGCTTAACAGTAACCTTTCTGAGACCCATAAGTTACTGCGCCCCTCAGCATACTCTGAAGCTGTTCTCTACTAGTATCAGTGATGAAGTCTAGTTTTGAAGCCAATTTTTGGTGTATACCAGTCTTAATTATATATCAATTGGTGAGATCACTAGAGAAAAAAGAAAAGTTATTTCTGCCTTCAGAAGCTATTAGTCTAGCCTTAAAAGTTAGACAAAGCATTCATTCACTCAAAAAGCATTCATTGTTCTTGGTGCTTGAAATGCATCAGTGACCAGACAAAATTTCCTGTCCTCACAAAACTTATGTTCTGGAGGAAGAAGATAATAGACAATAAACAAAGGAAATAAATACATTATATTGTATAAATAAGATGGTAGTACAAAATAATGAATATTTAGAGGAGGTGTTGATGTAGGTTGGGATAAGGCTCATGAAAAGTGAATAATTACTCAGACTTGAAGGATGAGGAGCTAGAAATTGCAAGTATCTGGAGAAGAGGCATTTTAGGCAGAAAGGAAAGTGGTTGCAAAGGCCCTAAGGCAAGGGTAAACCTGACACATTTGATAAACGTTAAGAGGACATTATGGCTGGTGTGAAGTTAGTGACTGGGCCACTGTAAAGAAATTAGATTTTATTCTACATGAGGTAAGGGCATGGGAAGATTTTAAGAAGAGAGATGTTACATTAAGTTCTAACAACTTTACTCTGGCCGCTATGTTATTAATAAACTGTAGAAGGACAAGGGTAGAAGAGGGCCAGTCAGAGGAACATTAAAGTAATAATTTAAGTGAGAGGTGATAGTGAATTCATGAGGATAAATCAGTGGAGACAGAGGAAGTGGTTGATTCTGATTACATCATGAATCTATATTTTGAACAACAAATCCGTGTGGATTTGATATGTGCTGTGAGAAAAAAAGAAGAAGCAGAGATAGACTATGATTGGAGGCACAAAAATGACTGAAAGAATGGAATTGCTATCATCAGAGATGGAGATGCTATAAGCAGAGCAGTTTTGGTAGCAGGATGACTTCAGCTTCGGACATAGTGAGTTTGAAGTGTCTATTTCACATCCAAGCATATTGAATTAGCAGTTAGATATGTAAGTCTAAAGTGCAGGAGAGGGGTCCTGACGATATAAAATTTGGAGTCATTAGCATACAGATGTTAAGGCCAAGAAACTTGATACACCAAAAGTGTGTGAGTGTGTTTGTGTGTGTGTGCGTGCATGTATGAAAAGAGATTCAAGGATACTCTAGTATGTTCAAATATTAAGAAGCTGAAGAAGAATCACCAGAAAAGAAAACTAGAAGGAGTAACTAGTGAAGTGAAGTGAAATTGAGAAGAGTGTGCTGTCCCAGAAGGCACGTGTATCTACAAGACAAGAGTAGTCAACTGTGTTGAATGCTGTTGAATGGTCAAGAAAGATGAAGCTTGAGAATTAACCATTGGAGTTAGCAATGTAGAAGCTATTTGATAACCATAACTAGAACATTTTGAGTGGAATGGTGGAGTGAGAATCAAATAGGAATGTGTAGGAGAGGACTTGGTGAAGGGAATATAGACATGTTTCAAGGAATTTTGTTACAAAGGGAATAAAATCTTTTGTGCAGCACCTATCAGATAAAGTGGGTTCAACGGTTCTTTTGAGATGTGCAGAATAAAAGTATCTTTATTTGTGTTGATGGCAATGATCCAGTTGAGAGTAAAAATAGGAATGTCAGGGAGGGATATTGGCTGAATTACAGGATTTAGGGTAGAGAGTTACAGACAGGCTTTAGATAAAGAGACTAGACAGTATATCTGTGGTAACATTCAAGAATAGGAAATATTGGGGAAAATCTAGGAAAATCTTTGGAAATGCCCAGTGAAGTAGAAAGAAGAAACAAAAGCATCAAAGAATAATCAAACAAAACTCAAAACTGTTGAAGAGATCTAGAGGAAATATTTCTAATACTTCAAATTTATGTAGGCTATTTTGGGAAAGACACCTTTGGAATTGATTAATATGGTGTTGCATCTGCACAATGAATATTTATGACCCAGATCTCATGATTTCCATTTTCATGATTATCATCATTTTTTCCATAGTACATGTCCTCCACTTCATTCAGGCTAGTTTCCTAACTGGATTGGTGTGGGTTGAATTGTGTCTCCCAGAAAGATTTTTTGAAATCCTAACCCCTGGTTAGGGGCTTCCTGGTAGATCAGAAGGTAAAGCATCTGCCTGCAACGTGGGAGACCTGGGTTCGATCCCTAGGTTGGGAAGATCCCCTGGAGAAAGAAATGGCAACCCACTCCAGTATTCTTGCCTGAAAAATCCTGTGGACAGAGGACCCTGGTAGGCTACAGTACATCAGGTCACAAAGAGTCGGACACGACTGAACTACTTCACTTTCACTTAACCTCTGGTACCTGTGAATATGATCATGTGTGGAAATGGTATCTTTGTGGATGTTTATATGAGGTTATACTGAGTTAGTTATCTTGGCAAAACTCTATTAGCTTTTGCCCTGCTTCATTCCGTACTCCAAGGCCAAATTTGTCTGTTACTCCAGGTGTTTCTTGACTTCCTACTTTTGAATTCCAGTCCCCTATAATGAAAAGGACATCTTTTTTGGGTGTTATTTCTAAACGGTCTTATAGGTCTTCATAGAACCATTCAACTTCAGCTTCTTTAGCATTACTGGTTGGGGCATAGGCTTGAATTACCCTGATATTGAATGGTTTGCCTTGGAAACGAACAGAGATCATTCTGTCGTTTTTGAGATTGCATGCAAGTACTGCATTTCAGACTCTTTTGTTTACCGTGATGGCTACTCCATTTCTTCTGAGGGATTCCTGCCCACAGTAGTAGATATAATGGCCATCTGAGTTAAATTCACCCATTCCAGTCCATTTTGCCTTTTCATACTGTTCATGCAGGTCAGAAAACAATAGTTAGAACCGGACATGGAACAGACTGGTTCCAAGCAGGAAAAGAAGTACGTCAAGGCTGTATATTGTCACCCTGCTTATTTAACTTATATGCAGAGTACATCATGAGAAACGCTGGGCTGGGAGAAGCACAAGCTGGAATCCAGATTGCCGGGAGAAATGTCAATAACCTCAGATATGCAGATGACACCACCCTTATGGCAGAAAGTGAAGAGGAACTAAAAAGTTTCTTGATGAAAGTGAAAGAGGAGAGAGAAAAAGTTGGCTTAAAGCTCAACATGCAGAAAACCAAGATCATGACAGCTGGTGCCACCACTTCATGGGAAATACATGGGGAAAGAATGGAAACAGTGACAGACTATTTTTTTGAGCTCCAAAATCACTGCAGATGGTGACTGCACCCATGAAATTAAAAGACGCTTCCTCCTTGGAAGAAAAGTTATGACCAACCTAGATAGCATATTCGAAAGCAGACACATTACTTGGTCAACAAAAGTCCATCTAGTCAAGGCTATGGTTTTTCCAGTGGTCATGTATGGATGTAAGAGTTGGACTGTGAAGAAAGTTGAGTGCCGAAGAATTGATGCTTTAGAACTGTGGTGTTGGAGAAGACTCTTGAGAGTCCCTTGGACTGCAAGGAATCCAACCAGTCCATCCTGAAGGAGATCAGTCCTGGGTACTCATTGGAAGGACTGATGTTGAAGCTGAAACTCCAGTACTTTGCCACCTCATGTGAAGAGTTGACTCATTGGAAAAGACCCTGATGCTGGGAGGGATTGGTGGCAGAAGGTGAAGGGGACGACAGAGGATGAGATGGCTGGATGCATCACCGACTGGATGGATGTGAGTTTGGGTAGACTCCGGGAGTTGGTGATGGACAGGGAGGCCTGGTGTGCTGCGATTCATGGAGTCGCGCAGAGTTGGACACGACTGAGCAACTGAACATACTGAGTTAGAGACTTAAATCCAAGGATTAGTATCCTTGTAAGGAAAAAGAGATTTGGACAGACACAGACATGTAGAACAAAGACAACCGTATGAAGACAGAAGCAAACTTGGAGCAATGTATCTGAAAATCAAAGAACATGAATTGCCAATTACCAGAAGCTAGAATGGGGTCGCACAGAGTTGGACATGACTGAAGTGACTTAGCAGCAGCAGCAGAAGGTATCAAAGAGCCTCTTGATGAAAGTGAAAGAGGAGAGTGAAAAAGTTGACTTCAAACTCAACATTCAGAAAACCAAAATCATGGCATCTGTTGCCATCACTTCATGGCAAATAGAGGGGGAAACAATGGAAACAGTGACAGACTGTATTTTGGGGGGATCCAAAATCACTGAAGATGGTGACTGCAGTCATGAAATTAAAAAATGCTTGTTCCTTGGAAGAAAATTATGACTAACCAAGACAGCATACTAAAAAGCAGAGACATTACTTTGCCAACAAATTTCCATCTAGTCAAAGCTATGGTTTTTCCAGTATGGATGTGAGAGTTGGACTGTAAAGAAAGCTGAGTGCCAAAGAATTGATGCTTTAGAACTGTGGTGTTGGAGAAGACTCTTGAGAGTCCCTTGGACAGCATGAGCAAGGAGATCAAATCAGTCAACCCTAAAGGGAATCAACCCTGAATATTCATTGGAAGGACTGATGCTGAAGCTCCAATACTTTGGCCACCTGATGTGAAGAGCTGACTCATTGGAAAAGACCCTGATGCTGGGAAAGATTGAAGGCAGGTGCAGAAGGGGATGACAGAGGATGAGATGTTTGGATGGCATCACTGACTGGACATGAGTTTCAGCAAACTCCAGGAGATGGTGGAGGACAGGGAAGTCTGGTGCTCTGTAGTCCATGGATTCACAAAGAGTCGGACATGACTTAGTGACAGAACAACAACAAAGATGAGATGGAAAAAAAGCTGTGGCAAGTTGAAATTAAAGCAGTGTATAGTATTTGTTATCAAAGTCATTCTAAGAGCTCACTGCAAGCAATTTCTGAGTGTATATGCCTTAGAAAAAGTCCAGCGAAGTTTTTAGCACTTGAGGAATAGAGAAACTCACTTAGGAAGAAACATTATATTATAGACGTCAGTCATTGCCTTCATTGCTGGTCTCTACACCTTCCTAATGAGATCTGTACCGCATGGCCCCTGATGAAAGGGTGGTCATAGAAAGGCATAATTACATAAATATTCTCGACCCACTGGCCAGAGATTATTAACCCAAAATGGATGAATCAGATTTTTTTCTTTGAGATTTGTAAAGTGAACACTAAATGACTAAGTCAGTTTTTGAAGAAGAGCTGTAACATCTGTAAAGATGGATAAAAGTCAGTTCTTGCCAAGCCAAAGTCCTGTGGCCTTTTGTGGGAGCAGAGAGACCATGAGCTAACAAAGAAAACTGGTTTATAGAGGAAAGTAGGTGGACAAATGAGATAAGGGGAGAAGCAGAGACCCACTAGCATGAACCTACATTAAAGCCACAGTGAACAGCTTTGTCCTGACCTTTTGGATTTCATCCCATAAATCCTGATGTTATTGTTTCCCATTCTTGAATTCCTGTGAGCCTGTCTGTTCATCTGTAAGCCAAAGTCCTCTATTGATTCCCTTTCAAATCAAACGCCTACACATTTTTGCAGAGAATAGGCTGACATGCTCTGTTTCATGAGGAATATGTGTTTCTGGAAGCAGACATGGAGTGAAATTAGGACTATTGGGGGATAGAGATAGGTAACCCCAACCTTGAACAGCAGCAATAATCCTTTCTCTTAAAATTGTCAGAAATCATGATATTTTATGTCTTTTTTTTTAGCCACCATTTCACACAATTACTGGTCAGTGCTTCTAGGTTGCTATGCTCTTAGCATGCCATAATGTCATGATGCCTTTCATAATAACAAGGATATTGTGAATCCCCATTAATAATATTCTGATTTTCTAGCCTTTACCATTCTTTATAGATCATTTAGTAGTCCCAAACCACTAATAAGGGAACTTACCTATAAAATTTGCATTATGAAATCCATCATGATTCTCTTGCCTTGTTTATTTGGGACATGCTCAGCCCTGTCTCTTGCACCACTGTAGTCAGGCATATGTGTCAAAATTGGCCCCCGGGGCAGAAACTACATGGTGAAAAAGGGATCCACTGTAGAATAAGGAAATGCGTGATCTGAAGGTAGAACTCTGAACCATGGGGGAAGGAGGAAGTCAGCAAATCCTATTCTCAAAAGCTGACTGTAAAACTGTACCAAGTTGTCAAAGCAAGTCCCCCAAGCATTTCTGGGCTTTAGAAATCAACCAAAGGCAAACAATAAAGAAAGCTCCATTTTTTTATGAAAAGCCTCTGGAGTTTAGGTAAAAACAATGGGAGATAGTGACCTTCTTGCCTGTGGCTGCTTGTATTTCTCTCGCACCCCAGCTCAACTGGCACACTGTTTAGACAAGGATAAGATTTTCTATGAAACCAGCAACTTCCCTGCCAGAAGGAGTGAAATTGGTCTGTAACTGAACACTAAATCCCGTGGCTGAGAGGTGTTTTCGGTAGAAGCTGCAAACTTGGTAAGAAATGAATGAAACAAGCTTCTAGCTTTGCTAGCCAGAGATTGAGGTCCTTCCTGACTGTGATGGGTGGCAGGCTCACAGACCAGTCAGAAATTTAATAGGGAGATCTTTGAACTGAGAGAACTGTAGCAAGACTATATATGTTCTCCACACATCCCCAGCTGACATCTGTGTGAAAAGGCAGAGGGACACCAGAGAGCTGAGAGGAAAATAAAATCTGGGACAGACATGAAAACTGTCTGAACTTTGAATCAGTTCAGTTCAGTTCAGCTGTTCATTCATTTCCGACTCTGTGATCCATGGGCTATAGCACGCCAGGCTTCCCAGTACATCACCAACACCCAAAGCTTGCTCAAACTCATGTTCATTGAGTCGGTGATGCCATCCAACCATCTCATCCTCTGTCATCCCCTTCTCCTGACTTCAATCTTTCCCAGCATCAGGCTCTTTTCTAATGAATCAGTTCTTCTCATTAGGTGGCCAAAGTATTGAAGTTTCAGCTTCAGCATCAGTCCTTCCAAAGAATATTCAGGACTGATTTCCTGTCTTCTTCAAATCACACAGAGGTCCATTGGCAGAAGAAAAGTTTTATGGGCTTAAAGTATTTGAGAACAATATCTGACCACTAAGCTGTAGCTTATTGACTGGTCACTAAGCTATTCAGGGTGACCCCTAGGAAGTCAGGCTCATAAATAGAAATGAGAATTTTAAAATCTTAGCAGAAATATTAGTGATGGCACATTACAGAAGAGATAGCTACTACAGAATAAATTCAATGAAGTTACGTATAAAAAGAGAGAAAGGAAAGGAAGGAGAGAGAAAGGGAAGGGAGAGAGGGCTGAAAGAGACAGAAGAACAACTCAATGGGGAAAATCAGGAAAACCAGAATTGAGAGTTGCTATAATATGCTATCTAGAATGTTTGGGCTTCCTTGGTGGTCTAACGGTGAAGAATCTGCCTGCCAATGCAGCGGACATGGGTTTGATCTTCTATCCTTGGTCCCAGAAGATCCCACATGCTTCAGAGCAACTAAGTCCATGAGCTACAACTACTGAGACTGCATTCTAGAGCCCATGATGCGCAACTACTGAAGCCCAGTGCTATTCAGCCCGTGCTCCTCAACAAGAGAAGCCTCTGCTCCCTAACAAGAGAAGCCCCTGCTTGACGCAACTAGAGGAAGCCAGCACACAACAATGAAGATCCAACACAGTTGAAATAAATAACGTAGATAAAATCTTAAAAAAATAAAATATACTATCCAGTACTTAACAACAACAAATAAATAGGACATGCAAAAAACCAGGTAAATGGGACATGTACAAAGGTGATGGTGAACAAGAAGCAGATACTGTCTTTGAGTGGGCTTATACAGTATTTTGGATTTACCAGATACAGACTTCAAAGCTCCTGTTATAAATGCTGAAAGATTGAAAGAAATCATGTTCAGGTAATAAAAATATAAGTGGTTAAAAGAAAATATGACAGTGACACACCATGAATCTCAATAAAGAAACAGGAACAATAACAAAGAAACAAGTGGAAGGTCTAGATATGAAAAGTGAAATATGCAAACTAGAAAATTCACTAAGGCTTCCCTGGTGACTCAGTGGTAAAGAGTCTGCCATGAGTTTGATTGCCTGGTGGGCTACAATCTATGGAGTCACAAAGAATTGAACACCACTGAGTGACTTTCACTTGGGGAAGATGCCAAATGCCCGTGGAGCAACTAAACTTGTGCACAGCTACTGAACCTGCTCTCTAGAGCCCAGGAACTGCAAATACTAAAGCCCGCACAGGCCAGAGCCTCTGCTCCGCATCGAGAGAAGCCACCTCAGTAAGAAGCCCATGCACCACAGCTAGAGAGTAGCCCCCGGTTGCCACAACTAGAGAAAAGTCCACACATCAATGAAGACCCAGCACAGCCAATAAATAAAATAAATAGCTATGTTTTTTAAAAAAGGAAGAAAATTCACTAAAGTGATTCAACAACAGATTTCAGATAATAGGAGGAAATAATCAGAGAATATGAAGACATTCAGTAGAAAAACCAAGTAAGTTTTTTTGAAAGAAGAGAAAAATGACTCATTACATCCAGGGGAAACAATATGATTAATAACTAATTTTTCATTGGAAACAATAGAGGCCAGAAGATAATGGAATGGTATTATCCAAGTACTGAAAGAAATGGAAAGCTACTATCAATATATAATTCTACATCCAGAAATGTTTTAAAATTGACTGTGGTGGCAGTCACACAACTCTCTGAATATACCAAAAGCCATTGACATATATACTTTAAGTGGATAAATTACACATAAATTATATCACAATAACGCTGTTAAAAACAGACACACAAATTTCTATATACAGCAAAATTATCCTGCAAAAATGAAGGCAAAGCAGATATTTACTCAACAATGAAGACTGGAAGAATTCATTACTAGCAGATCTTCCTGACAAGAAATACTAAAGCTAGTTCTTCAGGATGAAAGGAAATGACACCAGAGAGTAACATGAATCCACAGGAGGAAATAAATAACGTCAGAAATGGTAAATAAGTGGGTAAATACAGGACTGTGAAAACATTTTTTTTCTTATTTCTTCGGTTTTTTAAAAGACATAAGATTATATATAAAACAAGAATGAATGATGCCAAGCACACTCAGTTTAAAAGAGTACAATAGAGCTTTCATTGAAAGCAGTGGAAACAGAATATACTATGCCCACTGCCTGAAAGCTTACATGATAGTTTGCCTTAAAAGTGCTCATTAACTCAGAGAAAACAACTCAAAAAATGAAAACATACTATAAATGTTTATGAATACACTGAAATCAGATTGATTATATTCTTTGTAGCCAAAGATGGAGAAGCTCTATACAGTCAACAAAAACAAGACCGGGAGCTGACTGTGGCTCAGATCATGAACTCATTGCCAAATTCAGACTTAAATTGAAGAAAGTAGGGGAAACTGCTAGACCATTCACATATGACCTAAATCAAATCCCTTATGATTATACAGTGGAAGTGAGAAATAGATTTAAGGGCGTAGATCTGATAGAGTGCCTGATGAACTATGGAATGAGGTTCGTGATATTGTACAGGAGACAGGGATCAAGACCATTCCCAAGAAAAAGAAATGCAAAAAAACAAAATGGCTGTCTGGGGAGGCCTTACAAATAGCTCTGAAAAGAAGAGAAATGAAAAGCAAAGGAGAAAAGGAAAGATATAACCATCTGAATGCAGAATTCCAAAAAATAGCAAGAAGAGATAAGAAAGCCTTCTTCAGCGATCAATGCAAAGAAATAGAGAAAAAGAACAGAATGGGAAAGACTAGAGATCTTTTCAAGAAAATTAGAGATACCAAGGGAATATTTCATGCAAAGATGGGCTCAGTGAAGGACAGAAATCGTATGGACCTAACAGAAGCAGAAGATATTAAGAAGAGATGGCAAGAATACACAGAAGAACTGTACAAAAAAGATCTTCATGACTCAGATAATCACAATGTGTGATCACTCATCNGACTAAGGTCCGTCTAGTCAAGGCTATGGTTTTTCCAGAAGTTATGTATGGATGTGAGAGTTGGACTGTGAAGAAGGCTGAGTGCCAAAGAATTGATGCTTTTGAACTATGGTGTTGGAGAAGACTCTTGAGAGTCCCTTGGACTGCAAGGAGATCCAACCAGTCCATTCTGAAGGAGATCAGCCCTGGGATTTCTTTGGAAGGAATGATGATGAAGCTGAAACTCCAGTACTTTGGCCACCTCATGTGAAGAGTTGACTCACTGGAAAAGACTCTGATGCTGGGAGGGATTGGGGGCAGGAGGAGAAGGGGATGACAGAGGATGAGATGGCTGGATGGCATCACTGACTGGATGGACATGAATCTGAGTGAACTCCAGGAGTTGGTGTTGGACAGGGAGGCCTGGCGTGCTGCGATTCATGGGGTCACAAAGAGTCTGACACGACTGAGCGACTGAACTGAACTGAACACCTATTTGATGTATATTTATTTGTTTTGGGCTACCCTGTTGGCTCAGTGGTAAAAAATCATCTGCAATGCAGGAGACATGGATTCAATCCCTGGGTTGGAAATATCCCCTGGAGAACAAAATGGCAACCCACTCCAATACTCTTGCCTGGGAAATCCTATGGACAGAGATTTAAATGGGCAGTACTCAATCTCTAAATACCTATTAGGATAGCTAACAGGTATTTTACTGGTGGCTACAGTCCATGGGGATTGCAGAAGAGTCGGACTTAGCAATTCAACAACAACAGCAACATAATTGTTTTGCATGGTTGGCCTTCTGTATCCATGGGTTTGACATCCTAAAACAACCAAAAACTGAAAATATTCCAGATAAAAATTATAGAAAGTTCCAAGAAACAAAAATTTAATTTTTGGCAACTGTTTATATAACACACTGTAGTTGCAACTATTTACATAGCATTTACATTGTATTAATATTAGATATTAAAAGTAATCTAGGGATGATTTGACATATACAGGAGGATATGCTTAAGTTATATACAAATACTAGGTCACTTTTTTTAAGGGACTTGAGCATTCTCAGATTTTAGTATCTGCAGGAGTCCTGAAACCAATTCAACACAGATACCAAGGACAATTGTATTCCAGCTTCAGGAATTGGACTGTCTGATTGATTTATCACCAGCTGTCTTCTCATGGCAGGGATCTGAGGGAATGGGACACAGGAGGGGAAAATGTTGATGGAAGAAAATATGTGGAGAAGATTAGGAATGTGAGTTAGTGCCAAAGCCCTCAAAATCTTATGTGTGGTGATAGAGGTGTGGGAGATGGTAATGACGGTGGTGGTACTGAAGGCTAGGGGAGCAGCCACAGGTAACAAGATGGGCGCTCTCAAAACCTGTAGAAGTCTTCTAAAAGTAGGGAGAGCCAAGGAAAAACTTATATTTTCTAGTTTTGCCTTGGGATAACCTTATCAATAAAGTTTGATGACAATAATGGTGGTAGGCAGGTGAGTAAACAGTAATTGTAAGCTCAGGTAGGGAGCTGCAACACCTTTTACCCCTCATGAATAGGTTCTTGTGCTTTTTTCCCTCTATGAAGTCAGTAAAATTGACCTATTCAGGGCTTTTCTAACTTTAACAAGTGTGATTTACTCACACTGTTCTGAATTCTTATTCCTTTCCATACATCATCTGTCACCTTGGGGAGAAGAAAGAATGGAGCCATTAAATAGGAGAGGGTTTATCCTTAACTACTTCTATTCTCATCTCATCATCAAAGAACTACATACCTTCCTGACTAACAACAGGAACAAAACAAAATGGATATGTGACATCAGGCCTTTCTGGATGTTAAAAGGGATGGATTGAGCAAAGATGTTTTTCTGGCAATTATTTGCCTTTGTTTCTTTTTTCTCTGTTCTGTGAAAGTGTCCTAACAGCAGTCATTAACAATAAGTATCTATGTGCTAAACAAATGTCTAATAGATAGCTGATAGGTATTTTTACTATTGAAAATATACCCTTTCTTTGCATCCCTCTTTAATTTGCTTCCCTAAGGCAGATATGCAGTGGCAAACCAAAAAGGAGGGAGTTGGGACAGGATTAGAGGCCTGCCCTGGTAAGGAGCAGAATTCCATCACCTATGTGATTTAGAAATGCATGGTGGAAAGAAAAAGTAAGCAGATTTTTAGTTGTTTTTATTATGATTTTTCAATTCCCTATAGACAGTGTGCCTCCTTACAATCCATACCTGGGGCAGACCAACTCCTACCCCACCCTCACCTTACTCTGCTGCTGGCATTAAGGATAATAGATAAGACAACGCATATAGAGTTCCAAAAGAGGAGACACTTCATATGCCCCTTTATACAAATGAATATGCTTTAAACATGAAAAGACAGTTGTTTTAATGGAGTCTAGAGCTACATGTCTATAAATGAACTCTTTGATTGTAACCTCTGGTTCTGCTTCTGAGAAAATATGTAATGTATGGAAACATATATATCTTATATTTGTAACTATACATTCAAAGTTAAGCGCAAAGTGAATAATTCTTATTCCTATCTATCTGTCTAAGAAGAGGAGAGAGATCATTAGAAAGCCAGCAGTCAGATAAACTAGTCCCAGCTCTTCATGTATAAGTTGTATCATTTTCATATCTCAGTGCCTCATTTTCCTCAGTGGTAAACTGTGGATTATAGTCATGCCAGCTCATAGTTATTAGAGAACTCAGTGAAATGATACACATGAAGCGCCCACTCCAGCAGAATCCATGTCCAATAATCATTAACTATTATTATTATATTATATAGCTCTGTATTACAGTGAATTGGGTATGTTTTTATATGCTCCATTTTTCTTTTGCCAAATTTCCTCACACTACATATTCATCAGGCAGAGGAAGAGAAAGTAGAAGCATTCCTCTGTGCCAAAAGACCTCACGTGTGTGTGAACAGGCCCATACCAGGGGCTACTTCAGCGCCCCCATGCGCCACTGCTGCTCGAAGAGCACATTTTCCAGGGGTCATGCATTTTTCTAAGTGTTTTATCAATACCGACTACTTCAGTCCTCCCAACCACCTTATGAGGATGATGAAACAGATGAGGAAACTGAAACCTAGGCACAGGCATTTTGCTAGGAAGCATGCTAGCACGTGACAGAGGCAGGAAGTAAACACAGCCCCCACACTGCCTCACACAGTCCTGCAGAGATACCCATTGTGCAGGGACCTGTCTGTTTTCTCAGAATGTGGATGCTTAGACAGAGAGACTAATAAGATCAGGTTAAATAGTTCTGAAGACAGGTCAGTTCCATAAAGTGAGTGCCTCTCCACCTTACAAGTTGCTGCTTCTGGTTGCGAGAAGCACTGCCAAATGCTTCACCACAAGAAGGGAAAGAAATCCCAACGCACATTTTATTATTCCCAGGTGTAAGAAGCACCATTATTGTGTATGAAATAGGCATTATTTCCTGGACTAGATTCTCTCCTCTTTGTCTTAAAACAGCCTGTCATTTTTCTAGTCATCACTGGGCCTTTTTCTGAGCCTTTCTTTGGGAGGAATTCCTCCAGATTACACCCCCCTCTTTAACTCCCCTAGGGAGAAAAACAAAATAAGAGCAAAATCCTCTTTAGTATTATAAACTAAACTTCAGAAGAAAATCCATCCCCAGAGAGTACAGTAATACGGTAATATCTTACTTTGGGGATCTATTTGCCTTCTCTACGGTAGAGCTCTCCTCACATTTCGGTTCAGAGTACATTGCTCCTTTTTATATGACCACCTGCATGGCGCTGTGCACCTTTAGTGCCAAGAAGCATGAGAAGATTTTATAACAAGAGTAATTGTAATAGGATTTAATCATGTTGTTGGCAGCAAAGGGCCAGCAACCCTAATGATAATGTTACAATAGAAAGCCCTGGAAATGGTATAAGTAGGTAAAATACTGTAAATTGAAGGTGCCTTATGCCTGTAATATACACTTTAATAGCCATTCAAAGCCAGGCATCATAAAAATATGCCCAGCGTTCTATGTAAGGCATTAAACATGAAGCAAACCTCTGACAAAAATCCAAAGCCCCAAAGGATGCCATCGTGCTAAAACCCCATTTGTGAGAAAACTGAATTACAATGCATCAAGAACAGTTAAATCAACAGTGAAACAAAGGAAAAATTACGATTCACAAATTATTAGCTTATTTCAAAATTCTGAACAAATGAAACTTCATAGCATATTAGTTCACCTTTCTATATGGAATAGGTAGACTGGCATGATGAGTTTAGATGGCAAAATAGATATATATGTATAATCTTTTGGCAAATGCTCTGGGTGACTGAGAGTCTGGTATAAGCCTAATACCAGGTTGATAAGGAAGATATCACTTGTAGGTTTTCTGCATGTTCTTTAAGGGGTAATTTATGCATTAAATAATACCAACACTGTTTATTCCAACCCTTTCAGTAGAATATTGCAAGTGTTATTTCATCAGCCTCCACAATACCCTTTTAGAATATCATAAAAAGTAATATTAATAGCACTTTGGGCTTATCTAATGCTTTTTATCTGAAAATCCCAGAAGGCATCATAAACATTAATAACATGAACAAAAGTCCTAATAATCCTAGCTGGGTCTCATACAGAAAAGATTCCTAACCTCATTTTGTAGATGCTGAGATTTAGTCACAAATCGGCTAGGAAAATTGCCTCTGACTACAGAAGCAGTCACCAGCTGAGCCAGCAGTAGAAATCAATGCTTTTTGATTCTCACATCCCCGTTCCAGACACTGGACTTTTTCCTATAGAAGCAAATCGATCTTTACTCTTCAATGTAACATTTCATGTTCACAAAACTGTCTAAAACTATCTTGAACTCTCTTCCCTGCCTACATCCATCATCCTTAGCATCAGGAACTGCTTGGAAGTTCACTCTAGATGTCTGTTTTAGGCATGGACACTGATATTGTAATGGCTTTTTCATGTTCCCAGTCATACATGCCTGTACTAGATCTTGTAGATGCTTCAGCTTTAACAAGATTAGGAATGGTTTGGTTCTCTTTTACCACAGCTAAACTTGGAGTCTTTATTAAATTTGAAACTTGCTAAAGCAAGTTTCACACACACACACACAAACACACACATATCTAATTCATTAGATGATCTCACTAAGTGAGATTTTTTTTTCCCTACAAACTGTTGGTAAATATTTACCTTAAACTTTATTTGTGTTAAATCCAGCTTGTACTCTGAGTGTCTAATATCTTTCAGAGAAGATCCAAATCTACTGAAAGTCAGCTAACTAGTTTCTTCTCCCATTATAGATCTTGATGACTTTTTAGTATTTTCCCCTTAGAGCTGCTTTTATGAAAGGATATGGAGCTTTTCAGCTTTACTTTTGAAGAAAGGTGATGCTTTGCTTCCCTTTCATATTTGTCTGAAAGCACCTTCGCCATCCAGCTTGCATCTGTGTTACATGTGAACTTTTCTACAGAATCTCCCAAACAAGATGAAAAAAATCATTAGTAGTCTAGATTTCAATCTTCTGCACAGCTCAGGTAACAATAAATGAGTAATTTGCCGCCCTTCGCTTTGGCAAGCTGATGCCTAATGATTACCCAGGGACAGGATAATGGTACCATAGTGATTACACTATGTTTTTCTAACCACTTTCAAGGCCTTTGCTTTCAGACCTGCTCTAATGAAAGGAAAGCTCTGAAATTGGGCCAGGTTTTTATTAAAAATGTTCTGATAGGCTCTGCTTAGATAAAATGTATTCACTTCTCGGATTTGAACCTTCTTCACAGGATTTGGAAGGCCCGGGCTTCAGAGTGGGTATGATTGCCTGAACACTTTCATAATGGGGAAATGAGATGTTGGTTAATTCCAAAAGCCACTGTAAAGATTTATTTAAATAAGATATAATGATAAACCATCTCTAGACAGTTTACTGGCTAAGGGAAGACTGCAAAAGACAAGGAGTCAGAAAATCATAAAAATCTGATCTTTGTTTATATTACTGAGTTACTGTGTGATTTCACAAAAGTTAATTAATGTTTCTGAGTTTCTTGCTCACTATGGGCAGTCAGCACAGATGTTAATAATCTGTTTTATAGTTAGAAGAGATTGATAGCTGATAATGATAGGAATACAGGTAGATTTACTATTGACAAGGACCACTATCTGTGTATGTAGTTGTACCTTTAACATTTTTATCTTCAAGAAAACACGTGGGCAACATTTAGTCAGCCTCTAGTCCAGACTGCAGACTGCTTCCTGAACTTTTCAAAGCACGACGTTATATGCAACATCATTGTTTAATACTTCACCAAGGGCCGGTATTTATCAGACAGAAGTTTACTTGATAATCAGCTGGGAAATTTTTAAAATGCAGAATATTTCTATCCCGTTTCTGACTCAATATGTTTAAGGTGGGGACAGATAGGTCTACAAATAACAAACCTGTATTTTTAAATAATCTTCCTCAGGTTCTCTGGGTAAATCAGATTTGGAAACCACTGACTACAGTATATATCCCAAACTCTTTGGAGGACTAAAGACCCTTTAACGGAGGACGCTAGGAAACTATTGTAAGAGTCCACTCTGAAGTAGGAGAATAAAGATGTGAAAATAGACGACAAAGGTAGGAGGAGATCTGGATATTACTCAGGGTTTTGGATTAAGGGATAGGAGAATAAAAAACAAAGCAGGGATGTAAAATGAAGTAAGAGACATCTTTGAAGGATGAAGTAGAAAGCAAATGTATGGGAAGAGTGGTGAGTTTAACATGTGCAGAATCTGAAGCAATTGGTGATAATTAGTAGCCCGTTAGAGTGAGAGATCTGGAGCTCAGGGAAAAGCTCTGGGTTAGACATATGCTTTAAGAGTCAGCATTCATGAAGTGTGGATAAGAGGACCTAAGGAACATAGCTGAGAATTGAACCCTGAGCAGCTCCAACATTCAGGGCAGGTAGAGGATAGCGAGCAGAGGAAGACATGACTGAAAACAAGTGGTTGGAGAGTTAGAAGTGGACCAGAAGCTTGCATGTAGGGGTGTGGAGTTGACAACATCCCATGTTCTAGAGGGCCCCAGGATAGACCGAAAGGCCTACACTAGGTTTGATGAGAGCCAATTTATTGATATATGTTGACTGATTGTTGCTGCAATTCACTGAGAGTGAGTGGGGCTGGAGGATATTTAATTATTCATGTATTTGTCTTTACTAAAGTATAGTTGATTTACAACATTGTTTATCATGTGTAGAGCAAAGTGATTGAGTTTTATATATATGTGTGTGGGTGTGTGTATGCATGTACATGCTAAATTGCTTCAGTGTGTCCGACTCTTTGCTACCCTATGGACTTGAAACCCACCAGGCTCCTCTGTCCGTGGTATTCTCTAGTAAAGAATACTGGAGTGGGTTGCCCTCATCTAGGAGATCTTCCAGACCCAAGGACTTACCTCTTATGGCTCCTGTACTGGGAGGCAGGTTCTTTACTGTTAGCACCACCTGGGAAGCCCATGTGTGTGTGTGTGTATATATATATATATGTGTGTGTGTGTGTGTGTGTGTGTGTGTGTGTGTGTGTGTGTGTGTGTGTGTNAAGGACTTACCTCTTATGGCTCCTGTACTGGGAGGCAGGTTCTTTACTGTTAGCACCACCTGGGAAGCCCATGTGTGTGTGTGTGTATATATATATATGTGTGTGTGTGTGTGTGTGTGTGTGTGTGTGTGTGTGTGTGTGTGTGTGTGTGTGTGTGTGTGTGTGTGTGTATTCTTTTTCAGTTTATGTATATCTGTATGTTAATTGCTCAGTCGTGTCTTACTCTTTCTGACCCTATGAACTGTAGCCAGCCAGGCTCCTCTGTCCATGGAATTCTCCAAACAAGCATACTGGAGTGGGTAGCCATGCCCTTCTCCAGGTGATCTTACCGACCCAGGGGTTGAATCCAGGTCTCCTACATTGCAGGCAGATGCTTTACCATCTGAGCCACTAGAGAAACCCATATATATGTGTATATATATCTATATATACACATACATATGTGTATATACATATATATTGTATGTATATATATGTTCTTTTTCAGATTCTTTTTTCTTAGAGATTATTACAAAATACTCATATGTTTCCCTGCACTACATAGTACAGCCTTGTTGATTGTCTCTTTTATATGTATTTTATATGTCAGTCACTCAGTTCAGTCACTCAGTCGTGTTCGACTCTTTGCAACCCAATGAATCGCAGCTTGCCAGGCCTCCCTGTCCATCACAACACCTGGAGTTCACCCAAACTCATGTCCATCGAGTCAGTGATGCCATCCAGCCATCTCATCTTCTGTCATCCCCTTCTCCTCCTGCCCCCAGTCCCTCCCAACATCAGAGTCTTGTACAATGAGTCAACTCTTCATATGAGGTGGCCAAAGTACTGGAGTTTCAGCTTTAGCATCAGTCCTTCCAATGAACACCCAGGACTGATCTCCTTTAGAATGGACTGGTTGGATCTCCTGGCAGTGCAAGGGACTCTTAAGAGTCTTCTCCAACACCACAGTTCAAAAGCATCAATTCTTCAGAGCTCAGCCTTCTTCATAGTCCAAATCTCACATCCATAC
>SJYV01032085.1:211363-221889 GCA_006410875.1 Neotragus pygmaeus | reverse complement strand
AAGAGATCTCTAGTCTTTCCCATTCTGTTCTTTTTCTCTATTTATTTGCATTGATCGCTGAAGAAGGCTTTCTTATCTCTTCTTGCTATTCTTTGGAACTCTGCATTCAGATGCTTATATCTTTCCTTTTCTCCTTAGCTTTTTGCTTCTCTTCTTTAACAGCTATTTGTAAGGCCTCCCCAGACAGCCATTTTGCTTTTTTGCATTTCTTTTCCATGGGGATGGTCTTGATCCCTGTCTCCTGTACAATGTTACGAACCTCCATCCATAGTTCATCAGGCACTCTATCTATCAGGTCTAGGCCCTTAAATCTATTTCTACTTCCACTGTATAATCATAAGGGATTTGATTTATGTCATACCTGAATGGTCTAGCAGTTTTCCCTACTTTCTTCAATTTAAGTCTGAATTTGGTAATAAGGAGTTCATGATCTGAGCCACAGTCAGTTCCTAGTCTTGTTTTTGCTGACTGTATAGAGCTTCTCCGTCTTTGGCATCATATAATCAATATAATATAATATCAATATAATCATAAAAATCATACAATCAATCTGATTTTGGTGTTGACCATCTGGTGATATCCATGTGTAGAGTCTTCTTTTGTGTTGTTGGAAGAGGGTGTTTGCTATGACCAGTGCATTTTCTTGGCAAAACTCTATTAGTCTTTGCCCTGCTTCATTCCGCATTCCAAGTTCAAATTTGCCTGTTACTCCAGGTGTTTCTTGACTTCCTACTTTTGCATTCTAGTCCCCTATAATGGAAAGGACATCTTTTTTGAGTATTAGCTCTAAAAGGTCTTGTAGATCTTCATAGAACCATTCAACTTCAGCTTCTTCAGCGTTACTGATTGGGGCATAGACTTGGATAACTGTGATATTGAATGGTTTGCCTTGGAGACAAAAAGAGATCATTCTGTCATTTATGAGATTGCATCCAAGTACTGCATTTTGGACTCTTTTGTTGACCATGATGGCTATTCCATTTCTTCTGAGGGATTCCTGCCCGCAGTAGTAGATATAATGGTCATCTGAGTTAAATTCACCCATTCCAGTCCATTTTAGTTCACTGATTCCTAGAATTTCAATGTTCACTCTTGCCATCTCTTGTTTAACCACTTCCAATTTGCCTTGATTCATGGACATAACATTCCAGGTTCCTATGCAATATTGTTCTTTACAGCATCGGACCTTTCTTCTATCACCAGTGACATCCACAGCTGGGTATTGTTTTTGCTTTGATTCCATCCCTTCATTCTTTCTGGAGTTATTTCTCCACTGATCTCCAGCAGCATATTGGGCACCTACTGACCTGGGGAGTTCCTCTTTCAGTATCCTATCATTTTGCCTTTTCGTACTGTTCATGGGGTTCTCAAGGCAAGAATACTGAAGTGGTTTGCCATTCCCTTCTCCAGTGGACCACATTCTGTTTATATGCTAAGTAAAAATAATCAAGAGGGGAAGATTGAGGATAAAGGGAAGAGAAAAATTGATGGAATGTGATTGTCAAGGAGATGAGGGAGGAAGGGATTCAGAGCACAGTCTTGCCTTTGAGCACCCCCATTCCAGTACTCTTGCTTGGAAAATCCCATGGGTGGAGGAGCCTGGTGGGCTGCAGTCCATGGGGTCGCCAAGAGTCGGACACGAATGAGCGACTTCACTTTCAGTTTTCAGTTTCATGCATTGGAGAAGGAAATGGCAACCCACTCCAGTGTTCNATTCCAGTACTCTTGCTTGGAAAATCCCATGGGTGGAGGAGCCTGGTGGGCTGCAGTCCATGGGGTCGCCAAGAGTCGGACACGAATGAGCGACTTCACTTTCAGTTTTCAGTTTCATGCATTGGAGAAGGAAATGGCAACCCACTCCAGTGTTCTTGCCTGAAGAATCCCAGGGACTGGGGAACCTGGAGGGCTGCCGTCTATGGGGTCGCACAGAGTCGGACAGGACTGAAGTGACTTAGCAGCAGCAGCAATAGAAAGGGCCCTTCTTCTGAGGCTTAAGGTGAATGGCTGTGTAGATAGAATTCTTGTCTCAGATGCTTTGATAAGCATGACTGGGGAAAGGTTAGGTAGGACCTTGAAAATAGCAGTGAAATGTGGAGCAGCTTCTCTGTGAATTGAGAGAACAAGGCTGTGAGATTCTAGGCAATATTAATAATCCACTGACAGTTAAAGACTATGAAAATATAACAGCAGAAATCTCATCTGCCATGTGGTTTTTATCCCATAGTTCTCAGAATAGTATACAGTAGATTCAGAGCTGAGTTTTTTTCAGGGAGGAAATGGCAGAGCAATAAGATAGAACTCTAAAGATAATGAAAAGTGGGAGTTTTTATACATAATGCTGATTCACTTTGTTGTATAGCAGAAAGTAACACAACATTGTAAAGCAATTATACTCCAATTAAAAAAAATAAGTGGGAGGTTGGAAATCATTATTCTGAGCTTTAGACTGGAAATGTAAGCCCTATCAACGTAGAACAGCAGTGAAAGTCCTTGGAATTAGGAGTAAAAGGAATTTTGAGTTGGTGGGAATAAAGCCTAAAATTAAGGCTGAATATGATGTGCTGCCTTGACTTCTGGTAAAATAAGAAGGGCCTCAAATACCCTAATCACAAACTTCCCCCACCGGCACTCTGCTCTCAGAGCCAAGAGCCCCTAACCAAACAGCTCTCCTTATCTTGAAGACCAGATGCAGCTCCTGCTTATCCCTGAGAAGCAGATTTCAGTTTCCTGCCATCCCATAGAATTATTCCAGCAAGTCAATCACCCTCTCCTAGGAACCAGGGGGTACTAACCCTCTAGCTACTATCATGGCTGCCTCCTGCTGTCCCTGGAAGTTCACTCTGCTCCCAAGCACAAGCCCATGTGGCCTGGCCTGGCAGATAGTGTCCTGCTTTCCTGAACTGTGAGGACCAGGAGTATCGTATGTTCTTTGGGACCATCCCTACAACTAACTCCATGGTGGGAGTCCCTCCCTCATCAACATGGTTCTGAATAGAAGGTGATTAAAACAGTTGGTTGTATTGTTCACCTGGACAAGATGATATCCAGTGAATGGAAGTGGTGTTTTTTCTGAAGGAAATGAATGTTCCCATTGTCAGTCATCCAGAGGAATGATTAATCTTGTGGCAGAAATTGAGGAAGCTTTGTATATCAAACTTTGAAAGACGTAAAGTTACATAGCTCACCATGATCATTCACATTTTAATTTTGTTACCTGGAGATGGTAAACAGATGAAACCAGTCAGGTTTATATGGACAGAGAGGAGGAAAGAGTCGGCAGGTGCATGGGAGAGAGAGTGGAGGGAGTGGAGCCCTGAAAAGTTGAGGCAAATCATGACTCTGGTGGGAAAAGCCAGATAGACAAGAGAAGCTTGTGTGATATGACATCAGGACTTGAGTAGGAGGGAAATTGAGAGTCAGAGGCAAATGGAGCATTAAGATAAGAGCAGACAGATAATAGGTAACATGAGCCATGTGCCTGGGGTCTAAGATTGTCAGAAACTGCTAACCTTCTTAATCCTCAACTGAGACATATAGCAGAGTTGTAGGAGGTAGGAAAAAAGGACTTGGGTCTTAAGAGACAGATCTATGCCAGATGTTATACTGAACACAGATACTTCACTTAATTCTTTCCAAACCGATTAAGATGGATATTATTGCCTCCTTCTTTTCAGAGGTGGGAGTGAGGCCCATAGAAATAGGGAAACCTGGCCAAATTCTCAAAGTCTAGACAGAGAACTTAGAACATTAATCTCCTGAGTCCCACTTCTGTCCTACTTTAACTCCTTCAATTCCTATCATTGAACATTTTATTGGGAGATGCTATCACGTTCAAAACTACTTTAGACACTGAGGATATAGGACATCAGTGGATACAAGAGTTCTTGGCTTTCAAAGAGCCAAGAAAACATGATGAAAAATGTTGTCATTGTCATTCCTTCAGGAGAAACAATGGCTTATGCCAGGTCTGTCTTTACTGAATACTGGATTATGTTATTTTCAAACCTAGTGTAAAAATCCCTTTGCCATACGTGAGAAGAGGGATCACTTTTACCAATGAATATAGAAGCGTCTATATTTAATCACCCTTTTGTTTTTGGATCTTGTACCCACCCATACAACTTAAAGCTGTGTCTGTTTCTCTTATAAGCAGCCTAGCTACAGGCATTTTATGTGATTCTTTAAGAGCCTTATGATTTTTTATTATCCCTTTGTGACAGTTTTCTCAGAGTTATGCAAATGGTATGCCAAGAGTAGTAGACTGAAATTTCTTCCATTTTATCTCTGTCCAAATAGAAGTTGCCTCATCTGCATATAACAGTTCCCTTTGCAACTCAGTTGTAGCAGAAAATTGGAATTCGTTTGTATTTGCATTTCCTGGGGATACAGACAAGAGCAGATGCCAATAATGGATGTCATAATTTGCTGCCTTCTCTTTGCTGCCTATAAATCTTTGAATATTTTTCCTACAATAGCAAGTAAAGAGATTCAGCAAGCATAATGGGAAGAGAGGAGATGTAAATCTCAGCAGTGGTGGTGGACTCCAGCTATGAATATTTCAGAAACAAGACACTTTCTCTAAATGAAACACTAATGGTTTTTAAGATGTTGATCGGCCTGATATGCTTTTGATTTCATTTAATAACCAAAGCTTCTGACTGCATAGCACTAGTTCAAGGTTGGTAGATTCTAAAGAAAGTCTTTTCTCCTCTTCTAATTTCAAATGCTGGCCTTATTGCGGTGTTAAATCTTGATTACCTACACACTACACCAGAGATACGCAGGTATGCACAGTTCAAAATGGAGATTATTTGTATTTGGTTTTGAAATGGCACAGATACAAAAAGTCTCTCTCACTTCACAGACAGGCATACAAATATGCGCATTCACCCAAGTGCACCTGCAAATACCTAGCCTTGAATATTTCCTTCCCTGCACCTTCTGAAGGTTGTAACTCAACTGAATGATGGTGATTATCCGAACATCTATATGAAGGACAGCATTTTTACTCAAATTATCAGTCCCAAATGTAGAGATTTCAAGATGTAATGCTATTGGTCAAATGTCAGTTTTGTGTTTTTTCTTATGTTATATCTTGCAAGTAATAAATTGGGATAATCCAAAAGTATATAGTCTCCTCTTTTTCTAACCCAGTTTGGCCATTTTGCTACAGTTTTACTTTAAATATAAAGTATTTATATATATACTACACTGTTTCAGAAATTCTGGAGCCCCTGGCCAGACTACCCCCTCATACACAGTTTTTCCTTTTTAACATCTGCCAAAGTATACAGCCTTTCTATAAGGTGTCTATTATTATTCTAGTGAGATGTTTAAATACCTTAATTAGTGTAAATGTTGTAAACTAACCCCAGCATATCTCATTAACTAGCTGTATTCAGTAATACTACTGCCAGGAAGAATTGGCAGCCTATAGCTTAAAGAAAATAATCCAAAAAAGAAAAAAAAATGGAAAAGAAAAAGAAACAAAGAAAAGAAACTAAATAAAAATTAACACCCAGTAGACGAGCTTCCACTGAGTTCAGAAGAATGTTGAAAATCAAGTACCTATGATTCTGAGCACAAATCTCCTTCAGATTTGAAGTCAGTGATCTTGTGCCTGAATTACTCTTCACCCCCTACTTTGGCTACTCCACTTTTAGCCTGATTACATTACCTCTTTTCTCTTCCTAACAAGCCAAGTGTCATCTTCATGACAAAATCTTTTCTAATTCCTTATAGGAGAGCTGCTGGTGGCCCAGACCAGATCCCTTTTATTAATACCAGGAGATTGCATCCCACCAACAGGATCTTCCTCACTCAAAAATATCTGAAATGTCCTCTGTCCCAGAACTGATGACATGGGGAGATGAAAGGCTACCCTCTTGCCGCAAGGTGGGACTACTCAGTGTGCCCGTCATGCTGTAGAGTTTACCAGGTTATTGCTAAGGCTAGACTTCTGCTATCTCTCTGCCTAGCTTCATTCTCTGCCTTATTCTGCTTTCCTCACTAAAGGTTTCTTCTGAGAGAATTCCTTCAACAAATCATTTGCACAAGAATCCCTATCTCTGGCTCTGCTTTCAGAAAAGCCAACCTAAGATAGTCGGTACCGGGAATGATCTTAGAAAGTAGTCTCTAAGGATGGGAGGCTGAGGTCAGATCATTCACCAGCCAGATGGTCACGAAGTCTGACCTTCTGTAGCAATACAACTGCTGAGACTTTCACTTCTGGTGATCTTAGATGGGGTACAGGTGGACAAAGCTTGTGTGATGTTCTGAGGCTTAAGAATTTCAGGTCAGTAATAACTATGAAGATTAAGGTATTGGGAACTGATGCTAAGTGCCATTAATGCCCTAAAGAAAGAAATAACAGGCTAGACTCCATCTCCAGTTTAAAGTAAAACATACTTCCTGACTCCAGTTAGAGACCTATGCCTCTTGTTGCCAAAGTGCAGGCTGAACTGACAACCAGACATAGGATTTAACTGTTTAAGAGTGGCAAACATTTAAAGGAGGCTAATTTCATAGCCTCAGCAAGCCTGTGGTACGAGTCAGAGCCCTGATAGGGATGGGCCCATTAAAACAGGCTCCATCTCAGCACAGTTCATCTGGCTACTACCACGGCTGACTATCTAACCTGTCAGCCCCAAAGACCAGCACTGAGCCCCCAGTCAATTTAAGCAAACTGATAAAAGTGGACCCCTCTCACCCAAGAAAGAGAAACCATTTAATCTGATGGTGATTAATTCATATTCTGGATATAAGATTGCATCTCCTATTCACTGTGCTTCAGCCAGCACCCACAATTCAAAGGTCTGATCTACCAGCATGAAATCCAGTATGATATTGCTGTGAACCAAGACCTATATATGATAAATGAGGTGTATTGTTCCTATTATGTACTACCAGTCAGAAGCTGTCAGAGGGACAGAGTGCTGGAATGGCCTCTTGAAGGTGAGCTGAGGCTTGAAGATGACACCCTGTGACATGGTGCTGTGTCCCCAACAGGTGGGATATATGGATCTGGTAATCAAGGCATGGAGGTTAAGTGGGAGTCAGCCAACACCTGTAACTGACGGTAACCCACTTGACGAATTTGTGCTTTCTGATCCTGCATCTTAGGCTTTGTGTGTCTAGAGGCTTTAAGAAGAGGATTGCTTTTTAAGTTTTCCATTGAAAGTAAAGCTGCAGCTGCCACTGGTTATTCTGGGCTCCTTGTACCAATAGACCAGCAGGAAAAAAGGGAAATTACCATACTGGGAGGGATAACAACTCTGAAAAGCAGGAAGTAAGACATGTTGTATTGTGGGGTAGGGAGGAATATTTTTGGTACACAAGTGACCCCATGAGTCATCTCTTGGTATTCCCATGCTCCACTTTAATAGTGCATAATAGTAAGTGGGTTAATACAGCAACCATGACTTAGAATGGTTGTGGTAACTAGGGATTCAGATCTGCCAGGGCTGACATGTAATGTGAGAACCAAGTGGGTCTGAATGGTGTAAATGGTGGAATGCAGTGGACACAGATTCTATTTCCTGGACCAGTGCACTCATCCCCCATCTGCTGTGAGTGATGACAGCTCATGGACTACAGCGATATGCCTGAGTTGTCCCTGGTCAACAGAAACCTCCACATTTGAAAATGCCTGGGTGCTTATGCCCTCTCCCCAGGGCCATCCTAGAAACTGGGCCTTGCTGATACAAGGTCTGGGACTTTATTTGAAGGTGGGATAACTTTATCATACTGCTCACGACCCAGGGCTTCTTGAAGAATCAGACCAAAGGGAAACTATTGAACTTACCTCTTTGCCTAGATTCTTGCTGCCTTCACTGTACATTATGCTTCACTTGAACATACTCCCTCAATAAATCACTTGCACAAGAATCCTTGTCTCTTAGGCTCTGTTTTAAGAAATCCACACGCAGAAATTCTCTTTTGTGTTCTCATAGCCCCTTTCCATCACTCTTGCCTGGAGAATCCCATGAATGGAGGAGCCTGGTGGGCTGCAGTCCACGGGGTCACAAAGAGTTGGACTCGACTGAGCGACTTCACTTTCACTTTTCACTTTCCTGCATTGGAGAAGGAAATGGCAACCCACTCCAGTGTTCTTGCCTGGAGAATCCCAGGGAAGGTGGAGCCTGGTGGGCTGCCATCTATGGGGTCGCACAGAGTCGGACACGACTGAAGCGACTTAGTAGCAGCAGCAGCAGCAGCCCCTTTCACTTTGTATCAAATGCCTCCTAACATATTGTGTGATACTTTATATTTGTCTTCATTACTTACTATGAGTTCCAGAAGGAATTTGCCTCTGGGTATCTATTATCTCAAACAATTCTTGAAATAGACTACATAAAAGTACATCGAATGATCTGAACAAACAACTGAACAAGTGAGTAAATAATCATTGTTGTAGGATTTTGCCAAATCTGAGCTAGACTATGCTTTGAATCTTTATGTCTTAATTGAAAAAAAAAATTCAGGATATTAATACTCACTGTGACTGATCAATAGTTTCAATGTATGTAACTCAATTGGATGTAATTTCCAAGTAATAATAAGGCATGTTTCTTCTTCGTTTTTAGCTCTATACCTGGAGGTGGCGAAATTCAACTGATCAAATTGTACTAGTTTCAGGAACTACAAATTGCTCACTCTGTGATGGGAGGACTATACCATACTCCTGCAGCATAGAGGAAATCCTCTAGGGTAAGTAAATTGTTTTTTTACAATTTCTGCTGATGGTAAAATCCCACTAGGCTTTTTCCAATGGGGAAATCCCACTAGCTTTTATTTTGATTTATTAAGGAAACAATGGTTCCTGCCTCTTCCAAAATAGTTTAGGCATACCTATCAAAAGGAGCAAACGGTACCAAACAAAGGTTTGCAAATTTTCCCCATATTTCCTTTGTGCAGATGTATAGATATCTTGTTGGAAAATCTCAGAGACTTTATTTAGCAAAGCTTACTGTGTGAGATGTTTTCTGTTTGCTCCCTCAGATTATTTCTTCATTTTCCCACCCTTCTCTGTGACCTAGGAGTCTGACCTGTTTGGACTGCATCAATGATAGACATTTTTTTCTTAAATCATTCATGAGAATAAATATTTTTCACATCTTTGTTAGATATGTATATTTTATTGATAATCTGTTCATGATCTTATTCCCTTGGAATGTTTAGTTTTATCTTAATGATTCATAAGTTGTTTTTATTTTAGGGTTATTAATCCATTGTCTTACATATATGTTACATGTTATGCCTAGTTTTCTGTTTATCTTTCAGTCTTTTTCAAACAGTACATGAATCTTTCTTTTTATTTTCTTTAGTGGTTTATGTGTTTTATATCTGACTTAGAAATGTGTTATCCATGAAAAATTCTGGTTATGAGTCAAATAAATGAAGGATCCCTAATAATATTTAGCTGCCAAGCACAGTGCCTGTTGTTTTAAGGAGCTACTGAAAGGAACTTCTAGCTTGGACACTCGAAGACAGAAGAGTATCAGATTTCTTTCATTCATCTGTCATAGGATAGATTATATTCATTCATTAAAAAAATAATTCTATTTATTTGGTTATGACTATGCTGGGCCTCTGTTGCTGCATGGACTTTTCTCTAGTTGCGGGGAACAGGTACTACTCTCTTGTTGCTGGGCACTGGCTCTAGGTGAGCGGGCTTCATTAGTTGTGACATATGGGCTCAGTAATTGCAGCTCCCAGGCTCTAGAACACGGGCTCAATAGTTGTGATGCTTAAACTTAGTTGATATGAGATATGTGGGATCTTCCTGGAATCAGGGATCGAGTGTGTGTCTTCTTCATTGGCAGACAGATTCTGTACTACTGAGCTACCAGGGAAGCCCATCATTGATTTTTCTTTTGAAAATTATTCCTTCTGTTTTATTTGGAGCTATCCAGTTGCAGTGTTTCCCTGTTATTTTGTGGAGGCTGGACATGGAACAACAGACTGGTTCCAAATAGGAAAAGAAGTACGTCAAGGTTGTATATTGTCACCCTGCTTAATTAACTTATATGCAGAGTACATCATGAGAAACGCTGGACTGGAAGAAATACAAGCTGGAATCAAGATTGCCGAGAGAAATATCAATAACCTCAGATATGCAGATGACACCACCCTTATGGCAGAAAGTGAAGAGGAGCTAAAAAGCCTCTTGATGAGAGTGAAAAAGTTGGCCTAAAGCTCAACATTCAGAAAATGAAGATCATGGAATCTGGTCCCATCACTTCATGCGAAATAGATGGGGAAACAGTGAAAACAGTGTCAGACTTAATTTTTTTGGGCTCCAGAATCACTGCAGATGGTGACTGCAGCCATGAAATTAAAAGACACTTACTCCTTGGGAGAAAAGTTATGACCAACCTAGATAGTATATTCAAAAGCAGAGACATTACTTTGCCAACTAAGGTCCATCTAGTCAAGGCTATGGTTTTTCCTATGGTCATGTATGGATGTGAGAGTTGGACTGTGAAGAAGGCTGAGCGCCGAAGAATTGATGCTTTTGAAGTGTG